>CM038220.1:79508896-80108896 GCA_021442155.1 Cymbidium sinense
ATTCGATGCGTTGGACGCGATTACGCGATCCGCTTTGAATTGCTAGAAACAATTTGGACCATTCGATCGCACGGTTCGTGCGATCGGACGACTCAGATCGCGCGTCGATCGTGAGATCCTGGCCTCTGGATCGCGTGATCCGATCCGGACTATCCGATCTGTGATCGAACAGTCCAAAGTGTGCCGCGGGTCGCTGTCTCTTCCTGCCCAAACCGCACATATTTCCTTTTTTTATTAAAATAATAATAATAATAATTTATTCAAAAATTCACAAGAAAATAAAATATTTAACGAAAAATTGCAAACAAGGGCTCATTGTACTCGTCTTTCCGAGAGGAATCAAACAAATCCAAAATCCCCAAATTTTCCTAAGTATTGTGAGCTTAATTTGAGTTTTAGTAAAAATCATATTCCATTAATTAAACCAAAAATATAAGTCAGATTAAGTTGAAATTTTTAGAGATTGAAACTAAAGTTAAAACACACCTACCATAAGAATTTCAACTTAAAAAAACTTCTAAGTTCAGAGAAATTAAATTTTGAAACTCAGATTATCCATTTTAATAAAATAAATTAAATAAAAAATTCAGAAATTTTAAAAATCTTCAAAATGGCTTAAATCACTTCAATTGACATCTAGGACTCTTAAGAAAATAATGTGATCTTCTGAATCTTAATGAGTCCTAAATAAACACTTAAGATTAGAGTTTAATCAATTTAGGAGTTAATTAAAATATAATCTAAAAAATAATTTAAATATTAAATCAAAATCAAAAATGAAATAGCACTTAAGCAAACATTAATCAAACCTCAAATAAAAAAAAATATCATCTATAAAGGAAATTAAATTAAATATGATTAAACCTGTTTAGGTTAATAAAACTCAATTAAAAGATTAAATCTTAAATCAAACCCAAAATCCAACAAATTTAGGAAACTTTAATCATTTCATACTAATTAAATTCAACCAAATAATATTAAAGTAAACTTAATTAACATATGATTAAATCACATCCATTTGGAATAAGATAATTAATTAACTAATAAATATTTCAACCTAATAACTAAATCAAACATGTTAATGAAATCAAACAAACATAACAAATGAATCAAATCAAATAAAACTCTAATCATAAATAATCAAACTTAATTGAAATGAAATAAATAATTAATTCACTTAATAATAATGATGTTAATAACAATAATCCTTTAATCAAATCAAACTTAAAGAAAATACTTAACTAAACCAAATCACTCACATGTCAAAAATTAAGTCATTAACCTCTAATTAAAAAACCCTTAATTAATCTAATGATTTAAAATTTTAATTACCCTTAATCAAACTTAATTAGTCAAACATTTGATTAATGCAAACTTAATAAATTAATCCATCACCTTAATTAATCAAATTAACTTAAATAAGTTACATTAAAGTTAACTCTAAAATTAAGCTTAAATCAAACCCCTAATTAAATTTAATTACAACACCCCTCAAGTAAACTAATTAACTTAATCAAATTAATCAAATTAAACCTAAACTTAATCAAGCATAATTAAAATGCAATTAGACACTAATCAAAACCTAAATTAAACCTAAATCATTAATTCATTAATCTCTAATTAAACAAACTCTTAATTAATCTAATAATTTTAATTGACCTTTAATCAAACTTAATTAATCAAACATCTAATTAATGCAAACTTAATAAATTAATCCATCATCTTAATAAATTAAATTAATTACATTAATTACATTAAAATTAATCCAAATCAAAAACTTAATTAATCTACTAATTAGTTTAATCACACATATTAAATAAATTAATTAAGTCAATTAAATTAATCATATTAAACTTAAGCTTAATTAAACATAAAATGCAATTAAATGCTAACCAAATCCTAATTTAAACTTAAATCATTAACTCACTAATTACATCATTAACCCAAATAAATATCAAATCAAATTAAAAATTAAACATATCTTTATTTAATTTAATAATTAATTACACCTCTTAAACAAACTAATTAAGTTAATCAAATTAATCACATTAAACTTAAGTTTAATCAATCAAAATGCAATTAAACATTAACCAAAACTTAAATTAAACTTAAACCATTAAGTCATTAATTACATCAATAGTCTAAACACATATGAAACAAAATTGAAAATTAAACAAATCTTTATAATTAACATAAATACACTTCTTAATTAAACTAATCACATAATCACATTGAACATAAGCAAACCCATAAACCAATAAAATTAATCAAATCAATTAAATCAGATTAAACTAAATTAAGAAAGACTCTCATCAATTTAATATACAATCAAATCAAATCTCATTCAACCTACTTAAATAAGATAAACTAATTAACTATCCAATGTATGAAATCAAAATACAAACCAATATTTGATGAACATGACAAATGAATGTGATTAAAAATAAAATCCTAATTACAAAGAATCAAATCCAATTAAAATCAAAATAAAATCTCAATTAATCTAATCATATAAATAAATGAACCACAATCTCAAATTAAATAAAGTTAAATAACCATGATCAAAGAGTTAAATATTAATTCAAAAGGATATTGAATTACCAAGTTTCAATTAAATCGAAACATCTAATCTAAAATAATCAACCAAAAATACATGAACTTAAAACAAACTTAAACTTCACTAGATATTAAGGATATTGAATTATCAAGATGCAATTAAACTAAAACTTCTAATCAATCAATCAAATACTTAAATAAACTCAAATTCTAAATTATAAATCAAATTAAATCAATTACATAAATTAAATTGGGCTAATTAAGATACTTAAGGACCTTAATTAGATTCTTTAGGAATTAGGATGTAGAATAGGGTGAGTTCTGTCTACAGATGGAATTCATCTTACTCTTCATTCTTGAGAACCTAAATATCATTTCAACTAAATAAAATTGAAATAAAAATGAAAAGTAAATCATTAAATCATTTAAATTAAAATCACCTAAAGGTAAAATTTAAATTCAAACTCCAAATTGAAACTTAAACTAAAGAAGCCTAGTAAAGTCTTGCTATAAGCCTTAAGCACACAGAATACTAAGTCACCACTTCTAGTGCTAAGTTAGGTTGTATGTATGATGTTGTGTTTTATTTTATGATGCAATGTTTTAGTCTGGATGTTAGGGTGTATGTTTCGTAAACTGGATGTTAGGCCATTATTATCCTAATCATATTTTTATAGGGGGTTGTGCTTAAGGGGCCGTTATAATAAATATATAAATGCTTTTGTCATGCAGGTTGCTTAGCCCCTAAGTGTAACCCATGTTAGGACAGTGGGCTTGGTTACCCATGTGTAGGTGCTAAGTCCAAATTATTCATATAACTGCTTGGGGTGTATGGTGTGTTTAGCTAATATTTATTTTGCAGGTGTAGCTAGATTTACTTTTCTATTTTTGATGTAATTTTGTATTAGGAATTTGGATTAGTGTTATGGGGGATTAGGATGAGCAGTGGCCAGAAGGCTTAGTCCTTAGGGTGCCATGTGATGCCTTTGGAGGAAATCAAATCAAAAGAAAGAGAATGAAGAAATGAAGAAAAGAAGACCCCCATAACATATGTATTATTTTTGTAATTCGGGTTGTATAAGGGTAGAGCTCAGCTACCCATCTTTTTTTTCTTTTCGGGGTATACGGCAGAACCCGACCGTAATGGCCTTTTATTCTTTTACGATAGTTTTTAAAATGGTTTGATGTTGTGTTTAGATTGTGCAATGGCCTTTTATTCTTTTTCAATTAATGTTAGTCATTAGATCGCTTAATGCGTAGCGTATAGTAGCAGCATGTGGAGTATCAAGATTTAAAATTATGAAATTCATCATTTCAGCTTAAATCGGATGGTTGGGGGAATGATGACGCGTCTGCAGATCCCATAGTTCTCATCCCGCCAGGTCCCTAGTCTACTTAGTCGAGGTACCCAACTGAGTAAGGATCCTCATCGACATGTTTTACATCATTCAAGAAATTCTTGTAGACCTGAGGTGGTGTTTGTCTAAGGAGACAATCTTAAATCTACCTTAGTTGATAGAGGGCTATTTGCTCTATCAAATATACCCTATGATTCACAACTCAAAGGGCAGAGCTATTGGGGAGCATACGGGCTATGGTCATGATCGTAATATAATTGAGCCTTACAGGCCAAACCATGGGACTAGGTCATAATCGCTTCATCTATGGAGCTTACGCTGCCAGCAAATGAGGATACGTCACGCCCCACTAAAAAGATTGAGAGTGAGCATAGTATAACACTTGATTTGACATTAACTCCTTTGTGAGCTAGAGTTTTCTTAATTTGTCATCTCTGACAAATAGTTACGGAAGGTGGATGGATTGAGTTTTGATTTAAGCTTTTAATGATAGAGTTTCAATTAAGTAGTTTCAGATTGCTACTTAATTTGATTTGAAAAATTGATTAATTTGAATATGTTTAAGAGCTTTAGATCCTGTCAACTCTATTTAGCTGCTAACAGAGGATTAGATCTATTGTCACCTGACATAATCAGTTTCTCAGATATTTCACTGATTTGAAACTCTTATTATAGGTTTTTAAGTTTTGTTAACCTAGACCTAGTCCTAAGATTAAACTGGGATGCAACCCACGCAATATCCTCAGACACTTGAATTTAAGCATTCAACATAGTTTCAGGGCCCATGCGGGTGTATTTAAGAATTTAGTTTTTATTTCTGAGTTATGAGATTGATTTCAGAGTGCTACTTAATTTGATTTGAAAAATTAATTAATTTGAATATGTTTAAGAGCTTTAGATCATGTCAACTCTAACTGGTAACAGAGGATTAGATCTACTATCACCTGACAGAATTAGTTTCTTAGATATTTCACTGATTTAAAACTCTTATTATAGGTTTTTAGGTTTTATTTACACGGACCCAGTCCTAAGACTAAACCGCGAAGCAACCCGTGTCGCATCCTCATACACTTGAATTTCAGAATTCAACATAGTGTCGCGGCCCATGCGGGTGTATTGTAATTTTGGTAATTTTATGTTTGAATTATGAGATTAATTTTATATTTTCAATTTAGTCTGTGCAGCTTTTTCACACATTAAAATTCGCACTTGAAATATCTATGTTCGAGCACATGCAGGTGTTTATAGCTTAGTTAATTTCATCTAATTAATGAAATTATTGATTTTGAAAATCATAATTAGAATGAAATTCCTTAATTTTTGTATTGAAGGAAAGTTCCTTTTTCGTGCAGCATTTAATTTAGTGTCGCCTTCTGTCTGCTTGTATAAAGAATTGCAGATTTGATGGCGAAGAAGACGTTATAAATTAATCTAACATCTTATTAGATTTTTCAGATTAATATTTAATATATTTTAATTTAACTTATGCGTCCCCACGCCGCTTGAAACTCCGGCTGAGCTGTCGGGCCGGCCTGAGCACGGGGGAGGAGCGGTCAGCCGTGGTCCAAACGCAGGATGTGAGGCGGTCTAAAATAAGAGCTGCGCTGGCCGGAGAGGGCGGCGGAGGCGGAGAGCTGGCTGAGCAGGTCGCGGCACGCGGCATAAGCGTGAGACGCTGGGCAGCTTTGATTGATTGCGCCGGCGGAGCGACCGGCCGGAGGGAGCACGCTTATGCTTCGCGCCTATGTCAAAAGCGTTGTTGTTAAGCCGTTCGCCTCGATATTTAGCTCAGATTGCTCTGCTCAAGAAATGAGCAACAAATTTTAAATGAGAACACGTAACAATCCTTTGTTCGATCGTCGATTTAGCTCGAAATAAATAAATAATTTATATTAAATTTTATTTAAAATATAATTTATGTCATTAAATATTTTTAAAATTGATATTTAATTTAATTATAAAATTAGTAAATTTTAAATAAAATAAGCTAAAATATATTAGTAATTATTATTATAAGTTTTTTTATAATTATGCTTAATGTTTATGTTTAGATTTTAGTCAGATTAATCCCAGTAGGAATTTATATTAACCAGGGATTTAAAATAAACGAAAGCACTAATATTGCCCTACTCTCTCGACTCTTCCGTGATTGACCGCAGCCTCTCGAGTCTCGACTCTCCTCACCTCTCGACTCCCCTATTCTCGTAGTAAGTCGCTCGACTCTCTTGTCTCGGTGTTTTGGCCGGATTTCTACTCTTCCCAAGCTTCATGAGTTGTGACTTGTGAGTCTTGCGAGTTGAAATGGTAATATCTGTAAGTATGGGTGTAAATCTGGTCGTGATCTCTGATCTTCTATGGTTTGGTACCGGATATTGTTTTCTTTTCTTTTTTACATCATCGGTTTCATGTTAAAAAGCCCTATACATTGTGGTCGTGATATCTGGTTTTTTAGGGTTTGTAGCCGAACACAATTTTCTTTTTTCTTTGGTC
The DNA here is from genome assembly GCA_021442155.1 of Cymbidium sinense. NCBI lineage: Eukaryota > Viridiplantae > Streptophyta > Magnoliopsida > Asparagales > Orchidaceae > Cymbidium > Cymbidium sinense. The sequence goes on from CM038220.1 coordinate 79,515,301, forward strand.
GTAATCTCTGGTTTTATTCTTATTTTAAGCAGTTCTTTTATTCTTACTATGGAGATGTAGTGGAGAATCCGAGAACATGCATACCTTTATTTCACCGTTAACACATGCGTTGCTTCTTTTATTCTTCCTATGGTCTATAGAGATGCGTTCTTTTATTCTTACTATGGAGGTTATGTTCATCATGTATTGGATGTTACGATCATATATTTAGACTTGTAATCGTAATCTTTCTCGCAACTATGGATGTCTTTCAGAATGTTGTGTATTATTTGAGAATTTGTGTTTCAAAGGAGAAATCATTCTATTATGCATACTATGAGAATGAAGTAATTACAAACTTAGAATTTATTATAACTATTGTATGATTTCTACTTTGGATGTTTCTAGGATGTTCTTAATTTTTACTACTATGGTTGTAATGTTGTATGTTGTATCTTTGTAATCTTGTATCATGTATCTTAGTATCTGAATTGTATGGATGTTCTATTTTTACAACATGTCAGATGTCGTAATGTTGTATGTTGTGCAGAATGTCAAAATAATGGAAACATGGAATGTGTTATGTGTAAGACCCTTTTCCTCATATTCTAGGTTGCTAATCGTAAGGTAGAATATTTATTTAAACTTGAGCTTGAGCTAATACCGCTTGATATCGATCTATAGTGATGAAAAGAAATATTTATTACCTTTAATAGAATGCAATTCTATTTGATATTGTACATCTACGTGTTCTTTTATATCGAAAAGTGTTTATCACTGCTGTTTTTGAGGGTTTTCTTATCAACATGAAGGATGGGAGTGTTTTGTTCAATTCTAACCATCTTGTTCCCGCTAAAATTGGTTTTCCAAGTTTATCTAATTGCTACTACTGGATTTCAAAGATGGTTGGAGAAAATTACTTTGAAAGCTGATAGTATGGATTCTAATCATAGACAAAACTCTATGAAAAGTTCTTGTAAGATTTCATAGATCAACCACTCTCTTAAGTATGTCTTTGATAGGTGCCTTACACATCGATATTCTTTTTTCATTGATATTGAAGAAGATGGTGACATTCTATGGTAGGATAGAATTTTTTAACAAAGTCATGCACTTTTCTTGGTTTCATTGCATCTAACATCGTTATACTTATCCTAAGCGCATCCAATGAGTAAGTAAAACTTGTTCTCTTTTGGTTGATGAAATTGGATTGGATTTTCTGTATATTTACAAGAACTACGGTGAATTCATTAGCCAATCAACATAATTTTATTGTCCCAATATGCATCTCTTAGTGACATATGCCCATTAGAATCCCCCATCATCTACCCTTACTATATTTGAAAATGGAAAATTTTCTTAAAGGCATTCTATAGTTTCTTTTGCATATGAATTTAATCTTTTTATTTGAATCAGATCATTTGTGGAAGAGACTTGTGGAAAATCCCAAGCAGTGGTGGGACAATAGATCATCAAAGGTTAACCATTTTGTTCCAGACTTCACCACTTAAATGAATATTCCTATTGTCACTCTAATTGGTTTTTTTCCCCTTCTCATGATGGCAAGACAAGGTCGATCTTGCGTTGAATTGTGTGCTTAGTTATTTCACCTTGAGTAATGAGTTACTAATAGATGATTAAAGAAATATTTTGACATCTAACAAGTGACTAGTGACCTTTTGAAAGAGAGTTCATGGGCCTTTTTTTAAAACATTTCTCCAAAAGAATAGATAGCATGTATAATTATTATTCTTGAATTCTTTTCTATGTTGCTACCACTAAGTTTTATAAGTAGCGAAGAAATTATGATTAATGATATTGATCTACAATCTATGGACTACTTGATGATCTCATTTGATTAGATTTTATGATTATTTGTTAATCAAGATTAAAGAGGCATATATACACATTTTTCTCTTTTTTAGTTCTCTAAATTTGTAAAATTTTGCACTTCACCTCAGTCAGCTTGTTCGGTATGACCAATGGTCGTCTCGGCCAAAATTGTCATACTGTTAACTAAGAATCTTAATACCTGTTGAGGATTTTACTAAATAGCTACATAAGCTTGTTTTATCATCTGAACCTTCTTATTCTTGTTCCTTTTACATGTTATTCTCTTCTTTTGGAACTACCTACTATTTGGCTGGTTTTGTTCTTTGTGCATTATACAATTGCTGGCTGGTTTTGTTCTGACAAGATCTTTTGATGCTACACTAGGTCAATTTGGAACAGATGATACATTATTAATGTGTAAGATCACTTGTGATATTACACATTAAGCTATGAAAAAATTAAATAGATGTATGAGATGCAACTTAGCTTGATATTTACGTATGTATTTTCCAAACATTTAATTTAATTTTTGTGATTACATTTTGTCAATTTTCGAATGTCATCATTTATTTAATGATATTTAGCTTAATAGTTTGGATTCTTTGGACGCTACACTTATTTTATTTTTTTTTGTGATTTCATTGTCATTTTTGTGATTTTATTTTGTCATTTGGAGCTACACTTATTTTCATTTTTTTTAGTCGTAGTCTTATTAATATTAATCTTTCATTTTATCATTTTTTTGAATGCCTAATATTCATACATCGCTAACGATCAATGATTATTTATTTTAGTTTCGAGCCCACTCATAATATTTATTTTATAATTTTGTATTTACATGACGTGACATGTTTGAAGATTCAAGATTGGTTGACTTTGAGGATATGAAAGCAAGTATAAAGTTGAACATTAAAGCAAGAATTGATTTGATTAGAAATTGATATTTGGAAATTTTAACTTCATTATTTTCTTAGCTTTTATTTTTGAAATTGTAAGTTGTATATGATCATGTAAAATTTTAGGTTGAATTTATTTTAGAAAGTTGTAAATCAGAATTTGTAAATTATGTAAGTTATGAATTTGTAAATTTGTTTATATATGAATAAATGATATATGATCTTGTAAATTTTGTTTGCTATAAATTATTATTTGAAGTTGTTTGATTTTGTGTAAAAAAATGATTTTTGAATCTCGATTGAAAATCATTTAATTTAAAAAAATAAATTTTAACTGTATATAATTTTGATTTCTGAATCTTTGAATGAATCTCTAATTTTAATTTTTTTGTGTAACAAAGTTTTTTTTTTAGTGTAAAAATAATAATTATGATTGTATATAATTATTTTGTATAATATTTTTTTAGTTTTAATTCTTGTCAATAGTATTTTAGTTTTTCACTGTATAAGATTTTAATAATTATTTTTAAATTAAAAATAAAAAAATAAAAATTATTAAAATATAAAATCGAGCCAATTTCGACACAGCCTAAAACTAAACCTAATATTTTTTCGACCTAACAGACTATAAACTATTTCAACACGAGCCGATTTAAAAAATAATAATAAACGAGAATAAACAGTTTGGCTCGCTGACCTCGTTTACACCCCTACATGCAGCGCAGAGGCGGGACGCGTGCAGCGGGAGGAGGAAATTGAGAGGAGAAATTATCCATGTGCAGAAAATTTTTTCTAACGAATGAGGGAATATAGGAGAGAGGACAAAATGTGGGAGAGAATTAGGAACCGTTGCTGGAAAAAAATAGAGGGAGTGGGTTTTCAGTTTTTTTTTTTTTAAAGAAGTTGGCCAGAAATAACTAAAAAATTAAATGGGGAACGATTGAGCATGAGGGAAGATAATTTAGGATTTTTAAGTTAATTTTAAATTGATTAAACGGAATTAATATGGATTTCATATCGAACGACATATAATATATATATATATATATATATATATAAATTTAAGATGTTCAAAGCGACGCGATCGCAATAAATAAGCTTTGGTTCGGATCAAATTGAGTCTTTTTCAGCTAAAAATGCATGTCGTCACTTTCGACCCCTCGATTTTCGCGTAGACTGGTCCGAATTGAGTACGAATAGTCAAACTTGATCGATTTTGACATTTTAAAGCCAATGGCGCGATCAATTTCGTGAATGTAGGCCGTTTGATCCTCGTTGATGCCCCTTGACCTCGATATGTGTGCAAACACATTGACGACTCGAGCGCTTGATCAGTTAATCATCAAGTCATGTAGTATTTATATCTGACCAATTTTGATGTTCTGAATGCGATGGCGATGTCCGTTCATCGATCGGATGTCATTTGAGTGGATTTTGGTGACGTCTATAGTGCGTTTCAGCCTCGATTTGTGTGCTGTCACTTCAAATCATTCGACATTTGCACATACTTGTCCAAATTGAGTGCGGATAGTTCTCATTTGATTGATTCCGGTGTTTCGAGGTTAACGGCACAATCAATTTCCGCGAGCGATCGTTTGGCTTGCGTCATTAGCCTCGATAGGCGATGTATTAACGGCTGGACGTCGGTTGCTTGTTATATATTGCAATATCTATATTTTGATCAATTTCGACATTCTGAACGAAACGACGAAGTCCGTTCATCGATCGGATGTCATTTCGACCATTTTCGGTGACGTCCAGTGGATTTTGTGCCCCAATTTGCGCACTGTCGCTTCCGAAGTCTGTCGAATTTGACTTGTGGGCTTGACTCGACTTATGACACGTATGTGGAGGTCAACACTCATCTTGATTGAATCATCTTCAAAATATAATCAAACAATCTTTGAAGTATATTTGTACAATCAATGAACCATGAAAGTATTTTGATCAAAATATTTAAAATCATGTTAGAAAATAGTTGATTTGAATAAGATTTGAACATAGTAAAAAGCTATCTATAAAATGGTTTGGTTATTATTCTTTACTTTGTTTAAGCATTATTCGAACAAATGTTGGTTATGGCAAACTTCAGATAAGTAATCCAAAATAAAATATCAGGATATTTTGATCAGAAGAGACCTTTTAGATGTATTTCTCAAAAAAAAAAAAAAAAAAAAAAGTGATTATATTTCTCCAATTTTCCTCTATTAGAAGGCATCTAAAGTAAAATTTATCTAAGATTTTTAAATTCTTAAAACTACATTGAAGATCCACTGAAAGTTCAGGAGACATAATCAAAGTAATTTTGAACTCACAAAAATTGTTTATTTTAATAATTTTCAAAGGTAGCGTAATTAATATAAAGGCTCTTAATTAGCTTAAACTTTTGCATTAAGTTCTTATTTGAGTGTGGAAACTGGAAAGGGTTGTGAGATCTCCGGTCACCGCCGAATTTGTGGCCTTGAAAATTAGAAACAGAAAGACGTGGAGAAAAAAAAGAGCAATATATATACTTAAAAAAAAAAAAAAAACACACATTTGTGGAAAAGCTCGCAACAGAAATATTCAGACAAAGAAGACCGACCATACGCCAGCTTATTTGGAAGACCGGCATTACCTGTAAATTAATATACGCTAATATGGGACTTCTCTATCCACATATTCTTTATATATCTATATATATTCATGTGCCCTTAGGCATTATAAAGCTATAAGCAAAGTCATATTAGTATAGTTCCTGCTCAAGAGCTACCTGCTTAAAATATCAATATTATTATTACATATATATATTATATATATATATATATATATATATATATATATATATATATATATATATATATATATATATATATATATATATATATATATATATATATATATATATATATATATATATGGTGGAGATCTCAAAACTTCGACGATGGTGATGGCGGCAAGGCTCATGAAAGAAGAGGAGATTGCAACAATAAGAGCAAAGTTTGTGTTTGAATTCAAGGCTCATGTATGTATATGTATATGTATGTATGTATGTATTATATTTTAGTATTATAATAATTATAGCTGCGTATTGGGTCACAATCGTAATTTTTGATCAACATGAAAGTTGTGAGAAATTTCGTTACGATTCCAACGGCATTAAGCTCGCATGATCTGACACCGGATGAGTCTGATATAGACAAATCAAGACGGCTGCTAAATAATTTTAGGGTTATTGCTTTTTTCGCGATTCAGAACCGCTTATCGTGCAATTTTAATTTTTAACCAACATAAAAATTCTGGGAAATTTCGTTCTGATTTTAACGATACTAAGCTCACTCAATTCTGACACTGGATGAGATAGATATGAGCAAAATACTACAGCTGCCCCTAAATTTTTTTTATAAAAAAATTAAGGCGTGTCAATTGTCCGTTGAACAGATGACTAGCGCTGACATGGATGCCACGTTGGCGCCAGCCGTCCATTTAATGGACAACTTGGCCAATTTCTACGTTCTGAATGCGACGGTGAAGTCCGTTCATCGATCGGAGGTCGTTTCGACGATTTTCAGTGATTTTACGTATTTTTGATTTATCTTCCTCAAGTGGTCAAATATGACTTATGGATTTGTCTTAATTTATGACACACATGAAGTTCAACAAAAATATAAAAAACTTTACTTCATAGTCACATACAAAAGTACACAAACTATATATGTGAGATTAGTGAAATATTTTAATCATCTGTTCTCTTTTTTTAATCTCTTATTTATTTTCTTGCACACTAAATATGTATTATCTATAATACCTTTTTCATCGTCATATAAAAATAGAAAGAAAACAACTTCATTAAATTTAAAAGGAGTAAAAAAAATAAACAAAGAGTTAATTTATCGTTAATATTGATGAAAATTGCTCTATTAAATTATTTTGAAATGGGTTGAATATATAATAAATAAATTAACCAATTGTTATATTATATTTATCTCAAAATACAGTGAATAGATAAAAAATCATTCCCAATTATATTAGGCAAGAATAATAATAATATTCAAATATTATAGAAGAACAAGTCAGCTTTTGACAAAGGTGGGCTACGTCGGGGAGCCTAACATTTTGCCTTCCGTGTCTGTGACTCCGTGCATATAGATCTAGCACTGCAATGAACGCCAGCCATCTTCATCTTAACTTCTCTATTTCCAAAAGTTCCACCACCTTCACTTCTCATCATCGTCGGCGATGTCCACCTCCTCTTCCTCCGTTTCGGCACACGCACAGTTCTCATGGTCTGCTTCGCCGCGGCGGTTTAGAAAGTCTTAGATCTCATTTTTAACGTGCGTCAATGTTGGAGAGACTTTGGCCCCTTACGGAGTTTGGGTGGTTTGAATTGCAAGGCAAGTTTCTTTTTTTTTTTTTTGAATAATAAACTTGTCGAATAATCTGAATTTCACAAATGTTTAAAATAAGATATGGGTTCAAATCATATCACAAATATTATTTATATTAATGTTTTGAATTACTCTGCAACAAAAACAGAAGAGTTTTGATAGATTTTTTTTTTAAAGTAATGATTATTCTCAATTCCAAGCATATTTGTGCCGACATATTAAAAGACATAGGAATGAATTTACAGGGCTTCATGGTAAATATATGTGATTGTTAGTGTATTATATCAAAGTCAAGCCATGTATATAGATGTGAAATCATTTTTGAACTAATAGCTTGTGCTTATAGATGAGATCCAATCAATTTATATTTTTTACATCATTATGTTTTTAAATTATTTAAGACTAAACTTAAAGTTTCACATGCTTTGATAATCTCTCTCACATAAGGGCTTACCTTATTAAGTCATAACTCGTTTTTTTTTTTTTAAATTTGAGCTAATTTAGGGGCCGTTTAGGGCTGCGGCCCCTACGCGGTGCGGCATATGCCACGCCGCAGTACCATTTGGTTACCTTTCTTGCAAGCAAAATTCAAAATTTTAGGGCACAGCTGCCGCGAAGCTACTATTCGATCGAACCCCGCGCGGCCTGCGATGCTAAAAATCTATTTTCTAAATTAACCCTCTGCATTTTATCAGAACTCCCGTGTATGTTCTCCTCGTGCCTTTGAAACAACTATTAGATGAGGGTTTTCACGGCAATCTTGCATTGCGATCTTCGCCAATCTTAGCCGATGTTGTCATTTGTCGATCTTGTCATTCGGATTTTCTTTGCTTATCTTTACTGTTGATCTAGCGTTCTTGAGGAAGCATAATCAAGCGGTATGCTCCTAATCGTTTGTGGTGCTAAGGTAATGTTGACCTTCATATATGTGTCATAAGTCGAGTAAAGCCGACAAGTCGAATTCGACGGACTTCGGAAGTGATAGTGCGCAAATCAGGGCTCAAAATGCACTGGACGTCACCGAAATTGGTCGAAATAACCTCCGATCGATGAACAGACTTCACCATCATGTTCAGAACATCGAAATTGATCAAAAATATAAATATTGTATATAAGATCACCATCGATCGCTATTAATCTTAACATACATATATGAGTCGGAAAACTGGCGATGTCAAACGATCTCCTTTCATGAAATTGATTTTCAAAATGTCAAAACTTAAAAAATGAGGCACGCCAATTCATGAGTCTATACAAATGTCGAAGGATCGGTAATGGCCGCGCGGAAGTATGCTAGACGTCGACAAAATCAATCCAAATGACTTCTTATCGATGAACAGACTTCTCCATCACATTCAGAACATTGAAACTGGTCAGAATATAAATATTGCACAACTCGATGATCAACCGATCAAGGTGATCGAGTCGTCAACGCGGTATCGTGCGTATGTCGAGGTCGAGGCGCGAGCGAAGCGATTAGAAATTGATTATGTCGTTAGCTTCAAAATGTCGAAATCTATCAAGTAAGGCTGATCTCATTGGATGTAATCGCTCGGCGGTTGGAAAGGATAATGCTCATTTTGAGTTGAAGCCACCCGATTGGCCAACCAAAACAAGCGATTCCGTGTGCGGATTGCATCATGCGTTGAATATAATAATTTTAAATCGATATATATATTAATTATCTAATTGTGTCGTCGTAAAATTCACTTTAAAGTTAATTAAACGCTTAAAAAATCAATTTAAAAGGCTTATTTTACTAATTAGCCCTAACCTAAATCCCCCTAAGATCGGTTCGCCCTAATCCTTCACGCACAATCGGCTCGGCTCCTCTCTCACGCGATTGAACCCTCCTCTTCACGCACGAGAGCCCGCATCCCTCCCCTTCCGTTCGAATGCTCGGCCTCCTTCACGCCACCGCACGAGCTTCCCTCTTCCCGGTCGGATCTCCCTCCTTCTCCACGCACGAACCATTCCCCCTCTCCAACCATTCTCCCTTGTTCAAACCGCAAGTCCTTCCCTTCAAACCGAATGGCAAGAACTCACTCCTCCCACTTCCGTCATTCAAACCGAAAAAGGCAAGCCAAAACTCTCTCTCTGGTTTTTCTCCCCTCTCCAACCACAAGCAAAAACAATAAGCATTTTCTTCCTTCCCTCTTCTTCTTCTCCTTCTTCCTTCCCCTTCTTCCTCTCTCATTTTTTCCTCAAAACCGAAAATCATTCTCCCCTTCCCTCAATTTCACTTAGCCGAAATTCCCTCTTCTTCTTCTCTTCTTCCTCTTCTTCCACCAAAACTTCCCAAAACCAGAATTCCCTTTTTTTGCTTGAGAGGAATCGTCATTAGGCGGGTTCTTCTTGGTTTCCATCATCTCCTTTCATCTTTCCAATTCCGTTTTGCATGCCAGAAAAGGATCATTAGGCGGGTTCTTCTCTCGGTTTCCGGCATCACCCTTTTCATCACCCTTTCCAATTCCCTTTGTTGTAGCCGGGGAGAAACACCGTCATTAAGCGGGTTCTTCTCTTGGTTTTCGGCACTTCCCTCTCCGTCGCCTTGCAAAGCGCAGAAAAATAAGTCTAAATATGTATGATGTGGATGTGTATATATATATATATATATATATATATGTCTTTCTGTTTGAAGTATATATATATGCTCATTTGGGTCTGACGATGAAAAATATGCGGTGTCATGTACAGCACTCTCTCTCATTAGGCGTCTGAGTAAGCAACATGTCTAGATGTCCCCAGTCGAAATGATGCAAATTTCCATTTCTAGAAAAAAAAAAAATAGCTTAAGAGTGCTAAATAAAGAAACCTAAAACTAAATTCAAATTAAAAGAAACAAACAAGAAAAAAAAGGGGCAAGAAGCTTATAAAAAAAATTGAGCAAATAGAAAGCTTATCCAAATTTTGAGACATCCTCCTCTTTAAAGTACTTCAAAATCAAGCATATGAAAGGAAATCCCTAAACACTTCAATAAGCATCATGTGATGACCTTCTCATAAAATATAAGACAGATTCTTAATTGAATAATCAAAGTTTATTACAACTTATATTGGGGATTGAGTTAAGTAATTGATCACTAATATCGAGATTGAAAATTCACTCTTAAGCAAGAGAAATATAAATAGGGTATTGTAAACTTTCAAAGTATTACAATTATAATGAGAGGGTCAAAGTGATTTGGATAAAATTTGCAATAGGATTAAATGTCTTGCAAAACACATAAATAGTTATGCAGCATATTGAATGGATAAAAAATAATATGAAGAAAGCTTAAAAATAAAATATATATCACATTTGAAGATTTTTTACGGAGCACAAGTTTAATTAGGCAACTCATAAGCAACTATGAATATAGCCTTTAAGAGAGCATTTGGAGCTTGCATTTAAAGTTGAATTTGAAGCAATTGTGATATATCTATTGCTTGTCTTCAAAATTAACAAAGTCCAAATGAAATCCACAAAATGATTTATAAAGTGGCTTTCCAATTAACAAGTGAATTATGTTCTAATTCATATTTTTGAAATCAAATTGGAGAAATATAAATAAGACTCACAACAAATTGGGAAGCTCGCCAATAAGCTGTCTTATTGAATGCATATATTATAGTATCTCGATTCAAATGAACTGAAGAAGGCTTCAATTGAATTTAAGGTTGTAGCATATGAGATTTACAATATATCTGAATGTCTACTTTCAAGTAAGAGTATAACCCAAATGCAACCTTCGCAACACTTAGTTATAAAATTAGGGCGTGAATATAGCGGTGGATCGAGCTGCTCACACATCACTTCATCCTTAACTTTTGACTTCTCTTCTGCTTCCGCCTTCTATGTCACGGGATAACACATCGTATAAGGGAACATAAGGCGTTAATTAAGGCATTCTTAAATACACCCACATGGGCCCCATGTCAATGATTAGATGTTTCAGAATGTTGCTTCTTGGTTTAGTCTTAGGACTGTATCCGGGTTAATAAAACCTAAAAATCTATTATAAGATTTCAACTTAGTAAAAATATCTAAGAAGTTAATTCTGTCATATGATAGCAGATTTGATCCTCTATTATGAGATAAATAGATTTGAAAGGATCTAAAGTTCTCAAATATAGATTATCATACTTCATCATATGATTATGTTCAAATCAAATTAACTCAAATTGATATCAAAATTGAGTTAATCTTTAAACAAAACTCATTCAATCCACCTTATATTTGTTAAAGGTGACAAATTAGAAAACTCTAGCTCACAAAGGAGCTAATGTCAAATCAAGTATTCTACTTATGTTCACTCAATCAATCTTATGCTAATAAGGGGCGTGGCGTGTTCTCGATTGCGTGGCAGGCTATAGATGATGCGATTCGAGTCCTCCATTCGAGTGGTTTTCAATAAGGCTCCATTATACTATGATCACAATCATAGCATGTATGCTCCCCAATGGCTCTACCCTTTGAGTTGTGAATCATATGGTACACCTGATAGGACAAATAACACTCTATCAGCTGAGGTAGACTTAAGTCTGTCTCCTTAGACAAACACCACCCCAGGTCTATAAGAATTTCTTAGATGACGTAACCCATGTGTTGCTGATAAAGATCCTTCGATCAAGTTGGGTCGACTACCTCCTCTGACTAAGTAGACTAGGGACTACGATAGTCGGGATGACGGAACCATGGGATCTAGATCGAGCACGTCGTCATTCCCCAACCATCCGCTTTAAGTTAAAATAATGAATTTCATAATCTCAAAATTTTAAACTCCATATGCTACTACTATACGCTACGCATTTAGGGATTTAACGACTAACCTTAATTGAAAGTCTCTCACTATAGAGGAGCTTGCTTTATGGGAAACTAGAACCAGATCTAAAGTCCTCACAAAATGAGGGTGAAATCTTAGTGTCTTATCTATTCCATTCCATGCGAAAATTACATGACATAAATCAAACTCTCTTCAACGAGGTCGATGGCAATTTTGAATTAGCAGTACGCCAGGATGTGTCGGATCTGAACCTTCTACTTTCTCATGAGTTATTTTGCATTATTTGAGCCTTCTTTTATGCAATCAGTTGCCTCATCTCCTTCTTGAAATACAATTGTGGCCTTAAGAAGATTAGTGCCACACAAAAATAAGTAATAGTATTTTTGTTATCTCTTTTGTGTGTTTAAAAGTTTTGTCAGCAATGATGTTGTGGTAATTTTAGAATTAAGCAATTGTATGTGCACGACTTCTATGAAATATCTCTATGTTTCTATGCTATGACATATTCAGATGGTATGGATCTTCTCTTGAAAATGTTGTTTGTCATTACAATGAGAATTCAAATGCATCTTGTAACTTTTCTATGCATGGGTTTATTCTCAGTCATATAAGCCTTTTATTCTCTTTACTTTCTTCTTTTTTTCCTTTGGAATGTGAGTCTGGTTTGGAGGGAGTAGAGAAGTATTGTTATTTTTATATTTTATTCTTATGGTTATGTAGTGACTGAGTTTGGCTTGGAATGTGATCCTCTTGGTTGAGTCAATGTTTCTCATATGGTGATGTTTTGGCATCCAAACAAAGCTTCAGATGTTAATGACAATAACTCCATGACATAAGCGAAAAGTAGATTTTATTCTACTCATATCTCTTATAAAAATATAAAGTTATTGTCAACATTGTCTTGATAATTATCTTATATATTTTGCCTAATAATCTATATATATTACGTGGTTGTTTAATCTTGAAACTTGTTTATGTACTAGTAAAAAATAGACTTCAGCTTTCTTTACCACATTGTCTTGGTAATTATCTTATGAATCATATAAAAGACTTGACTGTATTTTGATTTAAATTATCTCCTTTGTAAGCAGGAGGTTAGATTACTTTGATTATGTTAAAAAAAAAATATGTCAAGGATCCTCTAAAGTTGATTTATGACTATATATAAGTATTAGTTATCATATTTTTATTCATTCTATTTAAATTTATTCAGCTCATATAATCACAGGGATATTTCAGTCTTTTATGTACAAACGGTTCTGTATATGATTCACAAATTTTCAAACGAATCACACAACTTCTTTCTTAGTAGAACTTTTGCTTTAAAAAAAAATGCCCCAAATGACCTTAATCGCTCACACATAATATAAATGCAAAACTTTGAATACAAGACTTCTTGGTTGAAAGTCTATGCTCTCAACCACTGAGCGAAAAAAAAGAGTTAGATACACACATAAACCAAAAGTCAAAAAATATTTTCAACCTCAAAAGCTTAAACATAAAATTTAAATAGTCAATCACCTAATATTTTAGCACTAATAAAATTTTAAAATATTTAATTTGAGATCAAACCCAAAATCTCATGTGATTTAACATAAACTTGCTATTGTGATATCAAACTTGATAATTTAATTGATATCATATAATTCAAGTTGTTTTTGTCTCCAGTACATTCTTATGCACCTAATTAAGACTCAATACATTCATGATTCATATGATATTATAAGGTGTTAAAATAGGCACTTAATGAATAAATTTTATTTATATCATTTTTATTTTTTGAGATTGAGCAAAAGTTGGTGCAGAGAGTCATCATATAAGTAAATAAATGATTAAATAAAATCAATTATTAAATGAAGACCAGTCGAAGATGGACATGTCTGTCACCATAACTATCTCACACGTTTTCAAAAACCAAAAAATAATAAATAAATTTTATCTCTTCGCCTGGTCTTAACCTTCTATCTGTCTACACACTGCTAAAAAACATGTGCACGAATTTTGAGAAAAATGTTGAATTATTTTTTGAATATTATTTCAGAGAAATTGTTTTCTAACAAGATAGAGATTATGATTTATGAAATAATTACTATAGAACTCTGCTTGAAATGAATTTTTATATATACGATAAAGTAATCTGTCGCATGACAGTTTTAATTTTAATTTTAAATATATCTAACGACTAATAATCCCACAGCATAATACACAATTATGATTTAAATTTATAATTATTTCATCCCACAAATAAATATCACATCATATGCATTATTATTTTCAAATTTAAATATAACGATATAATTTAATATATCCAGTAATAAATATGTAATATATGTATAGAAAGGACATATACAATGCACGTTATCAATCTAGACAAGCTAATCACTTCCCTCTAATTGACACAGTTAATTATCCCAAAAGAAACATTTCAAATAATGTTGAATTAAATATTAATTAATTTATTTTTTTAAAAATTAATACAACACAATATCACCTTTAAGCTCTGCCTCAAATCTATAACAAACCCAACTGTACCACTAATGATTAGCAGAAGACACAAGAAAGCACATTTATGACGAGAAAAGATTAATTTAGGGAAGTGATAACCTCAGTGATTTCTCATCGTAGCTATTGGCTTTAGTAGCAGAAGCATCCTCAAACCTCCTTGCAAATGTAGCAGCAACAAGCAGGGGGAAAGCAATGGTTGCATCACAGTGTACCTGAACGTTTAAACATTTTAAATATATATATTTTTTGATAAAATCAGCATTATGCTTTCAGAGAAAATATTGCAGTAAGACGATCAGCCCAAAGATGAATTTTTATTTGAACCTTGTTTCGATTTTAGTTTATTTTATTATAAATTTTGTTAGAAGTTTGTCCTGTCATGAAAATTTGTATTTGTATTTGAATCCCAAGCCGTCCGTTGGCTGGAATAAAGATTCTTCACGACTAATTCCCCTACTAACTTCTTCCATTTTTCTCTCTTATTTCTTCTTCTTCACATTTAGCAATTAGCTTGAAAGACTGATTGGCTTTAATCAAATTTGATATGAACTTGATTTTGTCAAATTTGTTGAACTTAAAAACATGTGACATTTTCGTGATCCTAGATTTCTAGCACTTAAAACTTTATTAGAAGGCTAGTTGTCTTTTCATTTGAATTCATTTCCATCATGATTTTAGTTTTCATCTAAGGAACAAAATAATTCCTTAAAACACAGTTTAAGTCAAGCGGATTTTGCACACTTGTGTAGTTTTCTGCATCTCATAATAGCTCAACATTAAAATGTCTAGTAGACATTAAGATATCCCACATCCCTATAGTAAGATATGAGTTCAAATTTTTATATAATATCATCAACAGGAAAATAATAAACAAACAAGAGAGACAAAAAACTTACTTTGACAGTTTTAGCAGAATCTCTTATCTTCCCCCATGAAACAGCCTCATCGGGTTGGGCTCCTGAATCGCTGCCATCAAACTCCTGTGCGGTGTTAATGAAAACAGCATAATCTGAACCATTATGCATCATGTTGGCATTACAAATATGGTGTTTTGGAAGTCCGCCGCCGAGAATAATCATTCCAGTCTTCCTAACACCAGCATGGACAGCTTCCCCGTTTATGGATCGTATATCTGCAAGAAAGAGGGAAAAGCAAATTATTAAGGGGAAAAACTAACAAAAAATACAAGTTAGAAGTTAAGGAAAATGCAAGGACCTTGAACAATATCTATATGCAAACCACCACTCCTTATTGCATGACAATACAACATGTCTCCAAGAGATCCATCAGTTAATCCCGGGCAGAATACAGGTATGCCATTCTGAAAAGATTAGATATATCAGTGCAATAGTCAAGGCTGAACATAAACAAAATGCATGATTCTTATTAGAGGGAAAAGATCTTTTGTTGTACATCATAGAATTCACTTAATTATAATAGGAAAATGAGCATAATAACTTAAGAATGCCTATATAAACATATACCACTCACCAAATATAAAGAATCTTCCTAGGCTAATACTCCCACTCAAGCCAAAGAATTTATATTAGTTAGCTCTCGCCTGTTACATAATTGAGAGAAAAGTAGATGACCCAAAACATTTGTTAGTTAATGTTTTGAGATGGAGATATGAAGGAGTCTTAGAAAGCACAACATCCCAAATAAAATAACAATCATCCCAATATGTTTGGTTCTTTCATGGAACACAAGGTTTTGTTAATGTAGATGACAACACAATAGTCATAATAGAAAATAGTAGGTTGACTAATTGAAAAACCAAACTCTCCTAAGAAAGATTTTACAAGTAAAATGGGGGGTCATAACCTAGAATTTAGACTTAGATTGGATCTAACCATAATTTCTTTTTATCTTAATTCTTTAGATGACCAGGTTACCTCTAATAAAAATACAATAATTAGAAGTTAACTTCATGTCTTCAACTAAGCCAACATAACTAAGAATGCTTCCTTATTAAAGTGCTCAATTTTAATGTATGGTAATCATTTCCCAAAAAACTTTTTGAACAGTGATGTTATCTATCATAGAAGCAAAATATATTATAATTATTGAGGATGGAAATAGGAAACTTGGTTATGAAAAATGATTATTTTGAATTAAATGAGAATTTGAAAATAGGATGAAAATTAAATCCCTTTATTATAAAATTGTTATGTTGTTGTATTTAAACAATGAATTTTATTGAGAAAAGAAAAAAGTAGGATGAAAATGTCCCTTTTATTATCAAATTGTTATTCATTAAACAAAAAAAAAACATTCCATTCCAATCTGACATTTATTAGAACAAAATAATGAAGAAAAAAAAAAAAAATGATAGGCTCTTGAGTTTGTGGTTATAACAAACCCTCTCAATGTGGTGCAAGCACACGTAAATGTAGGGGGTCCTATAACAATAATAATAGTGTTGCAAGCCAATATGATGGTGTCAATACAATCATAGAATTGTCGGAAGCAAGTTCGATTGTGACAGAAAACATCCTGTTGTTGTAAACAAAAAAATACAACTTGAAGTTCTTTGATATCTACTCTAATGAATCTCTTATTAATTCTTTATTATTCTTCAACAAATTAAAAGGGTTTGGAATTGAAGAAATATTTATGCTCCTCA
Organism: Cymbidium sinense; assembly: GCA_021442155.1. Taxonomy (NCBI): domain Eukaryota; kingdom Viridiplantae; phylum Streptophyta; class Magnoliopsida; order Asparagales; family Orchidaceae; genus Cymbidium; species Cymbidium sinense. The sequence goes on from CM038220.1 coordinate 79,532,273, forward strand.
ATTATAGTCCTAATATTTCATTGTGGTTGTGGAGGCAAGCTAATCTCATCAAATATCATAATTTTTATGTCTTTTGTACTGAGACTTTGCAGTTTTACTTTTATTATCACTTTTGCTTCTACACATCTCTCACAACACATTCAAATGTAAATGAACTACAAATATAATTTATAAAGAAATTTCATCTAGAATATCTTTTATAAGACACTACATAAGTACTATAAAATAATGAATTCAATGTTTATCCTTAATTTAATAACTAGGATCCAGTGTTATTACGAGATAAGGTGATACCTAGGTATAATAGATTTAAATATATAAGATCCATTAAACAAAAAAAAAATGGATATACAAATGAGGATATAATCTTTAAAAGCTTTATATATATATATATAGTCCACTCAATACCATAAAATGAGATTTTACAATGATGTAGACGAGATTTGACACAATAACTTTCAAGACCCTTACCAACTAGACTGATTAGCACTCACAAGGTTAGCTATTTAATATGAAGTGAAGAATTTTGTGTGATAACAAGATGTATCATGTAGACTCTAAAATAAATTTTATTAAATTATAATTAGGCTGAAGATTTATGATAAGCTAATCCGCTCATTTAGCATTGCCTTTATCTTAAAAGTTTATTAATTATATAGTCAAATACCTCCCAAATCTCTCTCAAATCTCATTAGGAATCTCATCTAAGCCTAAAATCTAAACTTTATGATTCTTCTTTAGAACTAATTCAAAATCACTTTTTTAACCTATAATATCTTTCAAAATTTACTCCATTTTTCTCTTTTAGATAAATTGGTTCCATAAAGAATCTCATTTAATAACTTTTCAAACCATTTTATGTTTCATGAAGGCCTTCATTTAGTTAGACCAATACGCCCTATTATTTTCACTCTTAATTCACAACTTTTGATCAAAGTCCGAAAATATTTGCTCTACTGATTATGTTATTTCCATCTCATTTCTTTCTTACTTGGTACCTAGCCTAATTTACAAATTATCCAAAGCTGTATTTGTATTTTTTGTTTAAAATCCCTTTTGCCTTTTAACTTATTTGCAAATAGCATCAATAGAATATTTTTCTTTTTTACATTACGAGTACCACTCCTTTCTTTAATAACCTTTTCCAGCTCTTCACTTGACCAAATGTAATTTAAGTTTAATCTATTTCTAAACTTTTCAAAAACATGTATGAAAATCTTCTTAATGTAACTAGCATTTTACCAGTTTACCCCACATCAAGTTTAGTCAACCTTAAACTTCTATATTGTTTATTTAACAAAATGTCTTGAAAGATTAACATAAAAATCATATTTTATGCTCCACTGCCGTTCTAAAGAAAACAACTCTTTTATTTTTAAACTTCAAAGACATGCAGTCATAAAAACTTTATATTATATAGTTAAATTATGAGGTCTCATATTCATGGAAAGCATAGTTCTATGCCAAAAAAAATCCGAAATTGAAATAATTTCCCATAAATAAAAAGAAACATTAAACAATAGAAATATTCTAGTCTGTTGTAAAAAATTAGCTCTTAGAAGTGAAATTTGATACCAAAATTACCTTATATGCCCAATATAAGTACGAACTTTCATCATTTATTTCTTTTCCCAAGCGTGAAATCACTTTTGAAGGTGTCCAATTCACATCCTGTGACGTCAAGCAATACAAGAGATGTGATGCAAATAAAAATCTAAATGTAGGAGTACGACCAGAGGTCCAGAGGTATCATGATTTGATCTTAAAATATTCTTAGAATTTATACTGTTTCACATAGAATATCAGGAAAACTAAGCTGTTTAGGGGACTAGATAAAACAGTTACCCGTAATCCAAATGAAATATTGGATAGCACATATACTCCATAATAATGTCAAACATATTATATCATATAGCAAAAAAGAAATCTGAAAATAAAAATTTTCTAGGCCAGCAAATAAAAACATATCTTTATGCAAAAAACACCTCCTTTAAGAACTCCTGAGGTACATCCGGGACGATGTATTCATAATAAGAACATGCTCTATGCCTAGGTATCAAAACTTATCAGCCAACTAAGCAGAAACAAAACCATCAAAATTGCAAATATATATTCTGATCATAGTAAGAAAGTATAGCTAATAAAAAATTCATCAAGCACCATATAAACAGAAACAACAATGCAACCAGGGAGTTCAACAAGGTAAATTTACCATCTTCACAAATGAATTAATCTATAACAAGTAAGAAAAAGGACCAGCTAAATGGGATAAAAATAAGCTACCTTCGCAGCAAAATAAACAATTAAAAGGAGCAATTCAATTAGCATGCCTGCATGTGTGCTTCATGTTATGTATATTCTAAATTAATGAACTTTAAGTAGATATTTTTGAAAAGTTTTTAATGTAAAAAATAACATGCTTGAAAATAAAATAAAAAACACTTAGCATAGTTAATACCGCATAACATTCAACAAGAGAGACATGATAAACAAGGATTCCAAAAGCTAATCACAAAAAGTTAGGATACGACAACAATGTTGACAATGATCCAATTCAAAACTAATAGATCGCCGACCTGTCAAATATAGATGTTTGACCAAATTTGAATTATGTGGAACCCATGATTAACTAGATTTAATGAATCAACACAAATATAGTTTTGGAAAATCACTCAAGAAACGTTAATATGATGAAAAAATCATACTTCAATATTTGAATAAAAAATATTAGAAAAAAATAAAAGCTTCATTTATAATTAGTTGTATTTCCTAGAACATTACAAGAGAAAATTAATTAGGTATCATAGAAAAAGTTATATTTACATAACATAATATATACCATTATCATAAGCATTGGCAGCAACAATAGCAAACAGTCTTATACCAACTATTTGGGATAGGCATGATAAGCTTCTCGCTTCATTTCAATCAAGTGCTGCATGAGTATCCATTGAATATTGCCTAAGTATTTTTTTTATAACTTCTAGCTGAAAAAAAATCTTTGATATACACTTTTCCTGCTGGTGCAATGCAATGAATCTATCAACCAATAATATAAAAGCATGTTTTTACTTCTAACGCATATACTCAAATCATCTAAATAACTGTTTTTTAATTAACATTGTCTTGAATAGGCGCTAATTCCACAAGCACTCTCGAATAATTAATCCACATTTTATCATTATTAGTTTTACCACACATCCATCTTTCAGCACTAGAATTTTTAAAATAATACAGCTCTAAGTACCTTCATTGATTGTTCTTCTAGCATTTGGTCAAGAATTGGATTGATCCAATTCTCAAATCGGCAGTAATTATCATTAGGAACCAACAGGTTCCCAATTCGATTCAATCCTTTAGAGCGAAGATACGCCCCAGGTAAAGAAAAATCACCTCTGTATGTCGGCGCAAGGCACTTTATAAGGTCCTCCTCTATGCCACCAGCAGTTGTAACCACAACATCCACCTGACAGAGTCATTCAGACCAGTTTACACTCAAAATGGGTATAACTAACAAAATCTGAAAAGAAGATACATTGCTTTTATTTTTTATTGAGTTAATATACTTCATAGAATCATGACGATGGAATTATCAAACATCAAATAATGTCCAGTGAGGTAGCACTGATATGTAAGAAGAAGTGGGTATCTGACAAAACTATAAGGTCAGCGGCTATGAATGATACAAAAGAATGGCTGGAAATTAAGATGTTTTGCTAATTTGCTTAACTAATATAGAACTGAAATTATGTAGGATTGTTGCTTGGTGAATTGAGATAACGCTAACAACAAAAAAGGAAAAATGTGCTCGGTGAATTTAAACAAAGCTACATAACAATTATTGGACAATGTTGCAGCAGTTGTTATTTGAGCCCATGTCAAGGTAATAGGCTCTTCATGGTCTGCATTGGAGATTTACATAATAAGCATGCTCATTGATTCTACTAGAAAAACTGTGCAAATCTGACCAACTTTAATATATCCATTATCACCTCCCATCCAAAGGGCAAGGGATTTAACTCAATTACAATAACAATGGTTGAAAGAGCACAAAACACTTTTTAAAGAGAGTACACTAATTATGTATTTGGTTTATCCGCACAAACATATAGTCCATGGCAAATCAGCAAAAAGCTGACAATTTTAAAAAAGTATGTAACCATTTTACTAACACTAACAAGTATAACCATGAATCACCTACTCTATTAAGTGCATTAAAACCAAACGAAAATCAATATGATTAAACTTATATCATCATGAATTGACAACAAATACTAGAAAAAAAAATCTAAGATGTTTTTAAGTCTACTAGCAGAAATAATTGCTTCTGGATTACTGACCATTCTATGCTCCACAAGAAACCGGATGATATCCCGAACACCTGATGATACTAGATTAGAAGTAAAGCCCAGAAAGATTTTGCATCTGACGGATTCTCTGAATGCAGGATCCAACTCTTCTTCAGTGCAATCTTCTGTTGGCTTCTCATGTGAAAGCCTCCAATCTAACTTCAGTATGATTAAGCAAGAGAAAATACATTAAAACAACTTCATTTTGAGGAAAGAAAACCAAAATTCGATTTTCATCTAGAAAATTTATGTACAAAAATAAAAATTAAAATAAAAACACGAACTACACTAATCAAATTAAATAAAAACAATAGTTTAACTTCTACAAAATTACTGAGACAAAGGGAGATCTCTGAGAAATCTGAATAGCAGACAAAAGAAAGAATACAAACCATCTGATTGAGGACTTCGATGGCGTTACCAAGGTTTGATGCCTGGAAACCTGTGGAGACTTATTAAATCAACGCCGCGGTTGAAATCATAGCCAGAGATCTTCTGAAACCTCACGTCGTCCATGGTTTCAGATTCTTTAAAGACGACGGAACGAATAGCTTCGAGGTTTTCCCTCTCACCTTCGCCAGCGGCTCTGGCCATTGCCCTACCGCTTTTGGGAATATCACTCCTTACCGTTAAGGTCGAGTAAGATCGCTAACCAGAGCTGGAATTTGCTCTTCCACAGTACGATTCTAATATCCTCGAGCAAGGCAAGGCAATGAGCAAGTCGAATTTGGAAGAAAGATACCGCCTTACAGGCCTTTTTCTTACGCTAGTATTGGCGGCGGCTGCGGACAGTGGGATGGGGATTCCCTTTCACCTTGGATGAGAAATTTTAAAATTTATTACTTTCTCATTTTAATTTCCGTATCGATTAATTTTAAGATTTATTAAATCTATTATTTATTAAAATATATTGGATTTAAAAATTTCTTCTTTTTAAAAATGTTAAATTTTGAAACATATAGCCAAATATTTTATTAAAATTTAGGATATATTTGAAACAACTGTAATTATCTAAAAAATAATAATAATAAAATTATTATAGTAGAAATTATTGCTTAAAAATTATAATGAGTAATACAATTTTTTAATTTAAAAAATCAAATCAAAATATTTTGATAGTTATCGCACTCAGCCTTCAAAAATAAAACTTTGTTTCACAGATTTTTCAAAATATTATTAGAATATAATTTCAAAGTAATAATGTGGTATATTTTTGAATATAGTAAAATGAAACAGTTATAAATTCAGATAATTTCGTATTTTAAACCACTTAAATTTTAAATGTTATGAAATCTGAATTTACAGGATTTATTAAAACCTACTTAAGCTAAATATTTCTGTTCAAACAGCTTCCAAGAAAAAGGAGGAATTTGCAAGCTCGGCCATAGTTCTCAAAAAGTTATTCCATGTATAAGAATATGGTTGCAACTAACGATAGCTCAGCATCTAAACCCTAAACAAATAATTAGCCACTTGTTCCTGTTTACATCCAAGTAATGAAAATTAAATTATAGGAAAGTTTACGTACATAGCACATAATTCTTATGCATTTACATATCTAATACTTTAAGTTTTTTTTTTTTTTATAAAACACTTAAAATTTAATATTTTTTTTTGAAAAAAATTTGAGGGCATTGCCCAATTTTCATTCCAAAAGAAGATTAGATTACAAGTATATAACCAAAAGAATAGGAGATAAATAACAGCAAAAAGCTAACGATCTGTAGATAACAGCAATCATAATGAAAAAAGAAAAAAACAGAAACAAAATCAACGAATAGATTTAAGTTGTAAAACCGAAGGGGATTTAGACCACCAAAAACTGGAATGCCCAGCAAACCAAAAACCATCTGGGACGAGCCGATGGGGAAGAGGAAGACCTGCGATTACCTTCACAGCCATCCATGGGCGGACCCACGTTTATGTGAGGGTGGGAAATTGCCCACCCTCAACTTTATTATAAAATGGGCAAAAAGATAATTTTGCCCATCTGCCCTAATACCCTCAAAAAAGCCCTGAAGCCCACTGAGCTGCACCTCATTCTCAAGTGCAACTCCCTCTTGGCCTCTCGAATTGCATCTCCACAGTTGAGTTCCTTCCCATGACATCCATCCATGAGGCATCGGCCAGAAAGTGGCCGGTTTAAGAGGCCAACGTGGCTGCATTGTCGGCGACTAGAGGACCAGGTCAGTCTCTACTATTCATTTAGATTCTAGGTAAAGAAATTGGAAAGTTAGTTTTTGCAAGGTAAAGAAATTGGAAAAAAAACAAAAATCCATTTAGATTCTAGGTACGATTTTTACTTCATGTCGGCGCTGATGAGCTTAAGTTCATGCAGCTAAGAAGTTAGATTTTGAGTGTATTTAGTTCTTTAGTTCAATTGACTTTTATTATATGTAAGGCAAATGTTTGTTATGCTTTTTTAAGTACTTTAAAGTTTAAAGGAGAAGATTCAGGTTTGAACAGCATATATTTTTAATGCTATTTTTTTCTTCTGATGGTAGATAACCTGGTAGTTTTTTTATTCCATAATTTGTTACTCGAGCTGAACTTTCTTCTTATCATGAGAATTTCTTATTGGGGCAGATTGAATCTGCTGGCCACAAGTTATTTATTAAGGCATTTGCCCAACTGATTGATTGTTTTAGCAGCACGTATTCATGATAGTGATGTTATCATGCATAATGGTACCTCTTTGAAAAATTGGAATTGATCATGACAAGTAATTGTCATATTATTTTGATTTATCACATCAAGAAAACCATACCACAAATGTTATTGGATTTAGCTTATGTAAGCAAGAGTTTTGTCAGTGCATTTTTGTTTTTCCAAATTCATTTAGTTTGGGAACAACTGATGAACTTATAAATCCAAATTAGATTAGGGCATTCAAAGTTATATTTTTATCACATGTATTAATCATTAGTTATATATTTTATGCAGGTGATATTAAAGGAGATTTATTCAATAATATTCTTCAATTCTTCATCAATTAAGGTATGTGAATAGCATTTTTATTTTAAATGTCGAAGGTGTCTTTTTTTTAAGATATTATTGGTTTAATTTTATTTTAAAAGGCGAAAGTGTGCCTTTTTTTAAATATTATTGGTTTAATTTTATTTTAAAAGGCGAAGGTGTGTCTTGAGATATTATGATTTTTTTTTTTGAAAAGGTTGAAAGTGTGCCATTATTTATTGATTTATTTTTATTTGCATTCTACTATCATATTTAGGATTTTTAAATGGATGGATTATTTAAGAGAAAAGAAACGAGTTGATCTTAATATCGATAATCTTCGGCTAATCCACGAACTTCGTCGATTTGGAGTTATGATGTTAATGGAAATAGAATCGTAGAGCACATTTGGTAAAAGGTCACACATCCAAAAGTCATAATTTTTCTCAACAATGATATACATATTAGCAGATTTAATTCAAAATGGTTTGAGGAATATCCATATTGGTTAGAATATAGCATACAGAAAGATGTTGCATATTATTTATATTGCTATTTATTTAAGCCTCAAGAACAAGTTACTATAATTCAATGAGGTGGAGATTCATTTATTAGAGAATGATTTAAAAATTGGAAAAGAAAAGAAAAATTTTTAGCCCACGTTGGTGAACAAAATAGTGCTCATAATAGGGCAAGACAAATGTGTGAAGATCTAATGAAATCTCAATACTATGTGGTTGATGAGAGAAATAAAAAAGAGTATAGAATAATGTTGACAGTTGATTGTGTTATTTATTTCTTTGCGACGATTATCATTTCATGGATCGATGAATCTTCTAATGTAGTTAACGAAATTATTTAGAATTATTTCATTTTCTTGCGAGATCATAATGAATAAATTAAAAAAGGTTACATTTGAAAATGTTAGTACAAAATTACAATTGACTTCACCAAACAAAAATAATTTTGTCAAGTTACATCATCACGAGACTTTACCTTATCATCAAAGATATCGGTGATTCTTACTTTTATTATTGTGGATGAATCGGTGATGTATCAACAAAGGAACAATTAGCTATCGCTGTGAGATATGTTGATAAAAAAAAGTTAAGTTATTGAAAGATTTATTAGCATTAAATATGTTTCTTCAACAAATGCAATTGCACTCAAGACAACACTTGATATCTTTATAAGCATTCATTAAGCTTGCATAGGATACGAAGGCTATGATGGGGCATCCAATATGAGGTGAATTCAATGGTTTGAAGGTACTCATTCTTAATGATAATCCTCAAGCATTTTATGTTCATTATTTTGTCCATCAGTTTTAATTATGTTTAGTGGCTGTTGCAAAAAAACATTGGCAAGTGAAACATCTTTTTTAGTTCACTTCAAGAATTTTAAACACAATTGGAAGTTCTTGAAAGAGAAGTGATATTTTAAAAACTATTCAATATGAAAAGATTATTTTACATCTCCAAACAGGGGATTTAATTAGTGGATGTGGTTTGAATCAATAAACTAACCTACAAAGGCGGTGACACTCGTTGGAGTTCACATTTTTTATAGTTTAATTAGTCTTATGAAGATGTATGCATCTTGCTTGAAATCTTGGAGATAGTAAAGAGGATGATCATAAATCATCGGTTGAGCGTTTTTTTAATCGAGTCTTCTTTTGATTTTGTATTTACTATGCATTTGATGATTGATATTTTAGGTATCATGAAATGAATATCGTAATCTCTGCAAAAGACCAAGATATTAAAATGCAATAAAATTAGTGCGATATCCGCAACGATTAGAGATAATGAAAAATAGTGGATGAGATTCATTATTACATGAAGTGTCTTTTTTTTGTAATATTTTTTGAGATTGATATTCCAGATATTAATTATACCTTTAAAACTCATCGACAAGCTATACGAGGAGGTGAAGAAATGACAAATTTACATCACTATTGCATTGAGTTATTCTGTTGATATGCAACTAAGCGAATAATCATTTTTAAAGCAAACACAGAGTTACTTCTTTTGTGTGGCATGCTTAAACCCAAGTGATTCATTCTTTGCTTTTGATAAGAAAAAACTTATTCGGCTTGCAGAGTTATATCCTACAGATTTTTCTGTAGTTGAGCTTGTGACCCTTGAACATCAGCTTTTAACTTATATTATCGATATGTGTAGTAGTCATGATTTATCATCTTTAAATGGTATTACTGATCTTGCCAAACAGCTTGTCAAGACAAAGAAGGATGATGTGTATCCTTTAATTTATTGGCTTATTATTTTGGCACTAACTTTACCAATTACTACAGCTATAATGGAGAGAGCATTTTGTAATGAAGATTGTTAAACATCAATTGCGTAGTCGAATGAGTGATGATTGGCTCAATGATTGCCTTTTACCTTATATTGAGAAAGAAGTATTTGAATCGATTCCCAATGAAGCTATCATGTAATATTATCAGACAATGTAAAATAGATTAAAAAGTTTGTAGATATTTTTTTATTAGATTGATGATAATGTAATACAATTCTTCCTTTTGAATTATTCATTTTTAAATTCACCTTTTTTTAAATTACATTTTTCCCACCCTCAAAATAAAGGCTAGTTCTGTCCCTGCAGCCATCCGATGGGGGAGGGGGAAAAGATGCCACAGAAAAACATCCCAGGTTCCCAGGAAGGTCATCCAAGCAGGAATCCACCAATCATAAGGAGCAATCAGTCAACCAGTTGGTCATCATTGTCCACCGAGAGAACAAAGAGCACGGCAACAAAGAGAAAAGAAACAACATTAGAGAGAGAGGGAAGGGCAGGAGGATCGGGAGGTTTGAAACTACTCCATTATTTTATCAGGTCGAGAACATAACTAGGCCAAGAATTCTTGATTTTTCACCTTTTCAACTTTGCAGTTACCCTGACAAGGGAGAAGAAAAAGAGGAGAATAGACGGTTGTTCATTTCTCCCCATATAAAATAAACCATAACAATTATCAAATAGTGAAGTCTAATAATCACTTTGTTTGTGAATTCATCCACATTGCTAAGAATCTGTTGTAGGGAGGACTGCATTAAGAAGAAGTGGCCATTTGGGATCAAAGATCTGATTAATTTCATAGAAAAAGGGCACTCAAAGAACAAATGGGAATGCGTTTTAGGATGAGTATGGCAGAAACAGGAGGCAAAGAGGGACCCAAGACCCCTCTTTGCAAGAATATCAAAAGTTTTGAGACCATCCAGATAGGTCAACTAGCATTAGAGTGCATAGTTAATTGCATGGCACTTGAACCAAATTTCATTACTCCAGCTCACATTGGGTGAGACTCAAAAACCACCAACTTGAAGTCCTTGTTTGAGGGAGACTTCTGATTGTACCAAACAATACTATCCTCTCCACCCAAAATTGAGATGGTGAGGATCCTGTTAGAGTATCTAGGGAAAGCAGCAATAAAATTAATAGGTAAATTCCATTGCCTATTATGAATAATAGAACTTAACATAGCATTAACATGTAGCCCCAATAGAAGGTACCCTTTTGGCCCAAGGATATCAGAAAGAGAAGTACCACCACACCAGTGATCATGGAGAAGGGAGAATTCACTTCCACTCCCTATTTAATAAATGAATTTGTCTTTAAATCTAATGGTCATAGACTTAATTTCTTTCCATAGAGGGGAGGCTCTGTAAAAGATAGAATTCCAAACCGTGCCATATTTAGATTTGCAGCATTTAGCAAAGAGAGATTCCCCCTTGAGAGTTTTTCAAATAATTTTAAGCGTACTTATCAGATTAAGGGAAGAGGCCGAGAAAAGACCAGTGCCCCCTTTATCTTTAGGAAGGGTGGTGCGAGTCCAAGAGATGATGTGTAACTTCTTAGCTTCCCAGAATGGTAGAAAAAATTAGCAGTAAAGGAGCAAATACGACTGATTATACCTTTAATTATAGCAATGGAACGAAACTAATAGGATAGAAAGTTATTCACAGAGGATCTGATCAATTGAAATCTTCTCCCAAGTGAGAGGAACTTATATTTCCAACCAGCAAGCCAAGCTTAAAGTTTATCAAAAAGAGGGTTAAAATAAGTCATTTTGATAGGACCAACAACCAAGGGTAAACTAAGATATTTAAGAGGATCCACCATCCTGCAATTTTTAGAGAAATAAATAGATGATTTCTCTTTATTGACCTCCAGCTCTAGATAGGACTCTAGAGATTTGAGGTTGAGCTTAAGAGATTCAAGTGTTGAGTGATTTGCTTCCCCCATTGCCAAGAGATCATCTACAAATAGTAGATGAGATATGTTGCAGCCACAGGAGGAGATCGGGCTGTAAAGATGTAGGTTCACTTCCCTATCAATAAGATAAGAGAAGGTGTTCATAACTATGGTGAAAAGGAAGGGGGAGAGAGAACAGCCTTGTTTGAGACCATTTGTAGAGGAGAAGAAACCTTTAATACTGTCATTCAGCATAATAGAGAATGGTACATCAAGGATACAAGCCTCCACCCATTTAGTGAACCTGGGAGGGAAGCCTTTGGCAAGGAGTCTATGAATGTGAGAGTGTCTATTAACCGTATCAAATGCCTTCCTTAAATTAAATTTAGCCAGAAAATAATCATGATTTTTAGGAGAAGAAAATTCATTGCATATCTCATAAGCCATAGATATTATCAGCAATGTCTCTACCTTTGATGATAGAAGATTAGGCTTGGTTGATAAGATAAGTAAGAATCTTGATTCTGCCGCTAAGACCTTAGCAATGACCTTATAGAATGTGTTGCAAAGAGAGATGAGATGGTAGTCAGCAATCTGGTTAGAATGCTTAAACTTAGGAATAAGGGTTAGAAGGGTATGTTTGAACCAGTTTGAAAGCTTTTGAGATTTGAAGAAGTGTTGTGCGTCATTTAGAAATAATTTTCCAGTTGTATCTCATGTTGCACTAAAGAACATTGAGTTAAAACCATCTAGCCTAGGAGACTTGTTCTCGCTTATACTATTAAGGGTAGTAAGGATTTCTTGATCATTGATGTTTGCAGCTAATTCGACCGCTTGAGCCGAGGTGAGACATTCACCTAGAGAAAGATCCTGGAGAGGAAGGATTAGGGGATTACAATAATTGAATAAAGCAGAGTAATACTTACAGAATTCCTCAGGCTCATTATCAGATTAGATTTCTCTAATAAGATTGACATTTTTTCTTTCTTTAATGGAGCAGTATAGGAACTTAAGGTCATCATCAGAATGAGTGAGCCAGTGTATTTTAGCCTGCTGCTTAACCCATAGACTCTGCTTAAGAGTTAAATCCATGTATCTAGATTTGATATCCTTAGCATTAAGGAGTAATAAGGGGTTGTTAGGATCTTTATCAGGCATTTTCATGATCTTTTCTTGATCTTTTTTTACGGAATCAATTTGTTACTTTAGATGGATAGGTTCCCAATTCCTCCCTTTAAGAGCCATCTTGACTTGCTTGAGTTTTCTGGAGAGAACATAAAGAGGATCCCCTTGAACATATCTCCCCAAGCATCCTTTATAATATCTTGAAAACCAGAATCAGAAATCCAATAGTTTCTGAAATGGAAACGATGTGAGGGTATAAGGAGAAACTGAAGAAAGGTTATAAGGGGGGAGTGGTCTGAGGAGAGGGGAGGAATGACTTTATAGAAGGAGGAAGGGTATAGATCAAACCAGCTGGAATTATAGAGAACCCGATCAAGTTTAGAGAGGATATGATTATTTATCTGCTAGTTGGACCAAGTGAAGAACAGCCCAGAGCTAGGAAGTTCTAAGAGCTCACAGTCGTTGATATAATTCTTGAAGCCTAAGGAATTGTTTAAGGAGACCGGGTTGCCTCCCACTTTGTCTTTGCTGGAAAGAGTACAATTGAAATCTCTTATAAGGATCCATGGATTACTGATAGAGCTGATAATATCTCTGAGATAATTCCACAAGGAGACCCTTGCTTGAGCATCATTGTCAGCATGGATACATGTTAAGAGAAATGGGTGGTTACTAGGAGCCGAAACACATCCATGGATAAGTTGGTGGTTCTTGACAATAGGATCAAATATCAGCCTATCTGAACTCCATTTAATCCAAATCGGCTTAGAGCATATTAGAAACTAGATTACATGAAACATAGAGAAGTTGTGGAAGAAAAAGGTAAGATGAGTAGAATCAGACTGAAGCTTAGTCTCCATGAGGCACAAAAGGTCCAGGTGGAAGTTATTGATGATCTTTAAACAATCATGCTTCCTACCCTCAGTCGAATGACCACGAACGTTCCAGTACCCCATAATTGGCTGGATCATTGAGAGGAGGAGGATGAGGGCTTCTTGCCCTTCTTTTTGTTTCCCTTGTGTGGAGTGGGGGAGGGATTAGAAGAGGATTTAGAGGAGTCCCCCTCTAGAGAAGTTTTACCATGAGTTTTTGGGATCTTATCAGTGGCCTTTTGTTGATTCAGGCGGCTTAGGGAGACAGCAGCCAAGTGCGTGATAACCCCAATTGTAGAGGGGCCTCCATTTGTATCAGTAAGAGTAGTGTCGCTTTGATCCATTGAAGGGGAATGATCTTCTTCCAAATCAAGGGAGTCTTCAAGAGAGGGGGAGAGAATAGGTGGATGGTTAAGGTCATTGATAGCCTTAGTGGAAGGGAAGTGGATATGTTCCTCAATAGATACTTCATGTGGGTTGGGGACTTTAAAAAAGAGTGTGGGAGTTGTCTCCTGAGGGGAAAGATCATTCAGCTGCAAATTCGTCGATTCGGTGGGTATGCCTTAACGAGTCTCTCTGGGAGGGACGCGACTTCTACTACGACCATGATTGGTGGCATAGGGTGTTGGATTTAAGGGGCGGGATTTATCATCATGAGAAAAAATTTTGCACTTAGAGCAAACCGACAGCTTCCAATCGTATACAATGTCCTGATTGAACATCATTCCATTTAGATTGATAGGGATAGAGTCTGGGAGGGAGGAAAAAGTGTTTATCTACACACAAATATGCGCGAACGTGATTCTGGCTTTAGAAGCAGTAGGGTTATCCACCTCCAAAGGGACTCCTATCCGGCTAGCCACCTTGGAGAAACCAGATTCATTCCAGCAACAGAGAGGAAAATTCAGGAGTTTTATCCATATGGGGAGCTCAGAAATTTGCTCTTTGGAAAGCCGAAAATTCTAAGCCCATTTTTGAAGACAAAGGGACGATCGTTTAAGAAACAAGGACCGTTATCCCAAACCTGATTATAATCCTCTTGGCAAGTGAATTTGAAGAAGAAAAAGTCTCCTTCTAGAGTAAGAAGTTCTAGATTGCCTTTAAATTTCCATTTCTTTCTAATAACAGCCAGCAGGGATCCATATAAGGGGCGCTTACCTATAGCATGTCCGATCAAAGAGAGATATCATTCTTTTGCCTTGGAGCTCTTCTTGAAAAGGAGACTTAGAGTCGGAGGGGATGAATGAGAGGGGGAGGGCTTGGCTCTATTCATTTTGAGCAAGGAGGGGATCCTTCCTGATACAGGGTCTGTTAGGGGTTTGAGTAGGGAGGCCGATAATAGAGGTTTGAGGGGAAGAGGCTGTAAGGAGAGGGAAGGAGGAGTTAAATCTGAGTTGGTTGTCTTTGGAAGCCATAGCTCAGAAAGCGAGGGGCCGACCTCAGGCAGAAGAGAGGGATGGAGATCGAGGTGTAGAGGCGGGGTAGAAGGGGAAAGGAGGTAGGCAAGAAGAGAGAACGTATCCGGAGAAAACCCTAGTCGCATTCCTTGACTCTTATGATATTAGTTTTAAAATTTAATATTTACAAACATAACACTTTTACTATGTTCAAAAGGTAAATTTAACTAAAAAAAAAGTAAGAAAAATGCTATTTTTGTTATAATAATAAAAATTTAAGTATTATATATGTAAATATTTATGTTTGAATATTAGATACAAAAATATATAAAAATTATGTGCTAAGTATGTAAATGCCCCTAAAGTATATTATGTTGAGAATCTCTCTCTCCATGACATCATAAAAAAAAGGAAAATTTACATACCTTGCACCCAATTTTTATGCATTTATATACTAAAAAATTAAAATTTTATATTTATAAATATAACATATTTTTTATACATTAAAAAGATATATTTCACTTTAAAAAATTATTAATTTTGATGTAATATTAAAAATTTTGATGTTATTAATATAAACATGAAAACTTAAGTATTAGATATGTTTAAATATAAAAACTATGCAGTGTGTATGTAAATGCCCTAAAATAAAATTTTACCTCTTCTTTTCGTTTTTATTCATTAATCCTAATTCCATATCAGAAAACATGTCTTAACCTTTATCACAATTACAGAAATTTTGGGTCAACAAATCCTACACAAATCTATAATAATAATATATAATTTCTATCGAGACACAATTACTATCACATGTTCCATAATGCAAATAAAAAGTTAAAATGTAGAAATCCACTGTACACATGCTTCACTTAAAAAAAAAATGTAACTTACCACACCAAAAATACAGATTTTCAATACAACATAAATCCCAATTTGTAGGATCAAAATATATTACCAACCCTCTCTAATATAATAAAAATAAGCGAGAGCAAAGACGATAGTGATCTCATTTGTGCATAAATTAAAATCTAACACCTAAAACTCCCTTCCATGAATATAGGGACTGGATCTAGCTATATAATGGTATCCTTAAACCTTCTAAAAAAAATCAGCTTTTCCTCCATTTGACTGGTTTACTTCTGCACCTTTAAGCATATTTCCTTTAGAATCACTTCTTCAAATAAGCTCAGTGTGTCCAAGCTTATCTTTGGAATTTGATGAGGTTGGGGAATTTCTAGTAGTTTCAGAGTTATCAGCAACTGACTCTGATGTGGAGGATACTATGGTTTCTTGACGTGATCGCTCAACAACAGAAGGCTCAGGAACGAGCAAGTTTGCATCTTTCATCTGTAAGTTTCCATCAAATGAAGGAGAAGAACCAGCATCTGCTTCAAGTGCTGAAACCTGTTCCCTGGCTGAATGCTGATCATGTGAGCTGTTTAAGTTAACAGGTACGCCGGCATCATCGGATCGTAGCACTGGAAACTGAAGCTGATAAAGTGTATCTTGTTTTTCAGTATAAGAACTTACCATCCGATCGTCTAATTGCATACTTGGTTTTGGCTGTAATGTTTGAATTTCACCACCTGACAGCAAGTCTTCCAGACGAAAGTTTTCAGCGATGTTCTTGCCCAAATCAGAATCTTCATTAACACTTTTCTCTCTAAGAACAGTATGGACCTCATCAGATGCCTCATTGAGACCTTCTACTTTTGGGTCACGTCGGACTTCATCAATATAGTTGTGCAGTACAGGGGACATGCTTTCTCTAACTAGGATGGAGTCCCCTTCTTCTGAAGTTGCACCCTGCTCAAAGGCCTTTGGAGTTGAAAACACATCTCGTAAGTCTGCTTGCATATCAGATGCCAATGAAGGTCCAGTACTGAAGCCTGTTTTACCTGGGGAAACGAAAATCTACATCGTCAGCTACAAGGAAAAGAGACAAGCCTAAAATGTTGATTAACCAGTGTTCTATATAAGTTAACCTTTGACATCAGAAAATAAAGCTTCTAGTGTTGGAATGTGAGAGGAAGACTTTCCACTGGGACTACAATCATAAACTGGAACAGCTGCTTGACTATCATCAGCTCCCTCAACTCTTGTGCCTGAAAGACTAGGTTCATCTACTTGACTATCATGAGTTAACTCAGCTTCTTTACCTGGAAGACCAGGTTTAGCAACTGATAGCATGGGAGTGAAGCTTCTCGGGGAGGCGCCCATTGTGCGTGCTGAATTGATTGCCTCTAGATGAATGCTTGTTTCGATGCATTTATCATCTTCTTCAGAAGAAGAGGAAGAACTCGATCCATCATACCTCTCATCAATCACTTCCAAGTTTGCAGTGCTTGAAACAGGTGAACTAGATTCAACTTCTCCAATTTCTAATTCAACTGCATACACAACAATCGCAATTTGATTCTGCCTTGTGAGAGAATAAAAAAAAAATTAGAGGAAATTATAATACCTGAATCTGCTCCATTGTGTTCTTGATCAAGAATAGCAGAACCAACTTCAACTGATAAATCACTTTCCCCTTCAACAGATCCAACATCTTGGTTAGATGATACTCGTTCAAGTGTTTCAAGTTTAGATAACTCATGATCCTGATTGAAAACCGCTGAAGCTGAGTCAGATTCAGAATCTGAGCTCTCATCAGAACCACTCTCCTCGCTTAATTGATTCTCAAAAGATGTAAAACTTGTCCCACAAATTTTCTCTGGAACAAAATAAGGCTTTAATTTGGGCTCGTTCTTCTCTTGATTGACATCATCTGAAACTGTGCCAAGATTTAAATTATCAATCCTCCTGGGTAAGGAATCCCTCTGTGATATTGATACATCATAGGGCCTAGAGCTTTCACCAGTGAACTTGCTACTTTCTTCATTTTGATCATAAGGAAGATCAAAAGGATTTCTTCTAGGAAGTAGAACTGAAGGAGCTGAACCTGGAATAGGCAACAAACGAAAATTCTCCTCAGAATCAAAGGGAAAATCAAAAGGATTACTTCTCGGTGCAGATATTGCTGGAATTTGGACGTTTAATCTTGAAATTTCCTCCATAAATGGCAAATGTTCGGTATCTAGATCAATAAGGTTCTTGTCAGTTTGAAATCTTTGCAGCTTCTTTGCTCTCCGTTTCGCAATCAAGTTCTCCAACCTTTGATTCCTTTCAAGCTCAGAGCTCCCGAGATCCATGAGATTCTTCTGATCATCTGCAGTCCATTTTACAACAGCTTCACCATTATCCTTCTCCTCTTGTGCCTCTTCATCTTCATCATCTGCTTGGTTTTCAGTTTCTTCCTCTGCACTACCATCATCATCAAATTCACGCTCTGGAGAAGAAGCCCTTGAAGCATCATCAGATGTATCACTGGATCTATGAGCTGGCTGTGGATTTTCAGACTCTAGAAGAAGAGGATGAAGTTCATCAATAATGGGAACAACATCTGTCGTAGATGTATCAGGAGACGAACTCTCTTCTCCATCAAATTCTTCAGATTCAGAGCCAGAAGAAACATCATGACTATTAACTTGCTGCCAAGGAGAACCAAGAGAAGAATCAAATTGGCTGTCTAAAGGCTTTTCAATTTCCACATTCAATCCTTCAGCAATTTGTAGTGTGTGAACACCAGAGTTTTCGATAGAAAATAGTTCCTTTTCAACCAATCCAAGATCACAAGCTGCTGTCGCATTTGTCACTGTCTTCTCAGTTTGTGTTTCTTTTTCAGTGATTTTGCTTGAAAAGCTAGTAACTAAGTCCATGCCATCCTTTTCATCCCCATCCCCATTGAAAGGACCAACCTTTGTCGAACTCATAGCTCCTCTGTTATAGACATTCTCCTCTGAGATGTATCCCTCGCCTTTCTTCAAAATAGCAAAATCCCTAGATCTCTCCTTTTCAGCAACTTTAACAAAGACATTCACACTCCTTAGATCTTCAGTTTCACCAACATCACGTTCCCCATAAATTAAAAGGGCTCCAAGAAGAAGAGCAGTGCAGGCAATCACAGGAGAGGAGTAAATGATGAAAGCAAAGATGGAGGGAAAATAAATGTGCAGAAACAGCATGAAAAGCAGCAAGGCCGCTACGAATGGATGTCTACAAATTAATCTCCAACTATATCGGATGGAAAACACCAAACATTTTCTGATACCTACAATCGTCATTTTCTCTATTATCTATATAAATACTCCTTTGCCTCGAGTCCTGCACATTAAGCTCATCAAAACCATATACTACAGATTTATATTTTTTGTGGTAGAAAAAATAAACAACTATAAAACAAAAGAACTGATGATATAAAAACCACAAATAAATTGAGTTAAATGCAACAAAATGAAAGTAAAATACATTATGAAATGCCAAAATCCTTACAATGAGTAAATTGGCAGAAGCACAACGTATGTTCAAGATAAGAGCACATTAATGATCAATAAACAGATTCTTCAATTGGATGCTACCCAACATGAATCACATTGACATGAACAGTATAAAATTATAAGCCAATTCCGGAAGATTGCATAATAGCATGGCAATAAATTATATTTATAAATAAATATCATAGTAGTAACAATAAGTAAACAAAAAACATAAATAAGCTAGAATAAAAAACTAGCAAAGAATTACTTGAAAGAAAACTAATTATCGCCGTTCAAAAACTGGCTGGGAAAGGCAGCACATTGGAACTTAAAAGTTGAACCAGAACAATTGTTTGAATGAAGGTTTACATTAAGATGCCTAAGAGATTTGGGGGTGTCGAAGGCATCCCCTGCTGAATGAGGTACATCATTGTTCAAAAATATGCCAGTAAAAGTGGCAAAAAGAAACTAAACAGATGAAAAAGACTTAATAATGTTAGAGTAACCTACAAAACGAGATTTCAAAAGTGATTTTGGTAAAGTCCCAGGCTATGTTTAGGATGGTCGTTGTTGGTAAAGTCCGCTGAAAAACAGTTGTACTTAAAACTGGAGTTCACAAGCTATTGTTGATGAGAACACCTCTCATTTGGAAAATCCTATTTTTAGGATGTTATGACTCAGAAATTGTTTGATTTTTTTTTATTAGAATGATCAATGATGTGCTAATCTTGCCTTTAGACAAATTACTAAAAAAGGTTATATATTAAAATAATCAATTATAATTATGTTAACAAGCTAAACTATAACTACTTTTGATTGATTAATTAAATCTGCTGTTGATGATCCCAAACACAAATGAGGATGGGATTGGTTAAATGTTGATGCAGGCCAAAAAACAATTATAAAATCTGCACCAAAGTCCATGAAATAAATCCAAATTTGACATTTAAATATTTTATGTTTAAAAAAATGAACCAAAATAGAAGCAATACAAAGACATAGGCAACGATATAAGCAATTATACGCTGGAAAGATTAGTAATATCAATGGTTAGATAATAGTGGATAAAGGTATTGTGTTATTAAGTTAATCATTAGTGAAATCTAAAGACATTTGGCAAGGTTATATGCCATTGCATGCTACAAAGGCTAAGAATATCAATGATGTAGGCATAGAACTGGATTGAGAGTTGAAACATAAAATTGCTGAGATAAATAAATTACTAAAAGGTTCTGCAATAAAGAAAATTATCATTGATAATATTAACAATTAGGGTCACCATGAGCAAATGGAAAAGATGATTCATAAAGCCAACCAATTTAGTTAGAATAAGGCTAATGGTGATAAATATTGGCCAATAAAAGAGAAACATAAGACTAAGTTAAGTGTTGCAAAGATGAGGATGCTCAGGTGGATGAGTGGCTTTACTCAGCGATAAAATGCGAAATGAGTATGTTCGGAAAAAAGTTGGAGTAACTCCAGTGGCAGATATGATTAGAGAGAGTCGCCTTAGATGGTTTGTCCACATAAAGTGTCGGCCGTCCGATGACCCAGTTAGGAGAGTAGATGCATTAGATTTGTCTTATGTTGAGAAAGGTAGAAGTAGCCCTAAAAAGACTTGGTTAAGATGTATAAAAAATGACCTTAGTATACTTGAATTAAATGAGAATTTGACACATAATAAGACACAATAGAGAGGAAGGATTCATGTAGCTGACCCCACAGTGGGATAAAGGCTTGTTGTTGTTGTTGTTGTTGTTATTGAAGGCTAATGGTGATGATGATGATATTATTAATATAGTTAGTACTTATTCTCCTTACAATGGACTAGAAATAATATAAAAAATCAGCTTTGAGAAGAGATACTTGAACTTTCCTTTGATTTAAATGATCATATATATTATAGGATGGTGTTATGACGAGAGTACCAAACAACTAAAAGCAAAACCATGAATCGATATTGAATATGAAATACCAAAAAGTAAAACAAAAGAAATAAAGAATGCAAAGAACAAAATATATCAAATTGGCATGTTTAGCTTCAACCAAACTTATATCCATGGGAGGTGGTTGAGGATACAATCCACTATCACAAATATGATGTAACGAACACTCACCAGCCCTAACTTAAAATATCAAATACACCAGCATTCCAACAAAGAAAAAGCCTAAAAAAAATTATGAAAAATTGACCCATCAATTTTGCCTCCATCAAATCAGCCTATCAACATTCCACCAAGCCTAGCAATCCTTCAACTTCATTATTCACTTCAAGCCACTATCGCAACAATTTTGGACTAAAGAAGTGTTTCCTTAGGCTGACTTAAAGAGATTATTTTTAGAACAATATTTTTCGATAGCAAATCGCACCAAGCTAATGAACGATTTAAGAAAATTGAATGAAGGATCAAATAATAAGTGAAAATACAAGGTCAATTTGTCCGGATAGTCAGATTTGTTCCATTCATTAGTCAGCATAAAGATCAAAAAACCTATAACTTTCTTTTTGGCTTGAGGGAAGATAATAGAAACTAGAAAGTATTTATCTGCTATAAAATGTACATTCAGAGAGGTGCTAGATTGAACATCTAAGCAGAGATAGATTAATGCTTGTAAATAAATAATGATGAAAAATAAAAGAATGCAGTCACACAAGCAAATGGGAGTTCCTAGAAGATGCATCATCAAAATCACCACGCACAAAAAACAAAGAATAATCATCGTTGCCTTCACTGTGATGAATAGCATCCAAAATCTATAGCTTGATTAATGACAAGTGCTCCAATTGTTACAACACTAATCATAAGGTAAAGAACTGCACTTACAATATGCAAGAATAGTTCACTCTGACAATTATATGAGAGAGCAATTTCAAATAACATCAAAACAAAAATACATGGTAGAAATCTAATGGAAGTTGATATTAGAAACGTAATGAAAATGTGCAAGCTATGCATAATTTTCTTCAGCCTCAATAACAGCTACAATAATTTATGACACCTCAGCCGTATCAATAATGTCCTCCTGCATTACAATAACAACATTTGATGCCACAATAGTCACTGGTGAGATATCAACCACCATAACATCAAACACAAGACAATTCCACCCCATGTATCATCATGATGCAATAAGAGGCCCGATGTGGTGCTGAATATAATTTCTATTTTTAAGAAATCAACAAGAGTTTTTTTTTTTTTCTTGTGGGGGGATGGGGAATATTGCATTCATTCATATTAGAGAAATTTACAACAAATGCATCAGCTTTACAATTGCAGTCACACCTATTTATTACCATGATATCGAAGTTTTATTTTATAATTATCCAAAATATTCATGATTGTAACATTATCATCAATGAAGTGCATAAATCTACCATACTTATTGTATTTCCACTAGCTGAGTTTAATGCACTATTAGGTATGAAATGATTATCTACTTATTATATTGTTATAGATTGTCGTAAAAAGAAAGTACACTTCTAAATACATAGTACAGTACTTTAGCTTAATGGTGTTAGAAGAGCAATATTTTGTCTAGTATTAATAATTAAAACCTATAAGATGATTCACCATGAGTGTGTTGGTTATATTGCTCATATGCTAGATACCAATAAATCTAGTGTTACCTTAGATAGTGCACTCATGGGTTAAAAATTTATTGATATATTTCCCAAAGGCTCGGCATACCCCCTAATCATGAGATTGAGCTCACAATAAATATAAATTTGGGTATATCTCCCATTTCTAAGGCACGCATCATATAACTATTAATAAATTATAAGAGCTCAAGGTTCAATTGCAAGAATTATTTGACAACAAATCTATTAAACCCAGATTTCATCTTGAGGAGCACCAATTTTATTCATCAAAAAGAAAGGTGAAAGCATAAAGTTGAGCATTGACTACAAAGAGCTAAATAAAGTTATCCTGAAGAAAAGTATCTTTTGCCTCACATAAACAATTTGTTTAATTAATTACAAGATTTGTCGATTTTTTTAAGATCGACCTTCGGCTTGAATACCATCAGCTGAAGATCAAGAATGATGATACACCCAATACTATTTTTTGATCCTAATATGGTTATTACGAGTTATGATAATGTTGTTTAAATTGACTAATGCTCCTGCTTTCATGGAATAGATGAATAATCTTCAAATCCTACTTAAAATGCTTTGTGATCATATTCATTGATGGCATTTTAGTTTATTCTAGGAGTGAAGATGAGAAAGCATAAAATCTCAAAATAATGTTAAATATTTTTTGAGAGAATAAACTTTATACAAAATTTTTTTAGTGTAAGTTTAATTTTTGAGAAATAATTTTTATTTGACATATTGTTAGCAAAGCTAAAATTTCAATAGATTATGTTAAGATCAGAACGAGTATGGATTGTTAGAGATCAAGCATTGTCATAGAGATCATAATTTTTTTATTTAGGTAGCTATTAACAAAAAATTATTTAAGGCATTTCTATTATTATTGTACCTTTGACTAAATTGACTCATAAGTATGTTAAGATTCCATAATTTGATGGTTGTGAGCAAAGTTTCATAAGATCAAAAATTATTTGTTGTCAACTCCGATACCACCATTCATACTAAAATTAATGAGTTTCATATTTACATTGATGCTTCATATAAAAATTTGGGTTGTGTTTAATACAACACGATAGAGTGTTGACTTATGCCTCTAAGTAGCTTATGGTGCAAAAGAAGAACTACCTTACTCATGACTTTGAACTAGATGTGATTATTTTCACATCAAAGATTTAGAGATGTTGCCTTTTTTATATTTATTATGAGTTCTTCACTAATCATATGAGTTTAAAATATATTTTTACTCAAAAAGAGTTTAACTTGAGATAGAAGCGATGGCTTAAATTGATGGACAATGATTTACATATTTCATATCACCCAGGTAAGGTTAATGCGGTCACAGATGCTCTGTTCAGAAAATCTTCAATTTATATAGCTCAAATAATTACTTGAGAATAACAATTGTATTTTAGATGGAACGACTTCAACTTAAGATATATATCTCCGAGAAATAATGTCATCATATATCATAAGAGTATTCAAGCAACAATAACAAATCATATTCATGATGCTCATATGAAAGATAATGAATTGATACAATGTAAAGAGTAAGTTCAACAACAACAACAACAACAACAAGTTAATCCCACTAGGTGGCTACATGAATCCTTACTCATTGTGTCCTATTATGTGTCAAATTCTCATTTAAATCAAGTATATTAAGATCATTTTTATACATCTTAACCAAGTCTTTTGCGGTCTACCTCTACCTTTCTTAACATAAGGCAAATCTAATTCATCTACTCTCCTAATAAGATCATCAGACGGTCGACGCTTTATGTCAAACCATCTAAGGCGACTCTCCTAATCTTATCTACCACGAGCTACTCCAACTTTTTCCCGAATATACTCATTTTGCATTCTATCTCTAAGAGTAAAGCCACTCATCCACCTAAGCATCCTCATCTCTGTAACACTTAACTTAGTCTTATGCTTCTTTTTTAACGTAAAGAGTAAGTTCAAATGGATTAAAATTGAATTCACTATAAATCAAACAAACACATTGATATTTAAAAATCAATTTTGTATTTCAGATCAGATGGATTTTTTATTTCAAATCAAGTACGACTTCGATAGGAAATATTTAAAGAAGCGCTATGTACTTCATATATGCACCTCCAACAAGCAATAAGATGTGTCAAAATCTCAAGTAGCTTTTCTATTAGTTTTATATAAGAAATAATGTGGCAAACTTCGTAATTAAGTATTTGACTTGTCATATGATTAAAGTTGAACATCAAAAACTTGGTGGTCTGTTGCTGACTCTTGTAGTTCTAGAATGTAAGTAAGAAGAAATGGATTTTAAAGTTGGTCTACGTAAATCAAAGCAAGATCGTGATGCAATGTGGCTAACAAACTTACCAAGACCACTCACATTTAATCAATCAAAAAGAATAACGTTGTGAAAAAATGAGTAAAGATATACATGGATAATACAATTCAACTATACGAATTCTACTTGTTACCATATCAAATTGAGATGAAAGATTTATTTCTAAATCATGAAAGAAAGTAGTGTAAGTGGCCTTCGGTACAAAGTTAGATTTCAACAGTGCATTTCTTCCTCGAACAGGAGATCAATCAAAGCATATTATTCAGACATTTAAAATAAAATTTATTGAGAGTTTGCATTCTTGGTTTTAGAGCTAGATAGAATGATTAAATTTCGCTAGTGGATAAGCATAGTATAGCACCATATGAAACCTTTGATGGCTGAAAATGCAAATTTCCACTGTGTTTATTTGAGGTTGGACAGTGAAAACTTTTAAAACTTCAATTAGTTAATGAAGCTATCCAGAAGATTCATTAGATTTGGGAGTGACTGCATTCCACTTAGAAGCATCAGAGAAAATATTTTGATCCTAACAATAGAGAGATATACTTCAAGATTAGAAATCATGTCCTTCTTAAAGTTTTACATAATTCTCTTGAGAAGATTAAGAGAATTAATATGGTTTCATATCGACAAACCTTCCTACGAGACTTGCTAAAGTACATAATATTTTTCATATCTTTTTTTTAAAAATGCTATGTGCATGATGATTATTACATTATTCAATTCGAGCCATAATGAATTATGAAAAAGTATCAGTTCATATTTTAAAGTATGAGATTTGATAGCTTTGTCATCCATTTGTTCTCTTAATCAAAGTACTTTGGAGAAATATGCATGGACCAGAAGTAATATGAAAGATTGAAGAAGAGATGATCGCAAGCAACCCACGACTATTCTAGGACTGAGATATGAATTTGAAGATCAAATTCCTTTAAGAGGGTAATATTTCATGCCTGGAAATCGACCAAATCTCCCCCTCGCATGAATGGCCAAACATCATCTCACAAACCTTGACTCTGCACGAAATACCCTAGCCACCAAACCCTTCACCACTACAACCAATCAATATGAGAATCTTGGCACTTACCGCTTTGCTTCCCCTTTTTAATATCTTCATAAGATAAGTC
Source organism: Cymbidium sinense (assembly GCA_021442155.1). Classification (NCBI taxonomy): domain Eukaryota; kingdom Viridiplantae; phylum Streptophyta; class Magnoliopsida; order Asparagales; family Orchidaceae; genus Cymbidium; species Cymbidium sinense. Next base: position 79,558,601 of record CM038220.1, read on the forward strand.
ATTCTCCCCATCACAATCGCCATAATGCTCTCATCTTATTCTTCCTCCTCCAAAGTCAAATTCTTTTGACAAAGAACTATGAACTCCTCTCTTTGCTTCCTCCAACAACTATGAGCCCTCATCTACTTCTTCCTCAACTCCTCTAAATAATGAGTGATGCTTCTTTTTCTCACCCTATCAATCTCCTTCTCTATTTTCCTTGACTTCATCTTTCTCTTCATAATCTTTGAATTGTTGTCTATCTTCCCCACTAGAGTTAGTGAAAGAATATTAGATTAAGCTAGTTTTGATCTTATTTAGTTACTTGTATTTTATATTGCTAATTATCATAACCAAAGGGATTTAGGTTTTGAATCAATTTATTTTGAGGTTAAACTTTATAGCCAAGTTCAATGCTTCTGAAATTAATTTAATCACAAGAATTATTTAGTTTGACTTGATTATAGAATAACTTACATCAAATAAGTTTGCACTTATTCTTTTATAACTATAGTAGTTAATTACTTTATTTATGTATTTATGCAATTAATTGAGAGTTTATACTATGTAAGATCTTCAAGTTGAGTCTCTCTTGGTGTCATTATTTAGATATTTGCTAATGTCAGAGTTTTACATGACACACTTAAGGTAAGTAATATTTATTTATTAAAGCATAAACATATCATTCTTTATTAGAAGTAATATCTTTGATATTTGTAAGTTTCAATCCTACCTTTCATATTATGTTATTTAGTATTCCTATGGCATAGTTTACTTTTAATGTCCATAATGAAATATCAAGTAATATAAATAATTTTGTCTAAATTTATAGTTGGATAATTTCTCTAGATTAAATTATTTCTTATAGTGACATGACTAGAGAGGGAGTCCAACAGAAACTTAACTTGTCTCCATTGTGTATGCTTTTTGCTGATGACATTCTTCTTGTTGATAAGACTAGAGAGGGAGTCCAACAGAAACTTGAATTATGGAGGTGAACTTTAGAGTCTAAAGGTTTTCGTTTAAGTAGATCTAAAGCGAATATATGGAGTGTAATTTTAGTTGTAGAAGTTTTAGTGGTAGTATTGTGACTTTATGATCAAGTCATTAATAAGAGTAGATATTTAGGCTCTATTGTTCAAAATGATGGTGAAATAGATGGAGATGTTATTAGTAGAATTCAAGTTGGATGGTTGAAGTGGAGAAATGCATCCGCCTATTATGTGATAGAAAAGTTTCACTTAAACTTAAGGAAAATTTTATAAGATGGTAAGACTGAATGACTTATATGCGAATGTTGGCCAATAAAAGAGAAGCATAAGACTAAGTTAAGTGTTACGAGATGAGGATGCTTAGGTGGATGAGTGGCTTTACTCTGAGAGATAGAATGCAAAATGAGTATGTTCTGGAAAAAGTTGGAGTAGCTCCAGTGGTAGATAAGATTAGGGAGAGTCGCCTTAGATGGTTTGTACATAAAGCCTAGTCCGATGACGATTAGGAGAGCATATGCATTAGATTTGCCTTATGTTAAGAAAGGTAGAGGTAGACCTAAAAAGAATTGGTTAAGATGTATAAAAATGATATTATTATACTTGAATTAAATGAGAATTTGACACATAATAGGACACAATGGAGACGGAGGATTCATTTAGCCAACCCCACCTAGTGGGATTAAGGCTTGTTGTTGTTGTTGTTGTTGAGTGACATGACTCATTTTTCATGCACATTATTTCTATTGAACATAAGGCATGTTATTCTAGCAACCCATGTTTTTTATATGCAAATAACACTGATTATATTATTTATAAAATTTAAAATCTTGCTTATGAAATATATAAAATTGTATTCTTGTATACTTTGGTGCATAGATTGATAAACCTTTTTTGGATATTAGAGTTTGATGGACTCACAGAGTGATGATTTTATTAAAAATCATCGAATAATGGACCAATATAATTGATAAATCAATATCATTTTCATTATTGGTATTAACCTTCCTAATTTTAGAGTCATTTAATAAACCAACTATAAACATATAAATAGATAAATAATGAACATAATTGACAAATGAGTCATAGTTGAGATGGATTATTAAACTTAATATGGTTGCATATGTAGACATTAGAATAGAATTGCATGGATTATTAATTATTATTTAGATGATCATGAACACCATTATACTAGAAATTACTTTAGAACATGTAACACTTCTCACTACTCTAACATGTTAACTCAATGTAATGTTTTCAAAATGTAAAATGCAATGTGATGCGCAAGGGTCTAATTTTGCTTCAAAGCGCAAAGCGATTGAAATAGCACTTTTTTACCAAAGCACTACTATATTATACAAAATCATAAATACATTCATAAATTATAAATTTTGATGCAGCATAAAAAATGCAATACACATAGCCACATACCTGACTTGAAGATAAACTTTGAGAGTGAGTATGCAAATTAAAATAATCCTAGATTGCAGTGATAATTTAAAACTAAAAGATTGCATTAAAACACATATACTTAATAATAGAGTCTAACTTTTAAAATATAAAAAAAAACTAATAAGGTCAAAAATTTAATAAAATAAACTGAACAAATTCAAATATAAAAACAAGGGACTGTTGCTAAGCAGGACTTTTTTGCACCTAACAACATTATTTCTTTAAGAAGCACTTGAAAGATTGATAAAATGCTCTTTGGCATAAGATATACCTCTATTTGTCTCTTTACCATAATAAATACATATGTGGCAAAGAGTACTTGTCTCGAATTTCAATTTTGTATATTTCTAAGTTGGATATTTTCTCCTTGCATTTGAATCAATCATACCTAAAATAATAATACTTCTTTTTGTTATTATTTACTCATAATCAACTGAGATGCTATATAGAACATATTAGGACATAATTTGAGTGCCTAAAAATGTTCTTATGCATACAAAAAGTAAGAGTGATGTGTTGATAAAGAATCCCTAATGTTTAATCACTTCCCCACTTTCATCAAATTTTAGAAGTGATTTGATCATAAAACAAAAATGGTATCAACCATAAAAGCAGCAAAAAAATATTAGTTTGCAATAATATAAATCTCCCTTAGTCACATAAATGTAACAACACTACTACATCAATCATTTGAACTTATTCGCTCTTAAAAACCATTGACTTTATAAGCAACAATACAAATTTACTTGAGAATGGCTGCCCAGCATAACTCTAAAAGGGACATTGACGTTGACAGTATGAAGGAAGTTGGGGGACACCTAAATAATCTTCCTTGCGTGAATAAGAGGTTGAGGGGTACTACGTCGATGGTATAGGGGGCGAGCCGAGATCATGAGTAAGAGAAGGGCGAGATGAGGGGTCACGATGGAGCTATTGGCGCCAATGGGTTCAAAGTCGTATGTCGACGGCGGGGTCAAGACAAGCTAGAGATTCACCTTTTTTTCTTCTTCATCAATTCAGTGTTGCTTGGAGTCGAGGCGAAGAGACAAAGCATGCCCAAATCATTATTAAATTGATCTAACCCGCCCATCATTTACTCCTAGTGCTATGAGGAGATTGTAGAACACTATGGCGGGGCACGCCGCACACAATCACCCATAAAATAAGCATCTAACACGCTTCGCTTCGATTAAGAAGTGTGCTTCAAAGAGCGTTTTTAAAAACACTGCTACTAGTATATAATAAATTATACCTTCTTATTATTATATTGCATGCTTCAAATTCTTGTCATTTATGTTTTTATAAATAAGAGTTATTTACTGGATTTGAATTACCAAACTCACTCATGATAAATCTTTCTTATAGCATGCTCTACTAGAATGTTTGGCGGGTCATCACCACAAGAGCAAATTTTTCAATAAATACTTCATTTGATATGTTTTAGATTATGTTATAGTAGCTTTATTATATTTCTATCACGTTTGGGTAGTTTTGCTTGTAGTTATTCCTCTACTTTCTTTTCAAATAATAATTCTTATTTATTTGTTATACTATTATCATGAATTCCATTAATGAAACAAAATATTAATTATTTTCTTTGGCATACTCTTATTATTTATCACTACTTATAATATGTGAAAATGATGAGGTAGGTTAAGTCTACTAAAAAAAATAAAGTTGCTCAAAAATCACTTAAAATTTAGCTTAACTCGGTTTCAAGTCAATTTTAAAATCAATTTTGAGTCAATTTCATATTTGTTCTGACATTGTTTGAATATAATTTGAATTGACTCAAAATAAGTATTTATATTAAACATATAATATAACATAATATGCTTAATATAAGTATAGTATTCATATTAATATATATACTTGATTAAAAGCTGATTTTGAGTCAAGTAAACATGAAATTATTTCGAGTCAAGTTTAAGTTGAGTCTTTAGTTTCAATTTCAAGTCTGAGTTCAACATAACTTGCTTGAACACGACTCAATATCACCCCTAATGATTTCCAAAACCCAAGCCATTGTCTCTCATCCACATTGAAATTCTCCAACAAGCCCATATCTATTGATTCGAGAATGGCCTTAATAAGAAGATATCTTTCTTCATGATTGCATTCCAAGAAACCTTAACAAAAAAAATTTTGTGCACTCATTTACAAAATCAAGAGGGCACATGATTTTCCTTTCCATGATGAAGATAAAAATGGCGTGAAAATAGAGAGCCATAAGATCTCACATATTCCACTCAAGTAAGGAATTCCTCAACACAAATAGAGGCATTTACATGCACATTGAGAAGGGACGTACCCCATGTTATGTAATTCGTTACGGTTTTGAAATATTTCCCAAGGCATCCTAATCTACATATAATATGATCCTTTAACTCTGGCAATGGTCATCCAATCTCTTCAATCCTCATAAAGAATATTCCATGGTATTTAGATAATGTGCAAATCTTTGTGAATCATGTGCAACACCAAGCATCAAACAAAATTGAGCCCATTCGAAGCTTCCATTATATATATATATATATATATATATATATATATATATATATATATATATATATATATATATATATATATATATACTTGCATTTCTTTTATTTCTATATGCATTGCAATGGTCTAATTCAACATATCTATTAGAATAGAGATATAATATCGTGTAAAACTAAGTGATGATGAAGAGTAAGTACACCAAAGATCACAAGCACAAGACATTCAAATTTATGTGGTTCGGTGATATTCTCCTATATCCACGACTGTATAGAAATCAAACATCCACAAAATTTTAGAAGACAAATCATCAAATACTTCATACATAAAGATGAGGATAGCGATACCACGTCTCCATATCAAAGGCCGAGAGAAAATGCATTCACCTATGACAAAAAATAAGGACTAAACATAGAGAATGAGAAGATGTTGTAAAATTATCTTCCTTTCTCAACTACTTTCTCTCTTCTCTCTTCTACACTTCTATGGTGGAAAGCTTAAGCTTCTCTCTCTCTCTCTCTCTCTCTCCTCAATTCTCACGTTAGTCTCACGTTAGTCTCACAGAACCTTCTAAAGTCCACCAATGGCCAAACTAATTAAGCAGTATTATAATTGAAACAATAATAGCAGTCATCCAAAAGTCCTCTTCTTTTGGGGGCGACAGTCATGACCAACCAATTGCATTGATCAAAAGAAATTACATATTACAATTAAGCAGACAATGCAACAAAAGCAAAAAAGGAAGAGTAAAAGGAGCGTTAAGAATCAACAAATTAAAATTAAAAGAACAAAACCCATTAAAGGTAAAAGTCCCCCAAAAAACCAAAAAAATGTGGGCTCAGAGAAAGCAATAACATAGTAAATGTCGCTCCACAACAGATGGTTAAATGCAACACGCCATGGAAAAATCTGCTATTTGCTTTCCAAATCAATGGGAATGGATTTCTCTTTACAGTTTTGAGGTATTTATCATCCAAAAGTCTATCTATAAAGGAGAGAATATATTCCAACTTGTTCTAAACAGACAGGAATTCTCCAACGAATGACTCTGGAATTACATGGATCTCAAGGCCCCAAAATTTTATCAGGTTATTAAATACCTAGCAAAACTTTCTTAAAAGAAGACTAAATCACTAACGATCATTCACAATCTCCCGAAGTTACTTTTTCACAGGAATCAAACCATTGACTTTCCCTTTAAAAGGCAGAAAGAAAAAAATACCATTCGGTAGGATGCTCATAATTCTTCCACATAAATGTATAGACAGCTTATATCTCTTCATATTAAGTAAAGAAAATCGAAAGTAGAAGCAAGAACCAACATGCAACCTAAATAAACGCATCGGATGAAAAAGGATGAAAAAAACACATCAATAAAAACAACAAAAACAAATCCTGAGAACAAAAAAGGCAATTTCCTTAACTGATTATGAAAAATGGAGATAAAAGAATTCGGAGTACGCGATACAGATAGAGTAAGATCCGCAGATGCAGAGAAAGGGAGTATACTAAACGTGCAACGGATTGGGGAATGTGAGCCGCGATGGATCGATGGTCGTCGCCTTGCAATCAATTCCTTCGACAGACAGGAGATAGAGACATGGAGAGAGGTAACAAGAAAACTAGGGAAAGAGGTCGCCTCCCCATCTCTTGAGATAGGGCGAGTTCGAGTCAGCGACAGAGGCGGAGAGAACGTAAGCGATTTGGAATTGGGGGGGAACGAGTGACCTATGGACACGTTCTACAGCGAGCGACCAACCCGCGACAAAATATCGAAACAAACTATAAAGTATCCAAAAAAGACAACAGACTCTCCATTTTTATTTTATTTTATTTTATTTTTGAATGAGTATTCACCTAACGTCTCAATTATCTTATGAGTAGAGATATCATTGTGATTAATCTTACAAGCAGTTTAGTACCACATTCATCACTCAAAAATGTTGAATCCCCACTTAACTTTCTTACTATTATGAATAAATATCCCGTCCTAAAAAAAAATCAAATATGATCAGAAAATTTTGATTCGTGCTCGCCCACCAACCCATCTAAGACACGATGACTCTCCATATTCATTTCAGAACTTTAGAACTGAGCCCTATGGGCCAATCAGCGACGTCTCAGGTAGAAATCATTAGGTGCGGTTCAAGAAAGCTGCATTAAATTTTCAAGGCGGTGTTTGATAACGAATTGAATTTAATTCAATTAAAATTTAGTAATTTCAGCATATCCGAATTTACAACTAAATTATAATTAGTAAATTATAATCAATTAATATAGTAATTAATTATAATAACTATAATTATATTTAGTAAGTTATAATTAATTGAATATAGCAATCATTAAATTTATAATAACTATAATTACAGATAATAAGTTTTAATTAAATATCATAGCAATTAACTATTAATACATCCAATTAAATTAATCACAATTAAGTTAAATGTAATTAAAATTTAATAATAACTATTAAATTAGCTAAAATAAATTATACCCTAATACTAAACTCTCTAATATTGTCATACCAAATGATCATCCTCCTCTTTCTTTCTCTATTATGACCACTAGCAATTCGGGCATCGAAAGCAGCTATGCAAAAGCTCTTGTGTGAAAGTGATTGCATCCAATGTCGGCTATGTCCATCATCACAGTTTCTCTCTCTTACCTTCCTTGAATTGCTACTGGTTCCTCGGCTTTGAAAGCGGCGAGTATGGCCTCCACTGCTTAAGCTGGCTCGTGAGTCGCATCTTTCTTATTCCGTCACTACCGAGCTCTTCTTTCACGCGCTTCAGTTTGTGTAAATCCAATAAATCCATCTTCTAATGGGATTTACAGAATTTACGGGATTTAAAGGATTTACAAAATCCGAGATTTACTAAATTTGGCAAATATATTTGACAAGATTTACATACTTAAATCCCGAATAAATCTATTATCAAACACCCCCTAAAAGTCTGCATACTTGCCAAAGTAAATTTGATAAACTAATCCATTTGAGTGATGATCTTACTTCAAATAAGCATCGAGAGTTTTATAAAATTGACTTTTCGTACATTTAAATGTTGTTTCATATACAAATCATAGTTTCTAAGAAAATCATTTTTTATAAGCTGATAATAATAAAAGATATTGATGAAGAAGACGATTGAAGTTTATTCTAACTTTTTTTTTATCTGCAATCTTTCATCAAAGATGATTTTTCTCATCAACATATCACTCTGTGATCAAATTCTTAATTTTTTTGAATTGATTTTATTATTTTTGATCATCTAAATATTTTGCGCCTAATATTATATTTTATGAGCTTTGAATAATATTTTTTAATATTTTTATTAGAGTTAATGTATAATAAAATAATTGTTTATATATATATATATATATCAAGAAATGAAGGTTGACTTAATCCCTGGATTTAAATTATATAAAATCATAGTTTAAGTCGCATCACATGTCACCAAATTATTTTTTTATCCAAATCTAATAAAATTTAGGTCGCAAACTCTAACAAATCAAAACAAAAAAAAAAAAAAAACTTTATAGCATGCCAGGAAGATTGACTTCTCGGTTCAATGCAAATTTAGTTCTTATAGATCAACCAAAAAATTAAATTTTGAAAATTATTTTGAGATGATAACAATATATTAAGAAATAGTCAACAAGTTTATCTATTAATCTCAAAATAAATTCAATAAATTGAAAATTCGAACAAATTTATTTTCATATTATATTAATAGAGAATCTAGACAACTATTCAAAGTTTCTAGGAAGAAAATCTTTGTGATTTAGTGGTGGCAATCAAGAAAGTCCTTCTCATTCGAATATAGGATGAGCACAAGGCTTCTGGACCCATTATTTCTGTTAAAAAATAAGAAAAATTATCATAAGATCAATCAATACACAGCATGACACTATAAAAGTATTATATAATTATTATAAAGTATTGTGTATTGATATATATATCGATATTATATGTATTACTCAGATATCAGTAATTAATATTACATCAATATATAATACTTCGCTGCTAATCATATTACTTTATAATTAATACACAATAATTATATATTAATTTAACATCATATAATCTCTCAGAAAAGAAACCAAGTTTAAATCTTCTAAAATTGATAGTTTAACTTTACCATGTTGTTCAGCCAATCCTAATAGTGTGATGCAATTTCAATGATGAAGATATATCCCATCAAAATTTGAGAGTAACCAATATAATTTGTTTAAATCTAATCTAATTGCCAAAAATACATCCAACATCTTAGAATGGGTTAACTTAATTTCTTCCTTTCGACATTATCAAAATGAATTCTATAAAGTGCCATTTGAGATTACTTTTATTTATTTTTATTTTATTTTTTTAATTTTGTTAATATTTTGATTTGAAATAAAATATATTTAATAGTAATAGTTATTTTAAAAAATATTCAAAACACTCAAAATTTATTTTGATTATTTTTAAAAATAATGTGATTTTTTAAACAATAATAAATAAAATAATTAATAAATACACTAAATAAATATATTTTTAAAATAATAGAAAATTAGAAAACACAAAATATAATTGATCCCAAACAATCTCTTAATACTTTTCAATGCTCATTAATTACTTTATGGCAATTACGGAAAATTTATTTCTCTTGATTAAACTTAAGTTAAAGGCAATACCATGTGTTGATTGCTGTTTCTTACACGTTTAACACCTTGTTGTCGTTCTCCTTATTTAATGGTGCGCAATAGCGATCGTTTTATTTAATAATTGAGCGTGAAAATAGTCAAATGTTTACCACACTTGCGTGTATTTTTTTTTTTGGAGAAAATGAGAGCCTTAGCTCAATTGTATTCCAAAAAAAGAATTAGTTACAATGTTACAAAGTGACTTCAAACAATGAAATCAACAAGCAACACCAAAACAAAGTTACAAAAACCTGTAAGGAAACTATAAAGAGGAAAGAAAAGCTAGAAGGAACAGCCAAATAGCTTTTCCCAAAAAGAAAGCCTAAGCTCAAACAGATAGTGAAAAAACCAAACAAAGTGCCTTCTCAAGACAGACCAAAAAAAAAAAGAATCAGTTATAAATGTATAGAGATGATATCCGGACTACATCGAATAATCCAAAACGAATCCACCGAATAGAATATGCAATGCAAGAAGACCTTCACAGCATCCATTTGGCAAAAGCGATCCACCAAGGTTCGTGTTGTGCAACCGAGCAAAGCCAAGCTCACCCCAACAAGTGGGTAGGATTAGTGTCATCATCGCCCAAGAAACCCAAAGATACCCGACGCACATCGCACAAAGACGCCCATCCAACAAAGAATAGCCTCGATCAACATTGAATCAAAGATATAATGAATACCGTTTCTGCAACCTGCAATAAGCTCAGAACCCAGCCAATGGATAAGCAAATCAACTTCCAGGATACCAACATACCAAAGACACGCCCCGATAATTAAAGAAACCAACATAACCAAATACATGTAATTAACATTAACACAAAACAAACTCAAGATTGGTTCTTCGCCAACCGAAATATTTTAACACTAGCCAAGAGTCTTTGATTTTCCATCCACTTTAAAGGCTATACGATCCCTTATAAGATCAATTAAAGCAATAGAAGAAGCGAGCAAGAGATACACCTATTATTTCTTTCACGCCAAATACAATAGACTAAAACTAAAAGAAAGGTAAGTGAAGTTTTGTAATCATTTTGTATAGGGTGCAAAATTATTCAACTTCCGCAAAGTGGATTGTATTAAGTAAAATTGCCATTCGGAAGAATCCTTCTTATCAAGTGCATAGAGAATGGACACTAAAGAAGAGGTGGTTTCGTGTTCTTGACAAAAACGATAAAGTTTGAGTGCAAATCCCTCTTTTAACCAAGATGAGGTCTTTAACCCACCCAAATAAGCCAACCAAGAATAGATGTAGTTAATAGCATAACTCGAGAACCAAATACACTTATACCAATAAAGAAGGATTTTCAAACAGGCTCTTTTAAAATCGGTTGTTGGAAATCGTTTGGACTCCCATGCTATCCAATCCTCTCCTCTGTAATATTAACAAAACAATAGTACAAAAGCAATGGAAATTGACCCCAAGTATTGTAGTGTTCCATTTACCATCTGTATGAATGTGCAAAGCATATTTTCCTTATATATGTCCCAAAATTCTCATTGGAATGAGATGCTTCAATCATTGCTTTACTATCACACCAAGGATCCGATAAGACTAAAACTTTTCCTCCCCCAATGTGATAGAGATTTTGTCACGTAAAACGATTTGCATATATTTTCAATTCCTTCCACATGGGGAAATATTACGAATAGATGTGCTCCAAATAGATCCATATTACCCCAAAATAGCAAAAGGGAGTTGTGTTTGAGAGTCTTCCACATAAGTTTGATATTACATAAAGCATTTTAAACAAACAGAAAAGCACTCCAATACATCCTTTTTCTTTGGGCCTAGAGGTTTTATCCCATGAGATAATGGTAAGTTTTTTAAGATCACCATTGTGATAGAAAAAACGAGAAGTTAGGGAATAAATGCTCTTTAAGACTCTTAGGAATCACCATTGATCTAAACCAATGAAATCGGTTATTAGAGGATCTAAGTAATTGTAGTCTTCCTCCAAGGGACAAAATTTGCTTTTCCAACCAGCTAGCCAACTTTGAAGTTTATCAAAGAGACTAGAAAAGTTTGTAATTTTAGGAGAGCCCAAAGTGAGGGGAAGTCCCAGGTATTTGATTGGAAAGACACCCTGAGATATATTAATAATGTTACAAAGTCTTTCCACCTCTTTAGAACCTTTTGAGAAACAAATACTAGATTTTTTATGATTAACCACAAGATGTATCTCTGTAGCTATCAAGACAATATTTTAATGATTCAAGAAGGGCAATCACCACACCACAAGAAGGTCGTGAAGAGTGAGAAATCTTACAAGTCCCAAAGAATTAGGGTTAGATCCAATAAATTTACTCAATAAGGCATGAAAAGGTGTCGAGCTAAGTAAAGAGAAAGGGTGATAAAGGGCACCCTTGTAAGCCCATGTTTAGATGAAAAGTAACCTCTAATTTCCCCATTTAGAGTTATGAGAAAGGAACATTATGCATTTTCACCCAATTTATAAATCTAGATGGAAACCTGGAGTAAAGCCTATGCAAAAGAGCTTCCCTATTAATAGAATCGAAAGCCTTTCTAAGATCAAGTTTAGCAAGAAAGCCTCCCTGTGACTGTTTTTGAAACAACTCATGACATACTTCATAGGCCATAGTGATATTATCAGAAATGTCCCTACCTTTAATAAATGCAGATTGAGTGGATGTATTAACGGGGAGGACCTTCTTGAGTCTAAATGCAAGAGTTTTAGCAATGACTTTATAGAAAGTGTTGCAAAGTGATATGGGCCTATAATGACAGTATTTAGTACTTAACTTTGGGATTAATGTAATCGAGAGTGTTTCAACCGATTTGGAAGCTTAGTTTTGAAAAATGTCTTTTTTTAAAAAAGTTTTCACCTCCCATGAAGAGAAGAACTTAGAGTTAAACCCATCGATCCGTGATTTGTTCACTAATCAGTGAGCATTAAGAATTTCTGTCTGAAATCTCTTCAAGCTGACAAGATCCGACGAGAGAATTCCCAATTGGGAAATCTCAATATGAAAGAATCAGGGCTTATTGAAAAGTGTTGAGTAATACGCAAATTTTCGAATTGAACCTGATCATTCAACATCCCATTGGCTAGAGAGCTCTTATGTTAGCTACTTTCCTTAATTGGAAGTAAAGGAACTTAAGATCATCATGAGGAAGTTAGCCAATGAGCCTTAGCTCTCTGCTTCACCCAAACTGTTTCCATTTGTAGAAGAGAAAGGTAAGAGTCTTTAATTGCTTTAGCTTCAACCTCATAATCAAGAAAGTCCTTCTCATTCGAATATAGGATGAGCACAAGGCTTCTGGACCCATTATTTCTGTTAAAAAATAAGAAAAATTATCATGAAATGCTTAGTCAATACACAGCTGTTATGTATTGACTATAAAGTATTATATAATTATTATCAGTATTGTGTATTGATTGTGAGGTGCTATACATTGATATTATATAGACACTCTGTATTATCAAGTAGTTAATATTACATCAATATATAATGCTTCGCTGCTAATACATATTACTTTATAACTAATACACAATAATTATGTATTAATTTAACATCGTATAATCTCTCAGAAAAGAAACCAAGTTTAAATCTTCTAAAATTGATAGTTTAACTTTACCATGTTGTTCATCCAATCCTAATAGTTTGATGTAATTTCAATGATGAAGATATATCCCATCAAAATTTGAGAGTAGCCAATATAATTTGTTTAAATCTAATCTAATTGCCAAAAATACATCCAACATCTTAGATTGGGTTAACTTAATTTCTTCCTTTCGACATTGTCAAAATGAATTCCATAAGGTGCCGTTTGAGATTATTTTTATTTATTTTTATTTTATTTTTTTAATTTTGTTAATATTTTGATTTGAAATAAAATATATTTAATAGTAATAGTTATTTTTAAAAATATTCAAAACACTCAAAATTTATTTTAATTATTTTTAAAAATAATGTGATTTTTTAAACAATAATAAATAAAATAATTAATAAATACACTAAATAAATATATTTTTTAAAATAGAAAATTAGAAAACACAAAATATAATTGATCCCAAACAATCTCTTAATACTTTTCAATGCTCATTAATTACTTTATGGCAATTACGGAAAATTTATTTCTCTTGATTAAACGTAAGTTAAAGGCAATACCATGTGTTGATTGCTGTTTCTTACACGTTTAACACCTTGTTGTCGTTCTCCTTATTTAATGGTGCGCAATAACGATCGTTTTATTTAATAATTGAGCGTGAAAATAGTCAAATGTTTACCACACTTGCGTGTATTTAGTTTATATCAACTTTTGAGTATGTATATATAAATATTTTAAAATATACATTAATCACTCCATTTGAGCATTCCTAAAAATATGTAAATATAATAAGAGTGAATAAATAAGGATTAAATTTTTATATTAAGTTTAATTAAAACTTTAATTAACTAAATAAGCATGAAAAATAAGAAATTTAAAATAGATCAACTTATGATAAGATTCAGCTAGGTCGTAAATGATAAGACTAAATTTTTTAAAAAAATTTAGCGATTTTAATATTTTGCTATCTACTTATTATCGAAAGAGTTTGTATTGGAACATAAGAATTGCGACTTTCATGTTGACAAAAAATCATTCCATGAAACACGCATAAACACTCGTAAAAACTATGCATCAAAATTTGGCACAAAATTTTTTCTCGACTCATCGTCTAATTGATTTAACTTGGTATCTTTGGAAATATAATAAATTTTTTTCAACTATTTAAAAAAATCCATTCTAAATTTCAAAGACGCCGCAGTCAGCCAAAATTTTCAACTAACGCAGTTTTAGCATTTGCAAAATGCTTATCGGGAATCAGATTTTATCAACATGAAAGTCGAAAATTTATGTCAATCTGCTCACTGATTTGACTGAGATCCGATTGACAAAATCTGAGTAAATTTTTTTTAAAAAAAATTTGCAGAGTGTTAATGGTATTACGTGGATATTATCGTTGTCAAAAGTCGCCTTCAACGAAAGCACATGCCTACTTTTAATTTTTTTTATTTTTTATGCATATTTAGCTTACTAAAGTTTTAATTAAGCTTAATATAAAAATTTAGCCATAAATAACTTAGCAGATTATCCAAAACCTGTAATTATATTCAATGCATGAAAATAGAACAATATACATGTTCATAATTATTGCATCATAAGCACGACAAAGTTACTTAGCAAATAAATATTTATATTATTGTTCATGTGTATCAACATGAGTAGAATATAAATCATAATCAAATTATATTATTTTAATATCATGTAATGTAGAAGGTGTGTGTTATAATAATATCAATTTATATAATTGTTAACCTCCTCATATGTGTCATAAATCGAATCACAAGTTTAATTTGACGACTCGAGATATCGCAAATCGCTCAAAATGCAACGTCACGAAAATGGTTGAACGACCGATCGAACGGACGCCATCGATTGAACGCCGAATCGAATATAAATATTGCATAACTTGATGATCAACCGCGTCAGTGGAATGTTAACGACGTATATGAGGCTGGCCGACGACGCAAAACCAAACGACGCCGTTTAAATTAATTAAAATTTTAAACGCCAAAATCTATCGAAGACGACTTAGCATAAAGTCAGCAATGCCGAAGCGAAGCGACAGCGATTTGAGTGAAATAATGACGATCAAAACCAAACGGCCCGACAAAACGATACGCCATCGCGTCGTAATATCAAAATATTTTAAATATATATATATATATATATATATATATATATATATATATATATATATTATGTTTAACGGTATAAATACACATTAAAATTGTTTAATCAATTTAAAATTAATTTAAAAATTCTCTAAATTATCCCCCATGCTCAACCTTTACCCCCCATTTTCCAACAGTTTCTCTTGCTCTCCCAACCCATTCCCGCTCTCGTTGGAAACGGAAAACACAGGTAAAATTTTGGCTCCTCTCAATCTCCTCCCGCGGCCGCAAATCCACAGCCCGACGGCCTGTTGCGCCGTTCCGCCTCCGTAGCAAGCGCAACGAGCCAGCCTCCCGCCAACGGCCTGCAGCGCGATTCCGCAAGACCCCTCAGCCCGTTCTCCGTGCATCACATGCACCGGCCCGCACCGTGCGTCCCGCCTCCGGTCAAACCCGCGTCGTCCGTCCCGCCTCCGGTCAAACCCGCGTCGTCCGTCCCGACTCGTCATTCCGCGCCCACCGTTGTTCGGCCAGATCCACCCTTCCGGCCCACCGCAAACGTCCGGCCCACATTCCCAATCCTGTGGCCGCAGTGCAATCTCACGCAATTCCGGCCCGCCGTAACCCAATTCTAGCGCAGCCCACAACAGCACTCCTTCTGGCCTAGATCCGCGCCCTGCTCCGCTGTAACGCACGGCCCCTCTTCCTACAGCCCACGACGCTCCTTTCCGCACTACACGACCCACCTTCCTACAGCCAGCATGCACATTCCTATAGCCCACTAGCCCGCCTTCCTAGAGCCCAGCATGCACCTTCCTACAGCCCACCAGCCCGCAGTCCCGCGGTCTGACCTCTGCGCAGCTCAACGCTTCACGAATCGAAGTTATCGATGAATTCTTTTCGATTCGATCGCACCTCTCGCTACCC
The DNA here is from genome assembly GCA_021442155.1 of Cymbidium sinense. NCBI lineage: Eukaryota > Viridiplantae > Streptophyta > Magnoliopsida > Asparagales > Orchidaceae > Cymbidium > Cymbidium sinense. Next base: position 79,574,817 of record CM038220.1, read on the forward strand.
CCATTTTGCTTCATGAATCGGAAATCATCGTCAATCATTCTTCTTTTTTTCAGATCCACTCCTTTGTTCCTTAATGAGGGAAGAACATTCGCATTTTCTTTTTTGATTTCGTTTGCAATTCCTCACTTTAACTTATTTTACAGAAATCGAACATCATTAAGAGTAATTCTTCTTTCAATTAAGATTCTTGCATAACCCATCCATTTTGCTTAGAATCTTAACATCAACAGATTTCTTTGATCACATTGTTTTACATTCTTAATGATATCTAACCGCTCTTTTTCATAGAAAAAATGCATCAAAACGTATGACGTGAATATGTATATATATATATATATATATATATATATATATATATATATATATATATATATATATATATATATATGTTTATATATATGTTTCATTTCTTTGAGGAAGACTCATTGGCAGCGAAAGATAAAAAAAATCATGTATGTCGAAGATACCGCTTTCGCTAAAGCGTCAAAAGAACACTCATTGACGCCGCCCCTGTGAATAAATGCAAATTTTGTAATTTTGAGACTTAAAAAGGGGGTGAATATATATTACATGATGTCTTCTTTTAGTCAAAGATCTCATGGCTCAGCTCGACGAGATAAAAAGTGGTGTGAACAAAGCCGCTATGCTCAACGGGGTAAAATAAGCCAAAATACAATGCATCTATCTGAATGACGTCGAGCTAAAAATTATGTCAAACTTATAAAAAAAAGGGAGAGTGAAATGAATAACTAAGAACGATAAGTAAGGAATGACTAATTTTAAACTAAAGCATCAAACAAGAAAAAAAGGGGAGCCTTTAAAGAAAATTTTGGAAAGAATAACATTCATTTAAAATCTAACGAAATTTTGATTATTAAACTCACAAACTTTAATTATAATTCTACTTAAATTAAAGTGATAAAGAGTTCTCTTTGCAAATTCCTCAAAATTAAACAAGCTTTAATTGAAATTTGGGACTAATGCTAAACTCATAACAAACTTGCAATAAACTTACAAGATGAATCCAAATTAGGTTTAATAACTCTTATAAGAATAGAGGTGATTACTAGCTAATAATAAGCATAAGTAAAAATAATAAACACTGAAATCAAAATAACCTATCAAAAGTGATGTATATTGAACATAATCAAATTGAGAGAATTACCAAAAATTCAACAAGTAAACTAAGTGCAAGTAATATTCTAAATTACAATCTAAATCAAAATGCATTCTTTGTCACTGGATCTATAACTCTTTGTACAAGCAGACAGAAGGCGATATTAAATCAAAATCTATAGAAATCATAGGACTTCCTTTGATAAAAAATTAAGAAGTTTCATTCTAATTATGAATTTCAAAAATTAACAAAATCACTAATTAGATAAAATTATCTAAGCTATAAATACATGCATGTGCTCAGACATAGAGATTTCAAGTATAAATTTTAATGTCTGAAAATATTGCGTAGGCTAAAATTATAATTAAATAAAAATATAAAATCAATCTCATAATTCAGAAATAAAATTACCTAAATTACTAATCACCCGTATGGGCCCCGACATTATGCTGAATGCTTAAATTCAAGTACAAGGAGGATTGTTGCTTCTGGTTTAGCTTAGACTGGGGTTAACAAAATCTATAAACCTATAATAAGAGTTTCAAATCAGTGAAATATCTGAAAAACTGATCTTATCAGGTGATAGTAGATCTAATCCTCTATTAGTAGCTAAACAGAGTTGACATGATCTAAAGCTCTTAAATATATTCAAATTAATCAATTTTTCAACTCAAATCAAATATCAATATGAAAATGCTTAAATGGAATTCTATCATTAAAAACTTAAATCAAATTTAATCCATCCACCTTCCGCAACTGTTTATCAGGGACAACAAACTAAGAAAAACTCTAGCTCATAAAGGAGCCAATGTCAAATCAAGTGTTCCGCTATATTCACTCTCAATCAATCTCACACCAATAAGGACGTGGCTCATGTCCTCGACCGTGCTTGACCAATAGGCTCCATGATGAAGCGATGATCGATCGACGTGGTTTTGGCCAGGCTCCATTATATTATGATCATGGTATGTTCCCAATGGCTCGCCCTTTGAGTTGTGAATCATAGGTATACTTGAGGAAAATATTCTCCTGTCTAAGGAACTTAAGCTGTCTCTCTTAACAAACACCACCCCAAGTCTACAAGGATTTCTTGGATGGCGTAACCCATGTGTTGTTGATGAGGATCCTTCGTCGTGGGGACTACCTCCTTTAATAAGTAAACTAGACCGCCGTGATGACGAACCATGGGATCTAGATCGCACTTCATCATTCCCCAACCATCAAGTAAATGATAAATTTTATAATCTAAATTCTAAAACTGCATCTTCTACTTATCGCTATGAATTTAGCAATATGACGACTAGCCTTAATCGAAAGTTCTCTCTCACTTATTGAGAGGGGTAATTAACTATAGGGCTTGCACCTATAGAAAATCTGGAACCAGATCTAAAGTTCTAGTAAAATGAGGGTGAAATCTCTGGGTAGTGTCTTATCTACTATTCCATCTGCCTTCTGAAAATTACACCGACACTTCAAATCACTCTCATCAAATTTAAATATTATCGAGAGAGGTTGGTGGCGAATTTTCGGAGCCTATAGATTTCTGGTGACTCCTCTGGAGATCGAACCCAAAATTCTCTTTCCATCTTTGGCTAGTCATATATGTGCTATAGTAGCAATAAAATCTTTAAAAATTCAAAATAACAAAAAATGGTAATTTAAGTGTATAATAAATTCAATATGAGGCTCTATGTAGAATGAATCATTCCGTAGAGTATATCTTTATTATACCATTATCTTGTTCTGTAGTACCTCTGCATCTTGAAAGTATGGGGTGAAATAATAATTGCTAATTACTAATCCTCATATCTCACTTTTGTAAATGGATCTACAAAGCACTCCTTTCCTTTAGGTGGTGCAAACATTTTCTAGCCAGTTCAACAGGGTGATGTGGATACCATTCAATTTGGTAGCTTGAATTTCCTATTTCGTAAGTAACTCTGAGTACCCACCATGGTAATTTGTTCGAGGCCATCTTTGGAAGGCCTCAAGTTATAAGCTCTACCATGTGCTCCAACGTTTAACGACCAACCATGTCAAGGAGTTCTCAAGAGAACTTTTTTAAAAGGCTAGGTCAATCAAGCTCTGATGAAAAAAAAAATTATCAAGGGGCAAGCTTGTCTTTAAGCCTCATGGTGCAATTCTTCCAGTATCCGGAAAGAATGATCACGCGAAACTTCCTCATCATTAAATTGAGCAAGAAGACAAGGAGGGTTGAATAGATCCCCTTTGAGCGACTGGTGAACAAGCGATATATTGCCAGTGAGTATTCCTACCCAACAACTTTGACAATCTAAAGTGGGTAAAGAGGAATAGCTCTACTGGCGAACTAAAGCAATCTTTCTAGAAGAACCAACCACGCCAAGCTCCACCACCACAGAGGAGACAGCTTGAAACATTGTCTGCCAGGATATATAAGTTCTCAAAGTAGCTAAGAACAAATGCCTAATGAAAAGAAAATTTCAGAGGCTTGTGGTGATGGAAAGTATTGAAGCTCCGCCAAGAAATTTGTCATCTCTTAGTAATTGAGCTGACGCATGTGAGCATCAGGAATGACACTTGGACCACGTGTCCAAGAATTTGCTGTCGAAAGATCTCGGTGAAAGGATAAACAAATATGGAGGCCAAGGCTCCGTAATGAAACTTTGAGTAATAGAAGAGGTGTGACATCTAATACATATACTCAGAAATCTTCCTGAAAATCAACTCATCAGAAGTAGATACCCAAAAGAAAGGATATCACTAATGAAAAATATGATGGTTGACATCCTGGAGAATCCTTTAGGGGATCCCATCGTCGATCAGTTACTCCCCTACAAGAGAAGGTTGATGTTGATCCTGGTTCTTTAATAGAAGAAGTGGTTGTTCCGCACATTGAACTAGAGATCCACTTGAAACATCGATCATAAATTTGTGTGCAAGAAGAAAATAATGAAGAAGATTCTATGGAAGTGGAAGTTGTCTATAATGAGATATAGATGAACTCCAAGCCATCAGAGCAACACTAACCTGGGCTTTTGACAAGAAGAGTCTTCCACGTAAGCAAATAGAAAGATTTTGATCTTTCTTTGAAGAAGAAGAAGAAGAAGAAGACCGAATGAGAAGGATATCATGAGTGTCGGTCTATATGGTTGAACCGGAAATGATAAGCTACACGCTTTTATAATCATCATCGTCTGACTCAAACAACAAGCTATCTCAAAATAGGAGAAGGGTAGTCAAGTTCTTTCCCTGAAAATGAGCAAGGAGCAGAACAACAATAAGAAATAAAAGAAAAAAAGAGCTTATACTGATTGACGCCATGACACTAGCAAGAGAGCAAAGAGAAATGCAGCGTCAAATAGAGGTTAAAGATAAGAAGATTGCACAACTTTGTACCAAAATGAATGATATGATGGTACAAATGAGCATCATGATGAAAATGTTGCAGAAGAATATCACATCAAGTGCAGCTCCTATTTTGTCTACTAATCAACATACAACTAATAATATAATTTCTATACCACCCTTGTGGTACCTCAAGCTCTATGTATGCATGAAAATGAAGCGACCCACTACCTTTCAACCGATAATTCAAAATCTACATATACCGGAGCTATAACTCTAAAAATAATAATCAATGAAAAGATAAAGGCGGTCATAGCTTAGCAAAGAAGTTGGTTAGTAAGGGTCCTTGAATATGATAAATGTCATACCGAAAGGTTAGTGCCAAAATTTAATACTTTCAGCTTGGTAATCCAAAGCAACATCTAGCCCAATTTACAACTACTTATGGTAACATAGGAGGGAACGATGCAGTGCTCTTCCGTTAATTCATTAGTAGCCTGACTTCAGCTGCTTTCGAATGATATGCAGAATTGTCAAATGATTTAGTTAAAATATTTGCTGAATTGAAGACTATATTTGTGAAGAGGTTTCGCCAATGCAACCGAGAAAATCATAATAGATGACCTTGCCTTGCTGAAAAGGAGGAAAGATGAGTCAACGAAAAAATTCATAAGTCATTGGCGCAACCTAAGTATGAAGTGCGAGCAACAATTGGAAGAAGAACATGCGATCCAATTGCTAATGAGCAATATGAATAATAAAATGACATAATTTCTATGCATGACGTCGATTGCAACATTCCAGGACTTGCTCGATAGAGTGGCTAAATTCAAAAAGTTGAATCGCTCTAAGTCTAAAATCTATGTAAATAAAGCAAAGAGAAACAAATCTTCAGACTCAAGAATAAATGAAATTCATGCCGCTTCCTATAGCTCAACTGACAAAAAGTGGGTGATATATAATGTGGATAAAGAAAAATAGCTACTGTATAATGATGATAAGGGTAAAACTTGTTTATTCTAATCCATAGCCAAAACTGATATTAGGAAGTAATGACAAACCTCAAACTTTTCCAAGTAGTGGGGAGCATCCAAAACAAGCAATAAGAAATGATGAACGAATGCACCACCTCTTAAGAAAATGATGAATAAAGAATAATAGAAATACATGTCCTAGAGATGAGAAAATTTATCCTCTTTTGTCAAAGAAAGATGGACCCTGGAAAGGCGATTATTCCTTTAGAAGGGATAGTGTAAAATTATTTTACAAGCATTAAAGCTCTGATTACCAATTAAAGGCTAAGAATGATCTAGTTAGTAATCAAATTATATCATCTTCATCAAAGATTGTTATATATCTTCAAGATTGGCTAGAAAGTATGGTGAGGTGAATTTACTTGATAATATTCTAGTCAAGAGAATTACAAGGATGATTCCTCTTGGTATCATCTAGTAAAGACAAACATAAGGAGAAATCAGTTTAGACTAAAGAATGATAAATAGTAGTTTCCAAAAAGATCGTGAAGATGCTAAAGTAGCTAAAAGATGTCCCTAGTGTTAAGTAGAAATCACCACTTGAACCTATATTGGACTTAAGAGATCAAGTATTTGGGCTTCTCGCTAAGGCTACTTCATCTGCATGAGCGGTTACTAAATACATGCCTCATAAATCAAAGAAGTTGGCTAAGAAAAAGAAGATCAAGAAGAGAACTATAACTCAAAAGATCATTAACAATATAGAGGAGTATCACCAGCTGACAAGACAACCATTTAGGATTGTAGACTTCATGCCTAAACTTCACATTGTTGAATCAGGTGAAGAAGATAATGGTGAATTTTATCCAGTAGATACATGTCGAATCATCTGCGTGATGTCAGATATTCTTCAACATCAGTTACTCTGAAGCGATAAGGGGTGTCAGACAAACTCGACCAACCCGTCAAAATTTTTATTAAGAAAGCAAGAAAAGCCTGAGGAGCTAATGTCTAAATTTTGTTTAATGGCTCAACAAGACAATAACAGTTCAGATGAAGATCTATGTTTTCCCGACAGAGAAGAGTCAAACTCATCCATATCATCATGTATGAAATGTATGATGTTGAAAAATGAGTCTAGCTCTTTTGGCCAATCTTCCAAAATGAGAAGGGAACTTGAGGAAACTGCATCTTTAGAAGAATTTGAGCAAGATAAGGTGATTCAAGTTCAGTTGAGAAGTGGTAAAGTCTTACCACCTTCATCAAAGAACAAAAACACAAATAAAGACAAAGGCAAACAAATTGAAGTCAATGAAGATATCATTCACAAAAATCCTAGGATAAAGCATAAATCAAGCGAGAAGATAGATTATAATATTCTATCACACCTGAGAAAGATCTCACCAAGTGTATGAGGCTCTCTTGATGTCAAAGACCTTCAAGAAACTTTGATACAAGTCTCAAAGATTCGAGTTATGAAGCTTACTTTGAAAATGCATGGCAACTCAAGATCTCCCAGTAATCACATTTTTTGAAGAAGATCTAATATTGAGAATGGCAGATCACAATGGTTCTCTTTATGTTACTGTAGAGAGTGATGACATCTCGATCAGCCGAATATTAATTGATCCAAGTTCTTCTATCAATCTTATGAGTCTAAAGGTATTAAGAGGATTATTGCTTGACATCCAACATCTTGGGAGAGATAAGTTGATGGTTCATAGATTCAATGAAAAGGGGCAAAAAACTCTAGGTTCTTTTATTCTCTATCGCCAAGTTTATATTTATATGCAATACATGTTTAAAACTCTCTTAAATTTGGCATGAGTATGGCATGGTCCCATCAATGCATCAATGAAGTATTTGAAAGATGGAGAAGAATTTAGAATTCTTGGTAACTTACAACTATTCTCCATCAATGAAGCAAATATCTATGAAGATGCAAAATATTTCATCCTCAAAGAGCCTAAGCTAACAGAGCCTCTTGAAGTAGTAACATCCACTTCAGGAACTAAAAAGTAATTTCATAAGATGAAAGAGCAGAAGCAAAGGGAAAGAAAGAAGACAACGTCAACTCTCCCTAAAGTACTTGATTCTACACCTAAGTTAGAAAAATCAGTTCCTCATTTGGGAAGTGACATAGAAGAAGGAGAAAATATTCTTGTCAAACCTAACGAAACTTATAAGCTTTCAAGAAAGGCAGAGTATGAAATAAGTGATTCTGATTTAGACTATAAGTTTGAATCTACTTATAGAAATAGAGTTCAGATGGCTGCATCAAGGAGGATATCTCACTTGGCAGAGTCAGATGACTCACTTAAAATTATACACATCCCTCAATAGTGCTTCAAAGAAATCAGTCCATTGGAAGTTCATAATATTGAAGAATTAATAACATTTTATGTGCCGCCGTTAAGTGAGAGTGGCAAAATAGGAACTCTATTTCACAAATCTGAAGAGTCTCAGCCTCAAGATTTTGAGCGGCCTACTCAACATGAAAATTCTGATGAGATAGTGCCAACAAGAATACCAATATATTATCACATAAGTTTTGAAGAATGATGCATAAGCTTGGAGTTCATATTGGAACTACTAAATATAAGACTTAAATCTTTAACAAGATGTGGAGCTAAAGAAGTCCTCAAGCATCATGAAGAAGTGATAAGTTTATCACTAAAGGTCTTGGGTTCATCCATAATGCATTAAAATAGAGTCTGTATAATATAATATAGAAGGAGATCGGCGATATGAAGAAGATGATTCTCATGAAATTCTTCTTAAAAATGATGAAGAAGTAGAAGCCAAGTCCGCACCTGAAGAACTTGAAGATGGTGGATAAATAGTTACTATTGATGAACTTAAAGAAGTCAACCTTGGGGCTGAGGATGATCCCCGTCCAACTTTCATTAGTACCCTTCTGCCTGATGAGAAAGTTGAAGAGAAAAAATACTACTTTGTGAATTCAGGGATTGCTTTGCCTGGACATATTCTGAAATGCCAAGATTATCCCCTGATGTAGCAGTTCATATAGTAGCTATTAAACTAGATGCAATGCCAGTTAAGCAAGCTCTTAGGCGAATGAGATTGGAGATTGAAGAATAGGTAATTGCATAAACTAAGAAGCTAATCGGGCTTCATGAGGAGAAGTATGCGGTGGATAACCATTATCTAGTTAGAAAGAAAACGGTGAAATCCATCTGCATTGACTTAGGGACCTAAATAAGGCGTGCACGATGACTTTCGCTATATCGAACTATTGGTGGACAACACCTCTAACTATGACATGTTCTCATTCATGGACGGATCGTCAGGATACAACCAAATCAAAATAGCACATGAAGATGAAAAATATACATCGTTCAGAACACCTATTGGTCTATTACTACACGGTCATGCCTTTTGACTTGAAAAATGCTAGAGTTACATACCAAAGATCCATGATGCATATTTTTGATGAGTTGATTCATCAAAAGGTGGAATGTTATGTCGATGATTTGGTAGTAAAAGCTTGAATCATGAAAACCACTTCGAAGACTTGAGAATTGTACTAGAGAGAATCAGGAAATATGATCTCAAGATGAATCCTATAAAATATGCTTCGGGGTATCCTCCAAAAAATTCCTGGGGTACATTATATGACACAGAGATATTGAAATTGATTCTGCTAAAATCAAGGCAATTATAGAGATGCCTCCGCCAAAGAGTTTACATCAGCTCTATTTTTTACAAGGATAGCTTGCATTCATCCATCAAGTTATATCAAACTTATCAGGATGCTGTCAACCATTTGCAAGGTTAATGAAGAAGGATGCTCCATTCAAGTGGGATAAGGAGTGCCAAGAAGCCTTCAATAGTATTAAAAGCTACATGTTAAATCCACCAATCCTTGTAGTGCCTAGTCTTGAGAAGCCCCTCATTCTATATACAGCTACATTAGAAGAGTCTCTCGGGGCATTATTGACACAACACAATGAAGAAAGCAAAGAGAATTCTCTTTATTATATTATATCGGTCGGATTGGGCGAAATGAGATACTCTCCGATAGAGAAGCATTATTTGGCATTGATCTTTGCGGTCCAAAAGCTTCATCATTATATGTTATCTCACAAGATTACCCTCATCTCAAAGATCGATCCGCTGAAGTACTTGATGACAAGACCAGCGTTGACAGGTCACTTAGCAAGATGGGTAGTATTGCTTTTGCAATTTGATATCACATACATTTCGTAGAAAGTAGTGAAGGGACAAGTCTTAGCAGATTTTTTAGCTGCACATCCTATCCTGACACTTCTCTTAATGACGATTTGCCCGATGAGCAAATTATGCTCATTCATAAAAGAGAAAAATCACAAATTTGGGAAATGTATTTTGATGAAACTTCATCAATCAAACAAGTCCAACATCTAAATTTTCCAAGAGTAAGAGCAGGAATTGGCATCGTCTTCATAACATCAAAAGGAGGGATAATGAGATGATCATATGGATTGATCGAGCCAAGAATAAATAATGAAGCTAAATATGAAGCATTAGTGGCAAGTCTAGAAGAAGCTATTTTCATAGGCATTCAAAACCTGCACATTTTTGGTGATTCTCAGCTTATTATAAATCAAGTACTTGTCATCTATAGAATCAACAAGCTTGAGTTAGCTTTTTATCACAAGCGAGTTCTCGAGCTTATGAAGCAGATACCAAATATTACACTAACTCGGGTCTCTCAATTCGAGAATAGTAAAGCTGATTGCTTGGAAAAATTAGCTAAGGAATGATAAGTATGAATGGTGATTATATCATGGTCGACATATTTACTCGACGAGTTCTAGAGCCAATAAAATATTAATCCCCGTAGGTAGATGGGTTACCAAAGCTGACCTAGCAGGATGCAACTCAGGTTGTTCATCATACTCCCCAAAATCAATAAGAAGTTGTACCAAGAAGATCTAAGAATGACATTACCTCAGAAAAATAGTGTAAATCTTTTGTTGTAGAAGAATCACGTGATTGGAGGCAAGCCTTCATCGACTACTTTAAAGAAGACAAATTACTGAGTAATAAATCACTAGCAGCTCAAATCTAAAAGAGAATGTTACGCAATGCTTTCATTAACAACACTTTATATCGTAGATCCTTTGAGCAAATATGGCTATGATGCCTAAGTGTAGATGAAGCTAGCAAAGTGATGGTCGAAGTTCATGAAGGACTTTGTGATGCACATCAGTCAGGTCCCAAGATGGCAGTAAAGATCAAAAAGATGGGTTATTATTAGCCATCTATGGTGAGTGATTGTATTAATCATGTTAAGAAGTGTCATGAGTGTCAAGTACATAGAAATCTCATCCATCAACCTCCAAATCCATTACACCCAACAGTAGCATCTTGGCCATTCGAATGTTAGGGCACAAATATAATTGGACTAATTGATCCACCGTCGACTGACATCGCTTCATCCAGCGGTATTTCTCTAAGTGGTTATCCCATTTAAAGAAGTTACTTGCGGCCGGTGATCAACTTCTTCATGCATAATGTGGTCTATAGATTTGGAGTGTCACACCGAATAATTTCTGATAATGGCACAACTTTCAAAAGTGCAATGATTTATAGGTTCATCAATTGACACAAAATTGATTGGTGATACTCTTCAATATATAATCCAAGAGCAAATGATTTGGCGTAGGCCTTCAATAAGTCATTAGTCAAACTGCTCAAGAAAATTCTCACTAAAAATAAGAGAGAATGGCATACCAAGCTAGTAGAGGCTCTATGGGCGTGTCACACTATACCGACAAAAGCCACTCCCATTGGTATTTGGAATTGAAGCGTTATTTGAAGTTGAGTTACTTTCACTTTGAGTAGCCATCCAAATCTAATCTAGCGAAGATCAAAATGCTCGTCGAGAATGGAGGAACTCGGCCTTGATGAAGTTAGATTGTAAGCTCATCAAAATCTAGAAGTCTATCGAGCAAAGATGTCTAAGGCTTTTGACCATATGGTGCGGCCTCGAACATTCCAAGAAGGAGAATTAGTCTTAGTGCTGAGAAGATCAATTATTCATAATCAAAAATTTGGTGGAGAATTTGAGCCTAACTGGGAAGACCTTTTTATCATTGAGAAAGTGTACCAAGGAGGGGTATACCAAATCATTGACTTAAATGGTGAAAGATCAATGCCACCAATTAATGGTCGATACTTGAAAAAATAGTATACATGATGAATATATTCCCGAGGTACAACAGAAATCCCCTTACAAGATAGGGGCATTTTTTAGTATATCTATTTAAGTCGATATTGTGCTTCATGCAGAGATCACTAAATAAATATACTCACTCAAGATGAAAAAAGCTTTTCTGTAAAAGTTCCCCTATTACACAGGAGTTATTTTTAGTTTATGTGAGTTGATATAGTGTTATAAGATGAGATCCTCGAATATATTATGATTCAAGTTGACATCGAGCTTTATGCTAAAATCTCTGAATATACCTATAATTATTACAATTAAGTTGCAGGTTCTTACATGAACAAAAAGAATATATTGCTACCAATGAAAAGATAGCCTTAAATATTAAAAATTTATCTCCCAGATCTGCCAAAGTTTGGAGATCAAGTCAAAAGAACTCTCGATTTCAGAAGCTTCAATCAATTAAGTTAGAAAAATATCAATCTCTACATCCTAAAGTCTAGGACACGGATAGGTTTTAAAGGTTGAACTCAACAAGACTACAAGTGGCGGAGTTACTGATGCTCTCCTCACTCAATAAGCCGCAAGAAAAGGCCGCAGTGAAAGAGCCCATGTTCGTCAGTTTAATGACAAAACCACCAACCTATTACAGCTTGAGTCGAAGACTTGAGTAGGTTCTAAAGGTTGAACTCAACAAGTCCAAATATGATCGAGTTGCTGACGCTCTCCTCACTCAACAAGCTGTAAGAAAAGGGTGCAGTGAAAGAGCCCCTACTCGTCAGTCCAATGATGATAGTTGTTCAATCTCAAATCAGATCTAGCTTAGTGATTATAAGCAACTAGGATCCAAGAGATCTTTTTACTTGTTTAATAAGGCATCATACTAATGACAAATCCTATCAAAAGCTTCATAAGCTAGTGTAATCGAAGTTGAAATGATCCAAGTTCTATGGCCAGCCCAAAAGGTCAACCAGTTTTCAACAAACGTGACTCGCTCTATGTGTGAATCATATTTATTGGGGGGCATTTATTGACCTCCTCATATGTAATAAATCAAGACAAGCCCACAAGTTTAATTTAATGGACTTCGGAGGTGTTAGCACGTAAATCGTGGCTCAAAATACACTAAACGTCACCGAAAATAGTCGAAACAAACTCTGATCGATGAACGGATTTTGCCATCACATTCAGAACATCAAAACTGGTCAAAATATAAATATTGCATAACTTGTTGATCAATCAATCAAGCGATCGAATCGTCAATATGCTTAAACACATATCGAGGTTAGGAGGCACTAACACAAATCAAACGATCTCTGTTCATGAAATTGATTATGCAATTAGCTTCAAAATATCAAAATCTATCAAATAAGATTGTTTGCACTCAATTAAGACAAGTCTGTATGAATGTCGAGTGGTTGAAGCGATGGCGTTTGAGCGGTGACTCAATTTGTGGCAACCAAAATTTAGATCATGAAATGGACTATGCCATTGCATTCAGAATATCAGAATTATCTTAAATTGATATATATTGATTATGTGCATTTACCGGCATGAAATCCATATTAAAACTGTTTAATTAATTTAAAATTAATTTAAAAAATCCATAAATTATCCCCCATGCTTTTACATTTTCCGGGTTCTCTTGCTCTCCCGGCCCATTCCCTCTCTCGTGATGGGTATGGAAAAAATTTTGGCCCCTCTCTTCTCTCCTGCTGTGAATCAAAATCATATCGTCATTTGGTTGCCATTCGCCATGCAGTGGCCTTATGAACCCGCCTCACTTTGATATCCTCGAACGGTCTATCCCACAAGACCCTGACCCACTCTGCGTTCCATTTCTGCCATTAGCGCCCGCGTCCTTAATCAAATTGTCCGTCAGGCCTGTTCAGCTACTTGTCGGCGATCCACTGTAAATGACGTCAACCTTCCTATCCGCACGCATCTCCGCAATTCGCCATGCTTTGCTTGGCTAGATGAACCATCATGACCTTCCACTTCTAAACAAGCATGCCTTCCCTCTCACACGCTTCTCCCTGACCTCCCCTCCTCTCTTTGGTCGTCCCCTTCTCTTCCGTTGATTGAGAATCTTTAAGAGGATTCTTTCAATTGCGACTTTGCTTTACCCATCCCATTTTACTTTGCCTATTAGGGAAGAGCATCGTCAATAATTCTTCTTTTGGGTTTTGTCGCTCTTAACCTTCAACAAATCGGAAGAACATCGTCAACATGCGAATTCTTTTTTTGATTTTTGGCGTCGTACTCCTCGCTTTAGTCTTCCCGTTTTCACTGCGCCACAAATCGAGGAAGAACATCGTCAACATGTGAATTCTTCTTTCAATTTAGCATTCCTTGCATAAAATCCCATTTTTATTTTGCCTCGGGAAGAACATCGTCGATGAATTCTTTCGGTTCCAACATCGCACTCCTTATCTTACATTCCCAATTGCATATCTAACCCTGTTCCTTTGCTGAGCATTGTAGCACGCCGAAAAATGCATCAGAATATGTGTGATCTGCAACTCTTTGTACAAGCAGACAGAAGATGATACTACATCAAAATCTATAGAAATCATAGAGCTTCATTTGATCAAAAATTAAAGAGTTTCATTCTAATTATGAATTTCAAAAATTAACGAAATCACTAATTAGGCAAAATTATCTAAGCTATAAATACCTGCATGTGCTCGAACATAGAGATTTCAAGTGCAAATTTTAATGTTTGAAAAGGCTGCGTAGACTAAAATTATAATTAAATGAAAATACAAAATCAATCTCATAGTTCAGAAATAAAATTACCTAAATTACTAATCACCGTGGGCCTCATATTATGTCAATGCTTAAATTTAGTGTCCGAGGATGTTGTTGCTTAGCCTTGACTGGGTCTAGGTTAAGAAAACCTTAAAACCTATAATAAGAGTTTCAAATCAATAAAATATCTAAAAAATAGATTCTGTTAGGTGATGGTAGATATAACCCTCTATTAACAGCTAAACAGAGTTGACATGATCCAAAGGTCTTAAACATATTCAAATTAATCAATTTTTCAACTCAAATCAAATGTCAATCTAAAACTACTTAAATGGAATTCTATCATTAAAAACTTAAATCAAATTCAATCCATCCGCTTCACAACCGTTGTTGTCAAAAAAAAAACTCTAGCTCATAAAAAGAGCCAATGTGCTTCACTATGTTCACTCTCAATCAATCTCTAGTAGGGCTGTGTCCTATGATTATGGTCAATAGCTCCACCTGATAAAGCAAGCACTGGGTCCTCCGACGGGTGGTTTGGCCGCCCAGCCCATTATGTTATCATGATCAGAGTCTGGCTCCCCAATGGCTTTTGAGTTGGGAATCATAGGGTATACTTGATAGGGCAAATAACTCTCTATCGGCTAAGATAGACTTAAGTCTGTCTTCTTAGACAAACACCACCCTAGGTCTATAAGGATTTCTTGGATGATGTAACCCATGTGTTCGATGAGATCCTTCTGTCAATACCTCCTCGACAAAGTAGACCTGACCGCCTACAGGATGATGAAACCATGGGATCTTGATCGGACACGTCATCATCTTCCAACCATCCAGTTTAAGCTGAAATGATAAATCTCATAATCTAAATTCTAAAACTCTACATGTTATACTCTACGATTTAACTGAATCGACAAATTAATCAAAGTTCTCTCTCACTTATTGAGAGGGGTGATTAACTATAGGGGCTTGCACCTATAGGAAACATTGAACCAAATCTAAAGTCCTCGCAAAATGAGAGCGAAATCTCTAAGTAGTGTCTTATCTATTATTCCATCTGCCTTTTGAAAATTACACCGACAGTTCAAATCACTCTTCTCAAATTTAAATATTATCGAGAGAGGTCGGTGGCGAATTTTTAGAGCCCACAATAACTTATATTGTCAAGTATAATATTCAAAAATATATATATCATCACACTTAAACTATGCATGTCAAGGGTTCTCATTAATCATACAATATCATGTGTTGTTTTTCTATGTACCAATCGTAGCAAGTTTGGTATAGTATCATATTATGTCTATTTAGTAAGAACAATTAAATTGCATAATATATCACTTATAGCTTATCGTCATTCAAATTATATCACATTCTAGCCTTATATCTCCCATCCTCTATTGAGTTTATAATACTAAACCTTATATAAAGGAAGACCCATAAGCCCATCCTCTTGCCAAGATAGAATATTTTTGCCAACTTGAATTATAATAAGTCAATTTTTAATACATATTTCATAATATATATGACATATTTACTATTTTGCGCCACAATTAACATTTATATCATCATGTTAATTCCAAGATTATAGTGTTTATAAAATCTTCATATAATTTAGGGATATTAGAGTTCAAGAGAATACATCAATATGTTCAATTTATATGTATAAGTCATAACAAGTGAATTATAATAAGCTTGTATGAAATTCCTCTTGCACCAATATGCCATGTAAATGATTTTGCGCCACTTAAATTATAATATATGCCTCCAAAAGAAGAATATTTAATGAAGATTTAATATAATCATATAGACATGTGCAAAATAATGAGGGCAATGTCATCTTAAAAGTTTCATGATAAAATTTTTCAAAATATTGATATTTAAGTTTTACCAAATTAAAAATCACATAATATAGTGAAATCATTGAAAATAAAAGTAGAATAATGATATGCTAGCTTAAATAGGATAACTTTTTTAAGTGGCCCAATAGAAGAAAATAACACGAGGAACTCCAAAATCTAATTCTCTCTTTCTTTCTCTCCTCTTCTCTCTAACCTTCGTATTAGATTGAGATAGATGGAAAATATCTAAGAGAGATCCTACAAGTAAGTATGGCATATATATATAAAGACATTTAATTAAAGGTATAATTATAATTATGCAACTTATTTATCTTTAAGTTTAAAAATTAATATATATATCTTTTTGCATCTTAAAATTCAAAGCTCTAAATTTTATGAAGATTCTCACACCTTTCTACAAAGATCTTTAAATTAAACTACAACACACATCTGCCATCCATTCACAAATTAAATCATTCTAAAAATATTGAAGACACATCTTAATAAGGCTAGAGGCCATAGGCAAAAGAATTTTCTAATATTAAACTCTAATATATAAAATGCTTTATAAATTTTCTTTTGCTATAGAGGTTATCACCAACATTAGCATCCGTGTCTTTAAGTTTTGGAATTTTTGATTTGATTAATAATGAAAATCATCTTTACTATAATTTGAATCTTCTCCAAAAGCATACAATGTAGCTCTACTCAGTGTGCCTCTTGCCATCAAAGAGTATCTTTCCACTTCAATCGAAGGGTGAAGCCCCAACTTATCTCTACTAAAGACTTGATCCTTTGAAGTTTTGATAAGAGAAAGGTTGAATATAATACAATGACTCAAATCCAATAAACACTTGCCCAATTAGGAGCCCTTATATTATTATGGCCATGATCATGTTGAAAAATGTTCAAACTCAAAGATTTAAAATGAGAAGTAGCTAACTAAACTTAGAATGGTAAAATCTTTTATGATTTAAGGTATAAGAATTTTGTAGCACTCTCATCATACACAAAAGAATCTTACAAACTCAAAGATTTAAAATGAGAAGTAGCTAACTACACTTAGAATGGTAAAATCTTTTGTGATTTAAGGTATAGGCAATTTTTTTAAAAATAAGTGTCATTATAAACTTAATTATGGAATTAAGTATCATTAAAAAAATAGAAGTAGGTATAGTCGCCCACTTAGTGGGCGACTAATTAGCCACGTCAACTCTGACATGGCGTGGAAGCTGCCACGTTTAGCTGAAGCCAATTGCCCACTTAGTGGGCAACTGCCTTCATTAACCTGAAGCTTGTCGCCCACTTAGTGGGCGACTAGTCGAGGGTTAAAGAAATAGGGTCGATCGATCGATCGGCCTTATTTGTGATCCATCTATTCTGTCGATCTACCCCCGGTGCCATGTCTAACACCTCTACGTGAGCCACCCATGCATTTCTTCTTCTGAGTACGCTCAACTTCGTCTCCAAGCTTCCCGACAATCATCGCCATTGCTCCATTCTCCCCTTATAGCCGAAGCCACCTCATTTTTTTGGCCGAGAGCCTCGTCCGCTGCATGTATCAGGTTTCCTCTCAAGCTAACATCCCTTGGAACCTAACATTAGCGATGATTCGACGGCCTTCTCTTGGAAGTTTCTGAGATTTTGCAATTTTTAGCACATTCCGTTCTTCAGACACGGTAAATTTTTTTTTTTCATTTATAAATTAATAGATTGTGTGTTCTAGGGCTTAGAGTTGTATGATTAGAGTTTTGTAGTTGGATTTGATTTGTAAGTTTATGTGTTGTGTAATTTTAGGTGATAATATGTCAAGTATACTTGTAAGTGACTATGAAATATTTATAAATGGTAAATGGAGTTGGGTTTGAGTATAATATTAGAACCCCGTTACCTTTAGAGGTAGTCACATTAGATGGCGACGTTCGCATAACGTGTCGATTGATTTAAATTTCATTTGATTTATCTAGTCTGTAATATAAATAAATTTGGACGCACAATATTTTTCTAGATTCAGGAAATACTCATATGATTGGTTATTCTTTAGTTATTTGAGGAATAAGTAGAGATTTTGTTTTGTTGATCCTATTCTATGGAGGCGAACTAAGTGTCGATGAGCAGTTCACTCCAAGTTATGTGGGAGGTCGAAATCATCTAGTTAAGGTTCTACGGCACAGCATCTTACTGGAATTGAAATAACGAATTATGAGGTCCTTACACATTGATTCAAATCGCCACTCTGTAAATCTTACATGTATTATCCGGTGGGTAACGGATTTATAGCATATGTTATATCTGACGATGAAGTTTGTGACGTTACACTGGACGAAGCTTCCCATCAGATATTAGTGTTGTATGTGAAAGTGGAGAATGCTAATGTTGCATCCACATCAACTGATCTAGTAGTAAGGTCAGCATATATACCAATGACGCATATACAGGATTTTATCGCACATGATCCTGTGGTGACACAAAGCAGCTTTGATGAATTGATTTCCAGGTAATATCTTGTCTATCTTTCTGTGTTTATACTTGTAATATTTAATATCAAAGTGCCGCCTTACTTTTAAGTTTTATGGCAGCGATGATATTATTTATCATTCAGAGGAACCGTATGTGCCTCAGAGTGCTGCAATCGATGATGAGTAAGAGACAATGAGTAGTGATTCAAGTAGTGAGTCTGAGCAGGATATCAGTGATGATGATTGTTCACCTAGGTTAGAAGCTACTGTGATTGGGAATGTAGCTAGTCATGATCTTTTAAGAAATTATTCATTCCAAAATATTGATAGTGAAAGTTAGATGTTGTCTACAAACGAGTATGTATGGATGTGTCAAACTACGAGAGAGTTGGATACTAATATTTACTTTGACGGTCTATTTGATGAAAATGTCCTAACAGAAGATGTTGAAATCCCAGGTGACCTTGTAGAAGGAATGTGTTTTACAAGTAAAAGGAGTCTTCAGTTTGTTATTATTGGGTGGTGTATAGTGAATAAGGTTCAATTCCAAACAACTATCTCAAACCAAAAGAACTATACGGTGATATGTGTACATCATGATAGTCCTACCAGATCATGTAATTGGTGTCTGCATTGTAACAACAACAGACGCTTAGGGGGTGCTTGGAGAATATCCATAATTGGGGTACACCAAATGTATCAATGCAATTAGCGCAGGCTATCATTGGCAGTGCAGTTCCAAATTTATAGCTTATTTCATTATACTTGTGATCAAACATCAAATTGATCTGAAACCTAGGGAGATTATAGGTAGAATAGAATCAAATTTTAATGTCAAAGTTTCTTGCATGAAGGCCTGGGATGTTAGGCGTAAGATAATAAAAATAATTTTTGGTACTTGGGAAGAGTTTTATAAGACTTTTAACCTTTATATGGAAGCAGTTTGTATTATTTTACCTGGTATAGTCTACAGAATTTAGTTTAGCAGTACACAGTGCTTCCAGAGACTTTTTTTGGGTATTTGGTCCTTCCATTTTGGATTGGAGTAGCTACCGCTCAGTGCTCAGCTTAGACGACACATTTTTGTTAGGCAAGTACCATGGTACTTTACTTAATGCTATTGGAATAGAAGGAAGCAATGGTTTGTTTCCTCTTGCCTTTGCTGTTGTGGAGTCTGAGTCGACTAAATCTTGGTTGTGGTTCTTAATGTGCTTACATGATATGCTACCTATAGTGTCAGCTAGACATGATTTGTGCATCATATTTGATAAACATGCTGGTTTGTTACTTGGGTGTAGAGAAATTTTTTCATGGGCCGGTCACAAACACTGCTTGCGCCATCTACGTGAAAATTTTAAAAAGGTGATATGTAGATTGGGAATTAGTGATGTTGAATTTCTTTCCTAGAAGATGTATATGACAGGAAACACTGACGACATTCATGAGTTTAATTAATTTATGACAGATATTAAAAATATGAAAGAAGAAGCTCACAAATGGCTTATAGAATGCGACCCGATTAAATGGTCACTTGTACATGATGATGGAATGTGTTACAGTACAATGATGACTAATGCATCTGAATGTTTCAACGGTGTTATGAAATGTGTATGTGGTTTGGCTATTCAGGCTCTAATCACTGCTATTTATTATAATTTAGTTGCATTATTCATGAAAGACTTGCCTCTGCAACTCAGCAACAGAAAGCCAATTTATCTATGTTCACCCAATGGGTATCCACTATGTTACAACATACTGAGAGGGAAGCCATATATTTCCTAGAATTGGTGAACGTCAACCCCTGTGAGATGTAGGTGTTTGACAGGTCAAACTGATCATTTAGAGTTGATTTGCTTGATAATGGTCAGTGCAGCTGTAGTTGCAACAAAATAATCATATATCATTGGCTATGCCCACATGTTATTGCTGCGGTGGGATTTAGAAGATTAAACCACCTGACTTGTGTGTCACAGTATTACACTCTGCATTTGTATAAGCTCACGTACTCAACTGAGTTTCACACTTTGCTTGACCATTCTGATTGTATTTCTTACAGTGTTAAGCATGGTTTAATAGCATTACAATCACCCAATTTTCGTAGAAGGTTAGGTAGACCTCGTATCACTAGATTCAGAAATACAATGGATGAAAATAGAGCTAACAGTAGTAGAACCTACAGTCTATGCAAGATAGTTGACCACTACAGGTCATCGTGCCCACACAATATTAATAATAGAAGGTATGTCGTAGATACATTAGCATATAATGTATATGTTTAGTGCATGTTGTTTAGACTTTCCATGTAGGTTGCAATACTCTTTTTTTGGCTTACTTTATGCTACAGTTTTCCCTTTTATTATTTATAACTGCCTGACACTGACTCCTGCATTTATTTTTTTCAATAGGTATGATGTCCGAGGAGCACCAGCCACCAGTTAGACATCGATGTCGGAGCCATGATAGGGAGGACACCCCACAGTTGGAGCAACCACCTACTGAGGTCCACCCTAGCATAGCCTCCCTACATGGACGACATAGAGCTGCTCACCATGATACTATAAGTGTTATTTAATTTCCATTTGTATGTTACACCTACCCAACCTTCAGTTTGACTAATGATTGATTGATCATATTATTTTTTGCAGAGCACTATTTTAGAGGTTGTTTCACACTTGCTTATGCTAAAGGAGTGAACCATCACTTGCAGAAGATTCATCAGTGGCCTGGAGGCAACAGACCTACAATGTGCTAACCAGCTTTATTTCATTCGCTTGGATCATCATCTGCTTACTGTCATAGTTGAAAGATTGTCTCCACAGACCAATACCTTCCACCTAGTTGTTGGTGAGATGACAGTGACACTTCAGGACATGGTGATGATCCTGAGATTACATGTTGATGGGCCACTTGTTATTGGTCTAATTGTGATCGGTGAGGAAAAGAGATGGCGTAGCTGGCCAGACTGCTGTAACGAGTTATTAGGATGACATCTTATACCAGATGTGGTGTATCATGACCCGATCAGCCCACACATCAGATCGATCTTCAGGATGGGTCAGGCACAGGCGCAGACATGCATGCCACTGAGGTGGCTTAGGTGGGCTTTTGATATAGAGTCATATGCACATCTGAGCATTGAGGAGTACTTCAGGCACATGTGTGCCTATATTTTGTTTCTTATTGGGTGTATCTTACTATCGGATACATTAGGTTCTAAGATCGATCTGCATTATCTCCACTTCTTGAGAACCTAGATTCATTCAGTTCGTTGTCTATAGGAGGAGCAGTTCTAACCCACCTCTATAGAGAGTTGTACAAGTCTATTAGGCCCAACAGGGCTAATAAGGCTAACTGTTTACACCTCATGCAGATATGTTCTATGGAGCATCTTCATGTGGGGAGGCCGACCCTACATGTGTCATAGACGATTGGTCTTGAGTCTCATCATTAGTTTGAGGTATATTTTAATTTCTGGACTTTCAAATTAGCTTATATATTTATTTAAAATGTGTTGTGTGCATAGGTGGAATGAGAGATATGTTTGCTAGATGCCAATGACGAACATTGCATTGTATAGGAATGAGCTAGATGGCTTGCTGCATACGTAGATTGGACTTGCAGAGTACATTTAGATTCTAATTTTTGTAATGTATATTCTAATTTTATATAATTTTTAATATGTGCAGATGATTTGGGAGCCGTACACTGAGCAAATCACGCTACACCTGTCACGTACATGCTAATATATGGTTGACATGAGTCCCGCTGATCAGCTGGAAGAGAGTGGAGTGAAATTTACCTGATCAAGTGTTGTGACAGTTTAGACTCATAGCTAGAGTAGATGTGGCACCAGTTGACCCTAATTTCAAAAGGGTCAATGGTCGAGACAAAGTGGATGTAGATTGAGTTGATTACCACCAGGTGCACATTGTCGCTTGGGAGAGGCAGAGGGATTACCTAGCCGAGGGCTTGGATGAAGATGAGGACTGACTGGTGGCTATCAATCAGCACATGTGATGATTCAAATCTTGGGCTTCTCTTTACTTACTGGCTACCCCAACAGATCCTCTGACCACTTACCATCCTAGAGCACCTATAGAGCATATATATGTAAGCATTAACATAAGTATTCTTAGGGCTGCAAATGAACCAAGTGTTTAACAAGCTACTCATGACTCGACTCGATTTGAGCTCATTTATGTTCGTTCATTTAACTAATCGAATAAGCTCGAACACTTTTGTAAATACTCAATTGCTAAATAAACAAGCTTGAACAAGTTGTTGTTCAGTTCATTTATGTTCATGAACAGTATCATTTAAAGCTCGCGAACAAGCTCGTTAATGAGCTCGATAATAGCTCGATTAATTCTCAATTAAGGCTTGTTCATAAACGGTAGTGTATAAGATTATTAATGATATTGTATAAGGCTCGAATAAGGCTCGATCATGGCTCGATTAAAACTTGATTAAGGCTCGATAATGGCTCGATTAAGGCTCGATTAAGGCTTAATTAAGGCTCGTTTATTTCATTAAACGAGCTGCTTATTAACATGCTTGATAAGCCCAATTTGAACCGAGCTCGCAAACAAGCTTGAACCGAGCTCGAACAAGATTTTTTTAAATGAGATCGAACCTGATACCATCCTAAAAGCTCAAATCGAGCTCGAGCTGAGCTCAAGCTCAATATTGACAAACGAGCTTGAACTCAAACAAGCCTCTGCTCTGCTTGGCTTGGTTCATTTGCAGCCTAAGTATTCTGTTGAATTCAATATGTTACTTGAGGCTAATTTCATACACTATTTTTTCATGCAGTCGGAGCACATCTTGGCAACTCAGGATATCTTCCAGCCGTACTTTGGCCGTGCAGATGAGCACGAGCTATAGGGAGCCGTAGATAGGTATGAGGTGTTATGCAGAGACTTACGGTTGCGTGTACATATCGATGATCCACATTACGGATCGGAGCCTATAGAGGATGTCTCACAGCATGACTGGGGTGTCATATCTACATATGCTGATCCAAGTCCATTTATATATGTTGATCCAGGTCCTTCTATATATCAACCTATGTATGAGTCACAACTGCCTATATTCCCGTCATAGGACTATTCTATGACTTTTGAGATCTTGCAGGACCACCATCACCGTGCGATTGTCCATCACGTGCACCTGACCAGTACACACATGGGAGTGGTGCGATTCCACGCAGATCATAGAGGCGTTAGCTGTTTAGGATAGTCTATTTGTGCGTCTGTACTACATTTGTTCTTGTCAATTTTATTTTTGTTTCTAGATCATCCATTTATGTAAATACTTGCACTCACTTTTTTGGAATGACTTGTAGAACTTAAATTCATTTTGTAATGAATCATCTGAATTACTCACCTAATGTCATAACATTAACACTATAACTTGTATAATTTAAATTAAAATTCATATATTTAGTTTTAGATCTACTTAAATGAAAACTTGCAGACTCTAAGGTTGACCTCCATAATTGACGATAAGGGCTTAAAGCTCACAAATAGAACATCCAAATCTAAAGCAAAAAACATAAGAGCTTAAAGCCAATCCTTGATGTAATAGCCAATCCTATGTGAAAATAAAATATTTTCCTACAGGCTAGTCGCCTACTTACTGAGCGATTAGCCTGTAGATGCTATAGACCAGTCGCTTCTTACTAGTTGACGCTGCACCTAGTCGCCTACTAATTAGGTGGTTAGTTACACTTGTTAGCTTCCCCGCCATGTGAGTTGACGTGGCACCTAGTCACCACTTGGTATACCTATTTCTAAATTTTTTTAATGATACTTAATTCCTTAATTAAGTTTATAATGATACTAATTTTAAAAAAATTGCCTATATATTTTTTAAAATATACATTAATCACTCCATTTGAGCATTCTTAAAAATATGTAAATGTAATAAGAGTGAATAAATAACTTAGCAGATTACACAAAACCTGCAATTATATTCAATGCAGATGACGGAGGGTGCGATTCCACGCAGACGACGGAGACGTTAGCTGTTTAGGATAGTCTATTTGTGCGTCTGTACTACATTTATTCTTATTAATTTTATTTTTGTTTCTGGATCGTTCATTTATGTAAAAACTTGTACTCACTTCTTTTGTAATAACTTGTAGAACTTAAATTCATTTCTGTAATGAATCATCTGAATTACTCACCTAATGTCATAACACTAACACTATAACTTGTACAATTTAAATTAAAATTCATATATTTAGTTTTAAATCTACTTAAATGAAAACCTGCAGACTCTAAGGTTGACCTCCATAATTGATGAAAAGGGCTTAAAGCTCACAAATAGAACATCCAAATCTAAAACAAAAAATATAAGAGCTTAAAGCCAATCCTTGATGTAATAGCCAATCCAATGTGAACAAAAAATATTTTCAGCCCCACTTACTAGGCCACTAGCTCAGATGTTATAGCGCCATGCCATCAGTCGAGACGTTATAACTAGTCATCTACTAATTAGGCGACTAGGTACTGTTACACCTGGATTAGCTTCCCTGCCACATCGGAGTTGACGTGGCTACCTAGTCGCCCACTTAGTGGGCGACTATACCTATTTCTAATTTTTTTAATGATACTTAATTTTCTAATTAAGTTTATACGATACTTATTTTAAAAAAATTGCCTATATATTTTTAAAAATATACATTAATCACTCCATTTGAGCATTCTTAAAAAATATGTAAATGTAATAGGAGTGAATAAATAACTTAGCAGATTACACAAAACCTATAATTAAATTATATTCAATGCATGAAAGTAGAACAATGTAGATCTTCATAATTATTACATCTCAATTGCACCCCAACCCCCCCCCCCCCCTCTTTTATTTTTTGTCCTAAAATATAAATTTGCCTCTAGTGAAAACTAAAGTTGGTTCTGCCTCTGACTATTCCTTATCACATTTTTAATGATTGCATGCCACTTAAATTATAATATATGCCTCCAAAAGAAGAATATTTAATGAATATTTAATGAATATTTAATATAATTACATAGACATGTGTAAATATAATGAGGGCAATGACATCTTAAAAGTTACACGATCAAAATTTTCAGAATATTGATATTTTTTATAAGTTTTTATCAAATTAAAATTTAAAAATCACACAATATAGTGAAATCACTGAAAAAAAAAAGTAGAATAATTATATGCTAGCTTAAATAGGATAATTTTTCAAAGTGACCCAATAGAAAAAAATAACACGAGGAACTCCAAAGTATAATTCTCTCTTTCTTTCTCTCCTCTTCTATCTAATCTTCTTATTGGATTGAGATAGATGGAAAATATCTAAGAGAGATCCTACAAGTAAGTATGGCATATATATAAAGACATTTAATTAAAGGTATAATTATAATTATGCAACTTATTTATCTTTAATTTTAAAAATTAATATAAATCTTTTTGCATCTTTAAATTCAAAGCTCTAAATTTTATGAAGATTCTCACACCTTTTTGCAAATATCTTTAAATTAAGCTAATACTCACATCTGTCATCCTATCGCAAATTATATCATTCTTAAAACAATTGAAGATGCATCTTAAAAAGGCTAGAGGCCATAAGCAAAAGAATTTTCCAATATTAAACTCCAACATATAAAATGCTTTATAAATTTTGTTTTGATATAGAGGTTATCATCCACATTAGCATCGATCTTTTCTGGAAAATTTGATTTTTGATTTGATTAATAATGAAACTTATCTTTATTATAATCTGAATCTTCTCCAAAAGCACACAATGTAGCTCTACTCAGTGTGCCTCTTTCCATCAAAGAGCATCTTTCCACTTCAATCGAAAGGTGGAGTGATAGGGTCCTAATTGTTGTTGGTTCGGTACAGTGCTAATTGGGTCTGGTTTGGTGTGAATGGGGTTTGGTTCTGTGAGTTGACTCAGTTCTGAGTGGAATGAACCCGGCTGAGTGGAGTAGCTACCGTGGGAATTTCGGGTGCTTTCTAAACCATTGGATTAGCGCCTTTTTCCCTCTGCCGTTGGATCTAGCACTCGGATTGAGTTTCTTTTGGGTTGAATCTTGAACCGTCGGATTGCTTGATTTCTTATCTGCCCTTGGATTGGTGTTTTGATCAAGCGGTTCTTGATTCCTGTCGTCCGTTAGTGGATTACACGCGCTGCCCTCTGCGCGGCTTGATCTTTGGATTTGATCTGAGCCCTTGATAGTGGCTTGCGCGACTGCTTCTTGGCTGTGGGATGAAGCTTCTGAGGGAGGCTTGCTTTAAACCTTACTTTGTTTTGTTTCTTTCGACTGTTCGAGTCGTCGAAGCACTCCAGAGAGGAAAGAGGGATGCGGTTGGGATCGGAGGAGAAACCTAGGGTTCTCCGATGGAAGAACGGTGGTTTCCAGTGAGGAAAACCAGGAAGAAGGTGAGCAGGAGAAAGAGACAAAGAGGGAGACTGAAGAAGATAAGTTTCTTTCTTAAAAATCTTGATTGCCTTTTGTTTGCTTTTCTTACCTCTATTTATAGTCTTTTCTTTCATAGATCTCCGCCTTCTATTCCTTTGTAACTACTTTCTGTTACATTCTGTTAGGGTTCTTGCTTCTGTCGTTCTTTGGAGATTGAGGTAAGTGCAATCTGTTATTTTGCTGTTACTCCTCTTCTTGTTTTCTTGATATCGAGCATCTGTTCTTCTGTTCTTTTGTCAGTTAATTCTGTTATGGACTTTACTTTCAGGCCGGCTCTGGATATGGCTTTGCTTTGGTTGCTTTACTCCTGTTGCTGTTATTAATGTATAGTTATGGTTCTATAATTCATTCTTGTTATTCAGATAAAATTATTTAGTCTTCTGCTCTGTACTTTTCGGGATTTTCTTTTGCTCTAAAGGATTTGAATTACCTGTTTGTTTCTTGTAGCTGATTTGGCTCTGTTGGAGACTTAATGTTGCTGTTAGTATTTGCATGGCTTCTGTCTCTGGATATTATTATATGATTTAAATCTGAAAAGAGCACATCTCTCTATTATTTTGGCCCTCTGTATTGTTGGTTCTCAGAATGTTATTCTTGTTATGCTCTCAGATTGAGAATGCTTTAATCCTTTGTGCATGGTCTTCCTTCATCAGTCTGTTATTATTGTAATTTTATTGTTGTATGTTATAATTTTGCAACTAGAGGATTTGAGATCATATCATGGAGCCCCAACTTATCACTACTAAAGACTTGATTCTTTAAAGTTTTGATAAGAAAAAGATTGACCCTAATACAATGACTCAAATCCAATAAACATTTGCCCAATTATGAGCCCTTATATTGCTATGGCCATGATCATGTTGAAAAATGTTCAAACTCAAAGATTTAAAATGAGAAGTAGCTAACTAAACTTAGAATGGTAAAATCTTTTGTGATTTAGGGTATAGGAATTTCGTAGCACTCTCATCCTACACAAAAGAATCTTAAAGCAAAATATTAAATAAAAAAATGTAATATATTTAAACTTTCTCTACTTTGATTAAAGTCATAGTCATGATCTGAAAATGATAGTAATCTCTAAAGTTAGATCAACTCCTACCTTTAAACTATAATCATGATCATATATGCAATAACTATTACATTTTAATTAAAGTATAATCAATTTGACCTCTTTCACCTTAAATAAAAGTCATTGAGTGCACTCTAATGAGCGATCATAAAGAAGTCAAAAAATTTTGATAGATTTCTTTCAACATTTGCCAACATGGGTTAAGATTGGGGGTAACACTCTAAACTAACAAATCGCAATTGAAAACTTCTTAGAGGAGTTTTCATGACCTTCTTTAGTATAGATAAGAAACTTAGTTAAATTTGTGACGTCTCTAAAGCTTGTCATTTTTATGTCAAAAATGATAATTTATATATTGACAAATGAAGAAATTGTGATTGGGTTATTGTATGGCTTAATTTTCAAATTAGGCTTAATTAAAATTTTAATTAGCTAATTAAGCATTTTAAAAAAATGTTAAAATAGGCGCTTCTTGCCATGGCCGATGTGCCCGCTAGCACAAATATTGATTATTGACTCATCTTATTATTTCGCCCCAAATCGAAACTGAGAGCCGGCTTCTTTTTCCATTCGACGTCCATTCGTGAGATCTGCCAGCACCGACATCGCCGTGTCCGCCGCCAAGGGTAACTCCGCCAGGGGAGCTCGAAAAAGGAGAAGATCGCAACGCATTTTCTTATTTTTTTCCGCCGATTTAGGTATTTCTAACCCTAAATAAGAAATGTGTGTTAGATCTTAATTTATATGAGTTTAGTTGATATGGTGAAGTTATTTAGTTTGATTTTCATAAAAATGTGTGTGAGATCTCATTTTAAATGTGGTGTTTATTTTTTTATCACCGATTTAGATATTTCTAACCTTAAATAAGAAATGTGTGTTAGATCTTAATTTATATGAGTTTAGTTGGTATGATGAAGCTATTTAGTTTGATTTTCATAGAAAATGTGTGTGAGATCTCATTTTAAATGTGGTGTTTATTTTTATTTTTTGTCGATTTAGGTATTTCTAACCCTAAATGAGAAATGCGTATTAGATCTTAATTTATATGAGTTTAATTGGTACGATAAAGCTATTTAGTTTGATTTCTATAGAAAATATGTGTGAGATCTCATTTTAAATGTGTTTATTTTTTTTTCTATCGATTTAGGTATTTCTAACCCTAAATGAGAAATGTGTGTTAGATCTTAATCTATATGAGTTTAGTTGGCATGATGAAGTTATTTAGTTTTATTTTCATAGAAAATGTGTGTGAGATCTCATTTTAAATGTGGTGTTTATTTTGATGTACGATGAACTTGTTTAGTTTTTATCCGCTGAGATCTCTTTTCATAGTAGTATTTGCAGAGATTTCACTTGTAGGATAATCATTGCTTTTGTTGTTCCTCTTTTTTCATATTTAGTTATTTTTGCTGAATTGATTGTTATCAACTATGGGGGTTAGTTATATCTTTCAATAAATATAAGGAATATTTGGATTGAATTGGATGGTTTATTTCTTATATGTTATATTAATTCTGATAACCCAAGTAGTTTTGAATTGTTGGATCGTGCTTTCTAATAAGATTTGACTCGCTTTTTGTTTTGGTGGAGAATGTATTTTGTGTATGCACATTAGGAATTTGGATTTACATTTTCTCCTTAATTAAATTATGTACATTGACCATGTGAGATGAAGGATTACTGGTGTTGTGTTATTGTTAATTAGAAATGAGTTCAAATACTGTTTGTATAATTCTCTAATATGGTGGGGAACTCAATGTAAGCGACGATTTCATTCCAACGTGTGTTGGTGGAAAAAAATCGTCCAGTCTAGATCCCACGGCTGATTAAATTCGAGAAGTTAGACAAGCAAATAATGAGGTCGTTGAAGCTAGATCTAGCAAAGTTCTTTATTAATCTCGTAGGTCATTTCCCTATTGGTGCTGGATTTGTTGCAACTCACATTAATGATGAAGAAGTCTGTGAAACTGTAATTAATGCAGTATGCATGCAGCCTATTGCGATTTATGTTAAAGTTGAGGAACTGCCATGTGAAGATAGAGAGGCTAACAATATTGAGGAATGTTAGAAAGCTCGAACCAATACTGAGTACATCACACCAGCTTCTCAGCTAAGTACTCAGGTGAAATACTATGGGTCTGCACCAACAGAACATGCTTACTTTGCTAGGACAAGTTCTACTGCTATGGGTGACCTAGAAGGTGGTCACATGAATCCACTATCTCCTAAAGATGTTGGATATGAAACTATGCCTGGTGAAACTAGTAGTGATGATGATGAGGATGATGATAATAACATAGTAGACTGTTTTAGGGCGAATCATCCCTCAAGGTCAGAGACCTAATTGTAGAATACTCAATTGGAATAAGTCATACTGAAGAGCACTTGATATGTAACAATGAGTACATGTGTAGTGCTCAAACAACTAGAGAATAAGATGACGACCTTACATTTGATGGCCCGTCAGATGAATTAACCTTTGAAAAAGAGAATTGCATCCTGGATGAATTGCTTGAAGGTATGTGTTTTCATGATAAAAAATAGTTACAATTTGCTGTTCAGGGTTGGTCTATCATAAATAATGTTGAGTATGTCATATATGCTTCAAACTAATTAAAATTCACTGTACTATGCAACCACCAGTCTCACCCAGCTAGACCTTATTTATGACGCTTACATGCAAGCTCAAGTAAGAGATTGGGTGGTGCTTGGAGGATTGATACCATTGGCTCACCTCATACCTGTAGTCATTCAGTGCTTAATGCTGGACATAGGCAATGTACATCATAATCCATCAGTTATTTCATCCAACTCGTAGTCAGACATCAGCTAGATTTATAGCCTAGGAAAATTATAGGCCGTATTGAGTCCAAATTTAATATAAGAGTGTCTTATATGAAGGCCTGAGATGCACGTCGAAAGACAGTTAAGGTAATATTTGGAAGTTGGGAAGAATCTTATCGATCATTAGGGAAATTCATGGCTGCTGTATGTTCATTTATGTCAAGGTCAGTATATCGGGTGCACTCAGTAATCGAGTTCCAATGATGTCTATTCTTTTGAGCATTCAATTAGCAATACTATCGCTACGCCTTGATGAGACTTTTCTCCTGGGTAAGTACAGAGGAACTCTACTTAGTGCAGTTGATATTGATGCCAATAACGGCTTGTTCCACTCGCCTTCGCAGTTGTGGAATCAGTGTATTGAGTTATGGGTTTGATTTTTGCACACACTATAGGACTTGATCCCACTGGTGTCTACAAGAGGTGATCTCTCCCTCATTTCATATAGACATGCAGGTAGATATTTCCCTGGGCTGCACATTGCTTCTACCTACGTCATTTGAGGGAGAATTTTAAAATAGCTGTTAGACAATTTGGCATAGGTGATATTGACTTTATATGTCACAAGATGTATGTTGTTAGACAATTCGCCCATTCCATATGATACCGCCATACAGAGTGTACCACATGTATTCGTTGCCTACTCAAGCTTCTGGTGATGCACCTCATATTACACACTTAAGATATTCGCAACAACTTGCCAAATAGGTTGAAGAGGAGGAGGACCATCAATAGAATCATCTACGTGATTGGCCACGGTGACCACCAACCCATTACACTCCTGGTAGTGATGCGATTCCACCACGCAGACATCGAAGAAGATAAACATGTTATTTTTTTTTATAGTGGATGACATGTACTTGTGAAGACTGTTTTTCATTTGTCATAGTTACTCATTCAGTTTTACAGTTCTATAACTCTTAATTATGTAATCATGGTACTGTTTATTATTTGTTTGTTTTGGTTGGATTACATCAGAGATCGACATTAGGTTCATATGCGTTTGATTAAATTCAATTTATTCAAATCACATATTGAGATGAGGTTGTGTGTTAATGTATGCTTTTTTGTGATGATATGTTTTTTCTTTTAAGAACTTATTAATTGTACATTAATAAGAGTATTTTAGTGCAGTGCGATATAATAAATTATGCAATGCTTCATTTGGTTGACTATTAAGAGTGAAAAATTCTCTTGATTTCACTATTTTATAGAATATTACTGTAAAAACTGTGGCTACTTGGGCGAGATTCATCAAAATTTATCAACATAAAAGTTATAGAATTTTTTATTATCTTTCCAACGATACCAAACACGCTAAAATACAACACCAGATGAACCTGTTATGGCTAAAAAATAGGGGCTGCCACAATATCTTATTTTTTGCAACTTAAATATTCATACATTCGCAAAAACTGCGGCTACCCGAGTGAGATTCATCGAAAGTTGTTAACATTAAAGTTGTAAAATTTTTATTATCTTTCTAACGATACTAAGCACGCTGAAATCTGACACGGGATGAGCCTGATATGGCCAAAAAACGGGGGCTGCCCGCAATATCTTTCTTTTTTGCAACTTAAATATTCATACATTCACAAAAATTGCGGCTACCCGGACGAGATTTCAACAAAAGTATTTAACATAAAAGTTGTAGAATTTTTCATTACCTTTCTAATGATACCAAACACGTTGAAATCTGATACTAGATGAGCCTGATATGGCCAAACAATGGGGGCTGCCGTAATATCTTTATTTTTTACAACTTAAATATTCATACATTTGCAAAAATTGTGGCTACCCGAGCGAGATTCATCGAAAGTTGTCAACATTTAAGTTGTAAAATTTTTTATTACCTTTATAACGATACCAAGCACACTGAAATCCGATACCTGATGAGCCTGATATGGCCAAAAAACAACTACTGTATGTTTAATTTTTTTTAAACAAAATTAAAAATACCTAATTAGCTAATTAAAGTTCTAATTAAGCCTAATTCAAAAATTAAGTCTTATTGTATTTAGGTGATATTAATTTGTTGTTATAAACCAAAGATTTCTTAATTTAGCATTATCTTTTGAATGAATAATCTCTTTTGTTTAATTAATAAAAAGGTAAATAATAATTAAGTTTAAATAAGAATATTCTAATTCAAAAATTTTCTCAATTAGTATTTTTATAAGTTCAATTATTATAATTTTTTAAAACCACGTCTTGCTTTCGTATGCGCTTCCCGCTGATAATGGTGTTTTATGCTATTACAAATTTATAAAAGAATCAAATCCATAGACTTTAGCCAAATAGGGTCTTATCTAAATTTCAAATAAAATATTAATTAGGTTCTTGATTTGTACATTTTCTTATTAATTAAATAAAAACTGATTCACAGTTTCAGATCAGGCCCATGCGTTGAATTCCACTGCTGCTTCTCGTGTTCTTCCTTCCTGTTTCCCACTGGTACATTTGTTTTTTTGCTTCGCCATCGCCACAGTTGGTCAGCGTTGGATTCTCTCGACCACGCTTAAAATTTGAAGTTCTTTAGGTTTTTCCTAGAGAAGTATCTGGTTTCCTTCTGGTTGTTGCTCAAATTTGTGAGCTTTGGTGCTGAATCTGCTGATTCTTTCTTGTGAGGGATCATGGAATAGCGACGCCAGGAAGAGACTTGAACACGAGACCTATTGTGAAGCGTAGTTTTGATTTGAAGGTATGTGCCTGGTCCCTGGGATATTTCTACATCTGGGTTTATTTCTTCATGTGTGAGAAAGTTTTCAGAATGCCTATTTGTGTGAGGAAGTTTAGCTGTAGTTTCAACCTTTCCAGCTGTTTTGATGCATGTTTTCATATTTGTTGTAATTTCGTTTATGTTTTACGTTCAAATTTCGAATAGGCGTAGTGATTGCTGATGACAGATCTATGCTGGACAATCTTTTAGAGACACAAAGAGAAGCCCCATTTTTTGTTGATGGATTCTTCTTTTATTGTGAAGATCTACTGTATAGCTTCGGGTTTAGAAATCTGATTATGTTGAATAAAAACATGCAGTCATAGGATCAGGAAAAAAGAATAGATTGATAAAATCTAACTATTCCACCATGGGATGTAGTTCATGTAGAAGAAGCTGTTGTCGTCTTCTATAGTTTCCAGAAAATGGCTCTGTATCGATTGTAAGTGTTCCTCATACTAGCAGATGAGTCATTGCGCTGGAGATGGTGACATTTTTTATTAGGAAAATTTACATACATACCACACAATTCTTATGTATCTACATATCTAACACCTAAAGTTATATATTTACTTATCTAACACTTTTCTATATGTAAAAAGATGCATTTCACTTTTAAAAATTAAGTGATGATGATATTTTTGATGTGATATTGAAGATTATATATGTAAAAATTGAAGTTTGTGTGTTACATATATGTAAATACATAAGAATTGTGTGGTATGTATGTAAATCCCCCTTTTTATTACTTTTTATTATTTTTAAGTTTGTTACTCATGCTTATATGCTTCAGAGGAGTAGAAGAATATGAAAAAAAGAGGCAAGGAGACTATGCTGACCTATGGTTGTATCTAAAATTGTGATTGGATCTTCGATTCTAATTGAACATTTTGAGTTGTTCAAACTCCTGAAAGAAAAGAAGAGAGAACTCATCATTCTTCCTATTTGGAAGTATTTATAGAATACATGGCTAACTATATTCTGACTAATTAGTCAAGTTTAACTACTACAACATCCTCCTTAATTTCAAAATTAGATTTACAATATTACTCTCTATCTCACAATGGCTCTACCCTCAAGATCAAATGCCTAGTCAATTCAATGGTGGCCATTCAACAATAATTGCTCAGGTAATTTTTTTTGTGTTAGAACAAGTATATTATAAAATAAAATGTTGATTGATAAGCACTCGATGAAATCTTTGAGTTCATACTTTGGTGACCTTACATGTGGCTATTGTCCATTTGGCCACAATTATAGTGGACAAATTGTGTGCACTTTAGCTATTTGTACATCCCACTATTTTATGATCTCGTCGGCATACAGGCTTGTGATGATGTGGTCTACATGATGTAAGGGTTGATCTTCAAGAACATACTCAGTGGATATTTGATGATCTTAAGAGAATAGCAAAATACTAATTTTTTTTTTTTGAATGAATTTCAATAACTCAATTGTCTGTTCAAAGACATCTAGTGATAGTAAAATTATGGTAGACCATTCATATACATCGAGATTATTAAAACATTTCACATTAGATAGATTATGGTACGAAAGGACTAATTAGTCTTGACAAGCCATTCTTGTGGATTTCCCACATTGAAATGATGAATATTTATTTTAACAAATTTTGAATTGCTCATTTGGATTGAACAAAGTCCCAAAAAACTCAAGAGAATATCGTTGGACCTTGGCACATTGAATACAAAGTTCTTCAACATGTTGAGTCGGTCGGCTAAACATGAACAAATAGGCAAATATGAACAAATTAGACTTTTAAAAATGATAATTGTAGTTGTTTTTATTCTTGTGGCTCTTGAGATGTGTGAGCATATTAGACATCCAAATATGTTGAGAATTTGGTTCAACCTAGGTCAGCCTAATTTAGGATAATTCGATTGGGTCAAAATAATAGAAATGGTAAACTCACTAGGACTCTTGATAGACATTTAATTTGCTAAAGGCCATGTGAATTCATAAGGATATACTCAATTCGAGGCTTATTAAAAGCATATTTGCCTAAATGTAAAAGCTACTTGTTAGTCGTCCTATAAGCAAGTTGATGACTTCCACTAGCTAAGTCGGTGACTTTTTTTAATCGATCGATGACTTCAACTAATAAATTGGTGGCCCTATTCATTAAAGTCTTTATTCAATTGCGTTTAATTACTCTAATGTAACTAAGCTACACATCTCATGCATATTTAAAACAAACCACTATTAACTTTTGTATGTATTTTTTATTTATATACTTAATGCACAACTTTTCCTATAGCACCAAACCTCGATCCAAATTTATAAATAAGGAGTTAGGCGTAGGGGTTTCAATAAATGGTTTGGCGCAACAACCTTACCTACATCAACTCAAAAAATTCAAGTTTAGTTTACTGGATTAATATTCAGGTCTTGTTTGGGTCAAATTACACGATGTAGTTACTACTCAGTTTGGATTTGAGTTAACTTAAATAACCAACTTGAATGTGATTCAATTATTATTTTATTTTGGGCTAAATGGATTCATATCATTTTAATTAGATTAAATAGGTCCTCTTCGAGTTAATTGAGTTGTGTTTTTTCAAAAAAAATGTATAATCTATATAATAAACATGTTAGATGGGTTAGGTTTGGGTTAAATCTTTCGACTCATTTAATAAAATAGGTCGAGTTTGGGACAAACATATTCAGGTCGGGAAAACATCTGGTTAGATTCAAACCTGTCTAGTCAACCCAAATTGACACCCTCATTTAGGGTAGAGCTCGGGAGGACAATCTTTTAGTACTAAAACCATTTTAATGAAATCCCAAATCACTTTATAATTTTTTTCTCCCTAAATTATTCATTCTCTTTCTCATCGAGTGTGTTAGTGAGATTTTGGTGTTATTTACTAACAATTTTTTATCCAACATGATTATCGGTGGATCTTGATCGGAATTGCAATTTTGTAGATCTTTAGAGACACAAGCTTAGAACCTTGCATGATTGAATGATAGTGGGAGTTAGAGGTGGTTACTATTTGTTGAAGACGGAGACTTGTGAATGGAACTGCCAATTTCTTGGCCATGAAGGCATCTGTGAGTTATCAGCGGATTTGGGATTGAGTTAGAGGTGTGACAAGGTTTAGTCAATTTCCTTGGGAAGGTGTGGCGAGGTTTCTTGGTATATGGGATTGATGAAAATTATTAGAGATTTGACATGTGGGGGATAATATTGGTGGAAATGCCACAATTCTTTGTGAGTTGATGGATTCACATGTATATAAATTATAATGGTGCAAACGCTTTGTTATTATGTAGGGATTTTTCTGATTAGAAAGTGAATAATTAGAATATTTTTTCTATATTGGGTATTATAATCTCATAATTGAGAATATCCTCACTATTAGTTAATTTTTTTTATATTACTTGTATTTTAGATACATTGACCCAATTTTATTTAGAAACCAATCAAGTTCTTTTCCCTCTACCATAATATTAATTACTTGGCCACCATACCTACCCTTCCCCACTATCTCCCTTTCAATTGTAGGCTTGTGGGCCCTATGCTCTTTTCTTACACATTTGTTACCTACACTGTAACCATTTCATCATCACTCCATTCTACTCTGCTTGCCAACTCCATGATGTCTTTGCATCCACTCATATGGGTTGTGTCTCTCTCACCAGATGCCACGCTACATGTGTTATGCATTCCGTTTCCATCTTAATCTTCCCAAGCTATGTCACGTGTCCCAATTAAACTCACACACATAGTAGGCACTCTATGCTAATTCCAACAACAATAA
Source organism: Cymbidium sinense (assembly GCA_021442155.1). NCBI lineage: Eukaryota > Viridiplantae > Streptophyta > Magnoliopsida > Asparagales > Orchidaceae > Cymbidium > Cymbidium sinense. The sequence goes on from CM038220.1 coordinate 79,612,328, forward strand.
CAACTAAATATAGGACTAAAGTTGTAGTCTTAAGGATAGGATATCATCATAGGCACGCAAGTAAAAATGATCACTCTATTGACTAATTGAACTGAATTACACATAAAATTGAAAATATAAAATTAAAATTTGAAGTTTCTGTTCAAAATGTAAATTAGCAAAAGTCCAAATTTTTAATTGATCGTTGTAATATAAACATTTTGTTTTTGACTACTTTAGACTTTGAGATTTAAATGAATCATTCTTTACTTGAATATTATCGCCTTAGATATTTTGGCCACATAGAGCGTCGGCCGTCCAATGAACCGGTTAGGAGACTAGATGCATTAGATTTGCCATATGTTCAGAAAGGTAGAGGTAGACCTAAAAAGATTTAGTTAAGATGTATAAAAAATTACCTTAGTATACTTGAATTAAATGAGGATTTGACACATAATAGGACACACTGGAGACGAAGGATTTATGTAGCCGGCCCCACTTAGTGGGATAAAGGTTTTGTTGTTGTTGTATTCTTTACTTGAATAATTTAATATTTGTTCATCATAACTGAGTGTAATTGTTGAACTTTTTGTAGAGATACCCACAGCTTCTCATATACAAGTTATCTTACTATTGCACAAGGTGCCTCTTATATCCACCATCGGTTGTGGGCAGAACTTCTCCATCAATTGTAGGTTCAGATAAAAAATTATGATGACTGTTTAAAATAGTGTAAACGAGTATTGAATGTGAATTTAGGAGTAATAGGTGTAAAAAAAAAGAAATTCAAGAAATTATATAATGGTCTTAGATATAAATTCATATCATAAACATAAAAAACATTTGACAATTAACAAAAGTTTTAGAGATATCTAATATGCTTGCATCATTGTATAATTTTATGGACATGTTTTTCTAGCATTAAAATTTTTTTTAGAAATTTTTTTTGATTTAGATACATCACAAACTTAGTACTTCTTTGAGGATCTGGATCATAGTTCTTGTTTTAATCTCATTGATTTACATTTGTGGATTGAGTGCATGGACAGTTGATTGGAACAAAATGCTTCTAGCTTTTTTTCTGAAGGAAACCTTCCTGTATGATAAGACTGTTTGGGGTGCATCATTTGGCACATAACTAAAGTTAATTGGCTGATCATAAGGCCCTGAATATCTAGCATTCATTTACATAGAACAATTGGTATCTATTAATATTGATTTCATTTGTATTTTATATTAAAGTGCCTTTATTACATGGTTAAGCAATCGTCCTCATTGATGTGGCCTCAATCTATTGATAACAATTTTATCATTCTTCTAGGCTTAGAAGCGGTATTTGGCCACTCAAACATTAATGGGTTGTTGCCTTGTCTTTTTCCGAACTAAAGGTACCTCGGAGCAGCAGAATCTGCCACTCGGTGAAGGTAAGCATGTTATCTCCATCTGCACATCATGAAACCAGCTCTTGCATTTCAATTCTGTGATATTTTGTTGAATTTGATGATTCGATCTCATTTATCCAATCGTTGCTTTTTTAGAACATCAAATCATTCCTTGGAATTTTTTTTTATTTTGATTTTATGACATCAGCCACAACAAATTGTAAGTTGTTTTCTCTCAAAGAAGTAAGAGTAGCCACTGAAGACTTTTTCCCGGGCAATAAAATTGGTGAGGGAGGCTTTGGATCTGTCTACAAGGTAGCTATCTTTGCTTACAAAATACCAGTATTAAGTTTTTTAGACCTTACATTTATTATTGTTATTGGTTTATGTAGGGAACACTTAAGAATGGGACCCATGTTGCTATAAAGGTTCTTTCCAGTGAGTCAACACAAGGATCTAGGGAATTCTTGTCAGAGATTACTGCAATTTCAGATGTAGTGCATGAGAACCTTGTTAAACTGTATGGTGTCTGCATGGAGGGAAAGTCAAGAATGCTTGTCTACAATTATCTTGAGAACAATAGTCTAGCCCAAGTTCTTCTTGGTAATTTATGTCCCCAAAATGATTCTTATACAGTTGCATGAAGACTGTATTTTCTGTTTGTGTAATGTCTCTAAGATTGGCTTTCTTTATTTTTTTTCTCTGGCACCTAGGTGCAAATCGCAGCAACATTCAGCTTAGCTGGAGAACAAGACATAAAATCTGCATCGGTGTTGCTCGTGGTCTTGCATTTCTTCATGAGGAAGTTGAACCCCATATTGTTCATCGTGATATAAAGGCAAGCAATATTCTTCTTGACAAGGATTTCACTCCAAAAATATCAGATTTCGGCTTAGCAAAACTGTTGCCACCAAATGCAACCCATGTCAGTACAAGAGTTGCGGGAACAGCGTGAGTTTATTTTCTTTGTTTATTTACGCTGATTTCTTGTCCAATAAGTTTTTCATCTATGTCTATTGTATGTTATTTTTTTGTGGACAAATATGAATGTCAATTGAAAATTATGAAGGATTTTACTGGCCCTACTTTTTGCATGTTTATGGGGATCTGAACTTGTTTATCTACAAAGATTTTTGGTTCAATTGGATTTTCATCTAAGTCTATTACATGTGTTGTTCTTCATAGACAAGTATGAATGCCAATTGAAAATTGTAGAAGGAACATGACATTCCTACTCTTTGTTCCACGTTTTTGGGAATCTAAATTTTGATGCTAATTCTAGCTGTTGACCAACAATAAAGGTTGAATTCTTAGGGATATTTTTAATTGTTAATTACTGAAGCACTCCCAATGTTCTTTCAGAGGATACCGAGCCATGGGCAAGTTACACGAAAGTCAGATTACAGGAGTTTGGAAATAGTTAGTGGCCGAAGTCATACAAATACAAGATTGCCAGATGAAGACCAATTTCTTGTTGATAGGGTAAGTTTCAGGTTAGATGTTTGTACTGCTTATTTTCATCAGATATGCATCTGATCTCTTTTCTTGATGAAAAGTTTGATCATTACTCTTTGTTACAATTTAACTTTTTTTACCATTCAATTTATTTTGACATCTAGGTTTTCTATGATATATCATATTCTATATAATATTTTATAAGGATACAGGAATGACATCTGAAGCAAATAGTGCAATCTTGCTTTTAACATGATGTCTCATGTACATGGTTGTTGAAAGAACCAGCAATGTATGAGGGTTTTGTGTGAGTTTGATTTTATCATGTCCCCAAGACAATTTCAAGTTAATTTGAAAGTTGGATGAACACAGTTTTGGAGGCAGGGACTAAACCCATCATGAACTCTTGCAAGCATTATAAAATAGTTGTCCATACATAAACTAGAGGTTTATTTATGATATGTATTAAATATATTAAATTATTAATAAATTTCGGGATGGCCTGAGTTGGAGTTTGACCAAGTAATCTTAAACTTGACAGCTCGAAATGGATTTTTAAATACCAATCTAAGCTAGAAGCTTAACTCAAATAGGTTTGAATCAATTTCAGTTCATCTAAAAGATTGTGTGTATTTCAAGCAAGGTTTCAAGTTTCCGGTATTCTTTATCAGCTCTAGTTTTGAGTAGATTTGTGTTGATATTTATGCTTCCTTGTGAACTTTCAATAGTTCATATGACAATACAATTCATCCATCCTTGAGGTTTTGATTTTTTTGTTAAGCTCTAGGAGTTTTTCTTGTTTATCCCGTTACCTGGTGTTTTAATTAATAAGATACAAAAGCAGCATCAAGAACCTGTACTAGCAGCCATACATTTTTTTTCTTATTCTTAATGAAATCAGTCATCTGTATTATAATGGTAACTCACAGAAGATGCATCAACACCTGTAATAGCCTTAAATGATTTTAAAAGAAACCTATGAATTACCTTTAAATGAGAAATGAGAGAGTGTTTGTGGCCAGGAATAAACTGTGCCTCCCCATTTGAAAGATAGTGAGCCTTGGCCTTTACCCAACTGGCTTCACTATCCATTGCAAAAGATACATCCTTTTGAACAAGATTAGCATCCAAAAACAGGCTTAGGTATGAGGATTGGTTTTCAAGTTGTTGTAAATTATAGATCGCTTCTCTTTGAGAGTGCATATAAGCTGGAAAATTGAGAGGAAATATTCCAAGGGTCCAATATTTTAAATTGAATTCTATGCTCAAGAATTCAGCGGAAGGAAGCATAGGCGATAAGAGCCGAGTGATCTGATAATAGTCAGGGAAGAATTATAGTGTAGCAAGCTATGGAGCCAAAGTTGGAATTGTGAGAATTTTTGCCAATTTTGCTCTGATGGATGAATCAATGCAGTTATTGTTTTTTGTATAGGAATTACCAGTGCTGGCAATATCCATAGCTCCAACGTCAAATATAACATTATTTAAACCAGTGAGTGTTTAATTTTAATTGTCTAGTTGTTAGTACATTTGCTGAGCTATAAAATATCCTCTCATTTCCTTTATTGGATCTTGAGATCAAGAGTGCAGTCTTCTCCTCTGCTAAGATGCATCACCTTGCTCAAATGGTTTCTCTTCTGATTTTTATTTTACTATTGTGGGCTTCAAAAATTTCCCACCGACCTCTCGACAATTATTGAATTTAAGAGAGTGAGATTTAAAGTGCCAGATGAGAGAGATAGTAGAGACACTACTGAGATTTCACTCTTTTGAGGGACTTTAGATTCCTGTGTTTCTAAAGCAGTATAGTTAATTATCCTCCCAATATGAGAGAGAAAACTTTCAATTAGACTACTCATTAGATTGCTAAATGTGTATAAGAAGAACACGTGTTTTAAAATTTAAATTTTAAATTTATGAAATTCACCATTTTAGCTTAAACCAAATGATTGGGGGAATGATGATATTCCCGATCTAGATCCCATGTGGATCCCATCATCCCTGTCTACTTATGAAGGTAATTCAACCTAACAAAGGATTTTCATCAAGAACACATGGTTACATCGTCAATAAATCTCGTAGACTGTGATGTTGTAGGAGACAGCCTAGTCTACCTGACAAAGAGTTGTTGCTCTATCGATACATGATTCACAACTCAAGAGATCGGAGAAGATACGCCAATGATCACGATCGTAATATAATGGAGCTGATTGGCCTAACCAACCGTCGGGAGGATTAATATGCTTCATTTGTAACTATTGGCCAAGCACACGCAAGACATACCACGCATCCGAGATTAATGAGATAATATAATAACACTGATTTGATCCTTTTGTGAGAGTTTTCTTAATTTATCACCACTGACAAATAGTTGCGAAAGATGGGTAGATTGAGTTTTGATTTAAGCTTTTAATGATAAAATTTCATTTAAGCAGTTTCAGATTGATATTTGATTTGAGTTAATTTGATTAGAAAAATTAATTAATTTGAATATGTTTAAGAGTTTTAGATCCTATCACCTTACAAAATCAGTTTTTCAGATATTTCACTAATTTAAAATTCTTATTATAGGTTTTAGGTTATTAACCATCCCAAGACAGAAAACAAAGAAGATCCTCGCATAATTTGAATCTAAACATTCAACGTAGTGTCGAGGCACATGCGGGTTTATTTAAGATTTTATGTATTATTTATTTCTAAATTATGAGATTGATTTCAGATTTTCATTTAATTCCAACTTAATCAGCTTTTGGATATTAAAATTTTGAAATCTTTATATCTTTAGAAAGTGTTTATGTTTAGATAATTTCACCTAATTAGTGATTTCGTTGATTTTGAAAATCATAAATAAAAAATTTTAATTGTAAGAAAATACATTTTGTAGATTTTGGTTTAATATCGTTTTGCTTGTAGAAAGAGTTCTTGATGAAGAAGATATTTTGATTTAGATTGTAGTTTAAAACATTTTACTCTCGGACTTGTTGAGTTTTTTGTAATTTTAACGTGATTATGTTCAATTTACATCACTTGATAAGTTATTTAGCTGCTTATTCTTTAGACTATTCACGCTTATTAAAGATAATAATCACCTCATATTCATATTAGACTTATCAAACCCATTGGATTCATCCTTAACTCATCAAATTTTATAGACTTTAAGTTTATCAGTTTGTTATGAGTTTAGTATTAGTCTCAATTAATTTGTTTAATTTTGAATTCACAAGAAAAAAACTCATTCATTACTTTATCAAATCTCTAACAAAAGAGAGAGCGCTTGTTGAGAATACTTCGAGAAAGAGGAGAAAGAAAATTCTAAAGGTTTTCAACTTGCTTAAATAGGTTTTGTAAATATTTTCCTATTTCTGATTTAATATTTATCTTCATATTTATCATATATCCTTTTGTTTGACTTAAGTTTTTTATTTGAATTTATTTTAAGTCTTGAATTTTAGTCTAAATTTTTGTAGCCTCCTGGCGTCATCCTCGTAATCGACGAAAGATTTGGCTTTCTAGATCATGAGTATTGAGCTCTCATGATAACGCTGATTTTTCATCTCGCCACTCTCATGAGTCGATGCGCCTTCAAACCCGAAAGAAGACATACAATCTGATATATATTCATTCTCTTCCTTTTTTTTTAAAGTGAAAATTAGATAAAATTTCGAAAGATTTCGGGCGAGAACATCTAACGACTTACTCAAGACGCTTTACGTGAACGATGATGTTTGACACCGCGTCGATTTTCATCTCGTCAGCGAACGACTTCAAACTTGTAAAGAAACACAAGCATGTATATATCCACATTCACATATCGCACATGTTCTGACTAATCTTTCGGAGCGTTACAATGATCGGCAAAGGAATGATGTTGGGTATACCAAAAACCAAGAGAAAACCTCATGATTGTTCTTCTCTCTTTGAAGGAAGAGAAAAGAGGAAAAGTAAATGTGAGAAGGCAGAGTAAACACCGAAACCTGAGAGAAAACGATGTTGTTCTGCTTCTCGTTTAAGAGAAGAAGAGAGGGTGGGGTGTGGAAATCAAACTTAGAAGATTTCACTCACGACGGTGCTTGATTCGATTTCTGAAGAAAGAGAATTTGGCGAGGTAGAAAAAGCCAGAAAACCTGAGAAGAACTCTCACGACGGCTCTCCCGATAGAAGGGAAGAAAGAGGAGGGCACAGTCTTCATACTTACAAAAATTACAATACGATGGAAGGCAGACTGATAAGTAGAAAAGCTCCACAGAATCAAAACTGAGAGTAAAGAGAGTAGCAAAAAGAATGTTTTGGTTCCGCACAGTGGTGATGACGAGGACATAAGGCAGATTGTGACAAACGTTTAATCACTGAAAGCCTATATGCATTTCCTGGAAGTTTGTGGTCTTTTGAATGATGAACTAGAGAATTCCTTTCCTAATCGTTTCTTTTCACCATTTATCCAGCTTTTATTTTTCAAACTTGAACCAGCATAGTTGGAGATATCCACTAGTGCTCTCCCGGCTGAACTGCTTCCTCTAATCATTCTAGAACAAGGTACATTTCTAAGTGCTATAGGGAGGTCCTCCTTTGCAGGTTTTGAATAAGAACCATTATTACTTGAATGATGATCATGCTTAGAATCAACTTGATTTGACAATGCACTTGGTGCCATAAGAGGAGAGCACGACTGTTTCACAGATGACGAAATCTCAAATACAGGTTTATTCATAAAGCTTCGCTCATGCAGACTATCAACAAAAGCCTTTTTTACGTTGCAAGAATACTCATTATAAATTTTATCATTCTCAGAAGTGGAATATGTCAATGCTTTGGCCTTAGCTTCACCTCCGAGATCTCCTAACTCAGGATCATCAAAAAGGTTTCTTGCACGCTTCAATGCATCAGCAGGAATTGATATAGACCGGCCACCAGCTGTATGGAAGTTCAAGGGAGGACTGGCAGATCCGGTATCCCTTAGTTCATGCATACTGTGATATGGAAGTGCAGCTTTACACAACAGGTTCCCTTCCTTATCATTAGTCACTTCTAGAAGAGCTGCTGCTTTCTTAATCGAGGATTGTCTCACTTGAATGGATTTTCCCAACCCTGTGTGAAACATCGGAAAGCACTCACTGCCATAACTCCCTGCAATTCCTTTATCGCCGACATCTTCTTCCTCGAGAAGAGATCTCGCCTTCTGAATGGAACTCTGCTGCACCGAGAGTCCTACCAGATGTGGTACTGAACCCGCAGCCATTATCTCCTCTAACGCATCCTGTTTTCGGAGGAATTGCAAGCCGTTGATCAAGTAAAGAACTTTTATTTGATAAATGAGTACTCTACTCTACTTGAAGCAGGAGATCCCTCATGGAAGGGAGGCGGGATCTGGCCTTCTCATCTTCTTCTAGAACTAGGAATTTAGGAGGCCTCTCAACCCGGAACCTAGATCTCACAAGTGACCGCTGCCCACTGGAACTGGCCACCCTTCGTTGGGACAATACTCCACGTAGTTGGCTCCGACTCGGCCATCATCCCTTTCTGGACTTTTCTCCTCCGCCTTCAAATTGATGAACCATATCGAAGTCTGGAATCTCAGAGTAAGAACCCTTCTCTTTCGGTTGAGGGAAAGAGGGAATGGTTGTGGACGCTTGCGCGGGATCGGTTGGGATCGAGTGGTTCACAGGTTTTTAGGGCTTAATTTGGGTTATTAGAATTAAATAGGAATTTTAAATTAATTTCTTAAGCATTTAATTAAGCTTAATATGAACTTTATGTCAACACGATTAGGTAATCAAAGTATATATCAATATAACGTTATTTTGATATTCGAGAACGCAATGCTTTCGACGGCCGTTTGTTTAGTTGACGTTAATTAATTTCACTCAAAACGCGTGTCGCCGCTGAATCGTTCATGCATCATCCCAATTGAGCAATAATCTCATTGATAGATTCGGCGTTTGTCAATTCGGCAATCAATTTGAACGAGGTTTTTGGTTTCGTCGGCGCCTCCTGACTTGATACGCGCGTTGCGACTATCGAGTGTTATTGATCATCGTTGTGCAATATTTATATTTGCCGGTTTTCACGGTGATGGCAAAGCTCATCGAGGCGTTTGAGTTGATTTTAGCGACAAGAAGATTTTAGTATAGCGTTATCACTTTAAATCATTCGATCGTTCGCCAATTAAGCATGAAGTTCATTTGATATTTGATGTTTCAAAACAAGCGTGATCAATTTATGAACGGGTCGTTGATTATGCCGCTTTTCCTTCCGACATGCGCGCAGTTGACATCACAACGCATTGTCTCTCTTGTTAGATGTGTAATATTCAATTTCGACGCTCAAGAAGTCCGTTTCGATGGTCATTTTGACCATTTTGGTGATGTCAGGTGTATTTTGAGTCGATTACTTGTCCTCCGGGTCGCCAAAATTGATTTAGAGCGACGACTTATGACACATATATGGTGTAAACAACTATATGATTGCCAATTATTCCTGCCATTAATCTTTAGTTCAAAACCATCAAGCTGCCTAACATATCAAAACCTACTTCTAGTGCTTTAATTCCTAAATTCTCCCATGTTAACACTTTTTTCAGATTTCTGGCCCTTTTAGTTGTGCAACACTCTTTACAAATTCATTACTAAACTACTTGTTAGGTTTGAAATGGTTCTTCCTATCTTTAGTCATCTTGCCCAAGCTTCTTTCATTAAGAATATGATGATTTCTAAAAAAAAAGATCACTTAGCAATTGAGGTTATCAAAGACTTTCACCTCATAAGATCATATCTCATTTTTGCTCCAATATGACATCGAAAAAGCTTTTGGCAATATCAACTAAAAAGTTTTCTCAACAGACTTGCTTCCAAGGAGTTTCCTCATAGATTCATTTCATGTATTAAAGCTTGTATTATGAATGTTCATTTATTTATCATCCATGGTGACTATCATTATAATTTTACATCAACCAATGGGTATGAGGTTGCATGTGTTTCTCATACCTCTTACTTTTGTTATAGATGCTTTTCATTAGAGTTGCAAATGAACCAAACGTTCGACAAGCTACTCATGCCTTGGCTTAATTAGAGCTCATTCATGATCGTTCAATTAATTAATTGAACAAGCTTGAACATATTTATAGGTACTCGGTCATTACATTCATAAGTTCAAACAACTCTACTCGATTCGTTTATGATCATGAACATAATCATTTAAAGCTTGTGAAGCTTGATAAATAATATTATTTAATTTTCATGAATAAGGTTATGAATAAGCTTAGTTTAAAAAGCTTGATAAACACTATCATTTAATGTTCATGAACAAACTTGAACAATAAGCTCCTAAAGAAACTCATTTATATTTATATAAATTAAATCATTAATTCATAAAAGTAATTAATAATATATTATTAATTATAATTAATTTATTAATAATATTAATTAATTAAAATAATATATTTTAAATTAATTTTTAAACTAAGCTACTAAAGGCTTAAAGCTCATTTTTATTTATTTAGAAAATAAACAGCTCGATAATACTACTCATTAATCTATTCAATAAAGCTCATTTTGTTAAAAAACAAGTTGTTTGATAATACTGCTCATTAATATGCTTAATAAGGCTCATTTTACTTTGTTGAATGAGTTATTCGATAATAGCTTGATAAATGTGCTATTCGATAATGGCTCAATAATGTGGTCGCTTAGCTATGGTTGCTGTGAGGGGTTCTCTTAGCATTGGCTGGAACTCTGTGGTATCTCCTTTACTGATGTTTTGTTCTGGATTTTCTGTTTTGGTTATGTGCTTGATTTGCTTTAGCATCATATCTTGCAACATCATATAACGATGATCATGTGACTTTGTTTGAGATCACATGTTTCTCAAGTATTGCTGGTTTCCATGGGATTTCGTATTCTTCTAAAATGTGTTGACGTAGATACTGCGCCTTGATTTGGGTACTTCACTTTGCCTCTTGATCTAAGTCCTTGCTTCATTCTTTGGAATCCAGTATTTGTTGGTTTGAGTGTGCTCACATCTATGTATTGTTTTTTTTTCCAGTGGCTTTTGATGCCATGTGGTTTCACCTTGTATCTCTATTTGGGCATATGATTTAACAATTTGATCTTCTGCTTTCTGGGTTCATCTTCTGGGGTTACTGTCAACTGCTTGATTTGTTCTTTGTTTTTTTAAGTACCCGGGTGTTGTCCCAGATCAGTAATTGCTACATATTATTTTAAGTTCATTGAGTCTTGGCTCTAGAATTCCCCGCCTATTGTTTTTTTTTTCTTCCGATGCTGTAACTATTCTAGTTTGATTTCTTTTTTATCTTCCAATATTCAATCGGCAAACATATTTTCTGTGAAAGGTGTAAAAGGTGCAAAGCGAAATCCAGTTATGTAAAATGCATAACTTCACCTTTAATATGAGAAGGCAATACTATCATAGGAAATTCGATAAACCTGGAAAAAAAAGAGTTTTTCTGTTTAGCTCGTCTAAAATTATTGCATAATGCTTAATGTTGTCATAATGATTTTTTTTTTCTATTATTTATCTTTAAGTTACTTATTCCATGATTTTCTTTTAAAGACGTTCTTTTGCTACAGTTCCCAGATATCATTGATGTGGTTTTCATTTTGTAGACATGGGCGCTTTATGAGCAAGGAGAGCTTGAAAGAATTATAGATGCAACACTGTCCCATGACCTAGACATTGAGGAGGCATGCAGATTTTTGAAGGTTGGCCTTATGTGTACCCAAGATGAGGCAGGTCTCCGTCCCTCCATGTCCACTGTTGTAAATATGCTGATGGGCACGAAGGATGTAGATTCGATCAAGATCACTACACCGGGTCTTATTTCAGACTTCACTCAATGGAAGATTGGAAGGAAGAAGACTGATGAACCTGCTGTATTATCTTCATCTGCTACATCCAATGAGGAATCTTCAGGCAACACCACATATGCCTCGAGTGCTCTCACTGCGATTGTCAATCGAGAGTAATTCTTCGACTAAAATTTAGATGCATGCATGGTCCTGTAATTATTATTGTGTATTATTAGTAATCCCTTTATTCTTTGCAACATGTATTTGGGTTTTGTTTATTGCATGTAGTGGCAATAGGTTTATCTCGATGCTAATCAAGAAAACCAAATAGCATCTATGACTGGAAGAAACTTAAGTTGATCAATTTTTTTGTTGATTTGCAAATGTTGTTGTTTAAGAATCCAATATGAATAACCTCAATGGAATTAATAGTTGATCTCAGCTATCCCCCATGCTTCACGTGATCAAACAAAGCATGCAATAATATTCTTCCATCTATTTCAAGCAATTTCCAATTATACTAAAGATTTCATTGGTGCATTTTGAGAATTATTGTTCACCATTCCCAAAAGGAGAGAGAGAGAGAGAGATTCCCAGTACTAGTCAAACGGGCCACACTGATGTCATCCGATCAGATCAGCAGGTTGAGGCATCCGATCAGATCAGCAGACAAGACCTGTGGCCAAAATTCAATGGTAAATACAACAAAGTAAGAAAATCTTTCAAAAGCTTGTGATCGCTTTTTCATACTTGGCTTGAAGCTCAGTTTCCTTTCCTATGTAAACTCTGTGCATTTTCCTTTCAAATGCTCGCACTAGTACTGATGCCGGTTTCTCTTTCCTCCTGCTGACAAGGGAACTTCTCTGAATTGCACAGCTCATATGGCCGATTTCATGGTTCCCTTTGTAACAGTATTCAGAGTTTCCCCTTGTCTTTTGGGGAAAGCTTGTGGGTCTCTGCTTTAGATTTTTGTTATGATTAGTATAGTGGTCCCTTGCTTTCTGATGGAGTCTTTTTCTGGTCCTACATGTGCCAATGCTGCTCCAGGAAAGTGATGCAAGAAGGGAATAAGCCGTGGATGCCTTGAGCAACAAAAGAGCCAATTGAATCTGCCATTGTATCTGGACTCTTGAGCTTAAAACTCACAGAAACATCATCACAAAGATTTCTATTATATTTGCGAACAACTGATATAAATTTTTCTCGATAAAATATACAAGATATTAAAGATTATATTTTTGCTTAATTGATGCTGGTGAGAGAGAGAGAGAGAGAATAGTTCATATAATGGTGATCCCAAACGGATCCTAAGCTTTTGGACATGGATGGGAAATAGGACGATAAAATGATTTACTTTCTATATATCTTGTTTTCCTGCTTAAAGATTTTGAATATTGATGCATCCCTTTACACCATATGATCTATATACTATTTTTCTTCTTTCTATTTTACTGTATTGCTATATAGGTGGCACAGTTTCAGTTGAATTATTTATTGATTAATTATGCCACATTTAAAAATAATATGTAACATACATTGGGCAGCTGTTTTAATCTTTTTTTAAATATTTAGATTATATAATTTAGTTTAATTTTAGTTTTGTTATATGAGAATTAATGCACATTTATTTCAGTGGATATGAATAAAGTTCATTGGATGAGTCATGACAGCAAGAAAGTAGTTTGATTTTAGTGTTTGAAAATGGAATTATGTTGTAGTTTCATGAATTTACTTTCTCTAATGAAGGTATAGTATTCGTGAGATAGCAATTATGACAATGGAGTTGTGTTACCTAATTTTAAATTTGATCTTTAAAAGGATAATTGTATGCCTTATTAGGTGCTGTAATACTATAATCACAAGGAAAAAAAAATTAATATTATGAATTTGTCCACTTTTAATTGCTACAAATTATTTTATAGCGTTATTTAAGCTACTACAAGTAGGGGTATAGATGAGTCAAGTTGACTCAGTTTGTCGAGTTTCCGATAAATGGCTCATGAGTTGAGTTCGATAAGCTAACAAGTTAAGCTCGCCGCTGACTAAACGAGCAAGCCTCGATTAATAAATACTAATATTTGTTGCATGCAGAAAACTTGAAGCGGTATAGTAAAATTTTACGCTTTAGTTTGGAAATCCAGATTATTATGATATGAAAAATAATAAGAAAAAACTCACAGAAACATCATCACAAAGATTTCTATTATATTTGCGAACAGCTGATATAAATTTTTCTCGATAAAATATACAAGATATTAAAGATTATATTTTTGCTTAATTGATGCTGGTGAGAGAGAGAGAGAGAGAGAGAGAGAGAATAGGACGATAAAATGATTTACTTTCTATGTCTTGTTTTCCTGCTTAAAGATTTTGAATATTGATGCATCCACCCTTTACACCATATGATCTATTATGCTATTTTTCTTCTTTCTATTTTACTGTATTGCTATATAGGTGGCACAGTTTCAGTTGAATTATTTATTGATTAATTATGCTGCATTTAAAAATAATATGTAACATACATTGGGCAGCTGTTTTAATCTTTTTTTAAATATTTAGATTATATAATTTAGTTTAATTTTAGTTTTGTTATATGAGAATTAATGCACATTTATTTCAGTGGATATGAATAAAGTTCATTGGATGAGTCATGACAGCAAGAAATTAGTTTTATTTTAGTGTTTGAAAATGGAATTATGTTGTAGTTTCATGAATTTACTTTCTCTAATGAAGGTATAGTATTCGTGAGATAGCAATTATGGCAATGTAAGGAGTTGTGTTACCTAATTTTAAATTTGATCTTTAAAAAAGGATAATTGTATGCCTTATTAGGTGCTGTAATACTATAATCACAAGGAAAAAAAATTAATATTATGAATTTGTCCACTTTTAATTGCTACAAATTATTTTATAGCGTTATTTAAGCTACTACAAGTAGGGGTATAGATGAGTCAAGTTGACTCGTGAGCTGGTTCGAGCTTGGCTCGATAAATGGCTCATGAGTTGAGTTCGATAAGCTAACAAGTTAAGCTCAAGCCAGTTTCGACTCGAAACGAGCAAGCTCGATTAATAAATACTAATATAAAATATATTTGTTGCATGCCAGAAAACTTGAAGCGGTATAGTAAAATTTTACGCTTTAGTTTTGTATGGAAATCCAGTATGCACACAGATAGTTGAAAATAGAATAAGAAATTCTAAAATTTTTACGTGAAAAAATCTCAAAAAGAGGGAAAAAAATCACGGAACCTAACTCAGTAAAATTGCTCCATTATATATTTGCTTTGGAGTACAAAATTAAAATTTTTTCGATAACGAAATTACAAGATTGTATGTAAGAAATCCTGATAATGGGAATTCCAGAATCAAGTTACAACAGCTATGCGGTGATAGTTGAGTTGTAACGGTTGTTGGTGGCAGTCGATGATATTAATAGGCGGCGATCGGCCACAACGGTGGTGATGGCGAACTTCGAACTTCTAGCCATCTTTCAAGTTAGCTTCTAGCTCCTCCTCCCCCTTCATGACAAGAATGAGGTCCTATTTATAAGATTCTGAGAGAGACATTTTGATCATTATAGTCAAAATTCGAAAACACTCCATTAGACAGTTTGTATTGATTCATTTGATCATAGATAATTTTTTGGTGATTTGACCATTCAAATGACATTCGATTTGAGTGATCTTAGGCTCGTTGGATTCGTCTCGTCGAGCCGCTCGATTCGATTATATGCTCGTTAAATTTGGAAGTCATTTGATCATCTAATCAATATTTTGAAATTTTTATTTATAGCTTTTGGGTTTTATTCGAGCTTATTTGAGCTCGATTTGACCCGATTATAATATTATTGGACTCGTCTCAATGAGTCGTTCAATTTGATTATATACATGCTTTAATTTAGATTCGTGCTTGATTTATAAATTTTAAAGGGATATATCAATACTTAAATTTTATTAAATTTTAATAATTTAAGTATAAAATTCTTACAAAATTACATTTCTTTCTTTTATATCAAATTATTTTTTATTTATTAAAATTTTATTATTTTTATCATAATAATAATTTGAATTAAAATTATTTTCTCTTTAACAATAAATGAGCGAGTTCCTGAGCCAACTCAAACACATAAAATAAAACTTGAGCTCGAACTCAATAAGTTAATTAAGTTCAAATTCAAGCTGAGGATGATTAAAACTCAGCTAGACTCATTCATATCATATCTAGAAGTATTGTGTTGGCTTTTCATTGCAAAAATCTTAGACGTAGTTCTTAAACCATTGAGGTAACTTTTTTTAACAGTGTAATTTATTATAGTGATTTAAACTCTCATAATTCTCGAGAGGACATAAATTACACTATTTGTAGAAGAGATGAATTGAGTATTTACTGGCAAAAATATCAAATTGATAAAGATTATTAATATTGATATATCTTTTTAAAATTTATAAATTAAGTATGAATTTTAAGTTAAAGCATATATTCAATCAAATTCAACGACTCAATGAGATGAGTCCAATAATTCTAGAATCGGGTCAAATCGAACCAAAATGAGCTCAAATTAAACCCGGAAGCTACATATAAAAACTTCGAGACACTAATTGGATGATCAAATAACTTCCAAATTTGACGTGCTTATAGTCAAATCGAGCGATTCGATGAGACGAATCCAACGAGTCTAAGATCACTCAAATCAAAGATCATTTGAATGATTAAATCACCAAAAAACTATCTATGATCAAATGAATCGATATATACCATCTAATGGAGTGTTTTGGAATTTTGACTACAATGACTAAAATGCCCTCTCAGAATCCTATAAATAGGACCCAATTCTTGTCATGAAGGGAAAGTGAACTTGGGAGAAAGGCGAGAACTAAAAGTTCAAATTACCATCACTGTCCATCCTCACCTATTATCATCGCTGACTGCCACAAACAATCGTTATAGTCCAACTACCGCCATATAGCTATTGTAACCTGATTTTGAAATTCCCATTATCTGGATTTCTCACATATAACTTTGTAATCCCGCTATCGGGAAGATTCAAACTTTGTACTCCAAAGTTGATATATAGTGAAACATCTTTACTGGGTTAAGCCTCGTGATTTTTTAGCCTCTTCCTGGGATTTTTTTGCGTAAAAATTTTAGAGTTTTTTATTCTCTTTTCAACTGTCTGTGTGCGTGCTGGATTTCCATACGAAGTTAAGACGTGAAGTTTTATTCTACTGCTACAAGTTTTCTACAGAGTTTGGATATGTGGAAAGCATTACTTCATCATGTTAGACAACCAAGTTTCCCGACAAGATCAAAATCACCAACCAGGTGAAACACTTTGTACCTTTGAGGAGCGTATGAGAAGAATGGAGAAACAACATGCTCAAATCTTTCAGCATTTACTAGGAGCTGGACAACCGAGAAGGGCACCACAACTTGGTGCAAATCAACGATATCAACAATAGGATAGAGTTGATTTTGTTGAAGTAACTAATGAAGAACCCCTCATGATCATGCGGAAACTCCCTATGAACGTCATTCTAATATGGATATTGATGATACTGCTAGTTCAACTCACCATTCTTATGTCGTCCGACCAACCTTCAATCTCCCTGCCTCTTTGCTGGGGTTGAATTGGCCTTGTTTTATGGGAACATCCCGTGAAACCATTTGAAATGAGTTGCGACATCTAGTCCGAAAAGAATTTCCTCAAATAGATAGATAATTCATTCATCGTTGGAGCATTCAAGAATCTTCTCCTTTGCATGATTCAGTTCTTCAGCAACCCATCCTGATGAAGTTTAAACTACCTAACATCGAGCCTTACGATGAGACTTCTTATCCTTATGAGCACATCAATCATTATAGGACTATTATGCACATCCAATAAGCCTCCAATGCTTTACTCTATCAAGTTTTTTCGATTACTCTCAAAAGACAAGCTTATACGTGGTTTTATTCCCTCCCTTAGGGGATCATTCTAAACTTCTCTCATTTGACCAAACTCTTTGTCGAACAATTCATTTCAAATCAATGAACCATTAAAGATCCATCTCACCTTTTTGGAATACATCAAAACGAAGGAGAAACACTAAAAAAGTATTTTCAAAAATTCTTGAGTGAAGCTCGACAAATTTTAGGAGTAGACTATGAATTATTACGAGGTGTTTTTCTAGGAGGCCTAAGGCCTGGACCTTTCTGCTCATCATTGATGAGAGAAATAGTTCCTTCTTATGGAGACCTCATACGGAGAGTAGAGGCACAAATCATGACAGATGAGGCCATTAATGCCCATAAAAAGCAATTCGGACATTCTTCTAAGAAGTTAAAGGAGACGCAAATGATAGTCTTCACGCATCTCAACAAAAAAAGTATAATCTGGAAGTTTCAGAACCTGCCTCCTAAGCCTGCTCAATCATCACATGAGCCTTACCCGCAAAAAGAATATACACCCTTAAATTCCTCTTGCACGAAAATTTTAATGGCTATTCAAAATGAAAATAATATCAAATGGCCTAATCCCTTAAGGCTGAACACCAGAAATTAGGATCAGTATTGTTATTTTCATCGAGGATACAAACATACCACTGAGGCCTGTAGACATCTAAAGGAAGAAATCGAAAGGTTGTTATAACATGTCTACCTTCAACAGTTTGTTCAGAATCAACAAAGAAATAATAATAATCTTGTGAGATGAGAAAACTAACCCCAACCAAGATAACAATCAAGACAACCGCAAGAAGATCGACAAATAGTCGACAAATTGAAACTATCACTGGTGGACCACAATTTTCTTATCAAGTTCTAATCACTACACCGGAAGAGCCTAGGATAAAGAGGCCATGAATTGATCAGTCTATCATATTTGTTGATTATGACTTCGAAGGGATACAAACTCCACATCAAGATCCCTTAGTTATCAATGCGGGATTAGAGATCCTTGCTATAATGTTAAGAGAATTTTGGTTGACAATGGTAGCTCTGTCGATGTATTATTCTACTCGACATTCTTAAAACTAGGTCTTGTAAAAGAAAAACTCCAACCAGCTGCTGGGCCGTTATATGGCTTTGACAATCAATCGGTAAGGGTAGAAGGAACAATAACACTCCCAATTATTCTTGGGGAATTCCCTAAACAAGCCACACATTTGATTCAATTTATGGTAGTTAAATTAGAATAAGCCTATAATGTTATATTTGGAAGATCCTTGTAATCAATTTTTGGCGCTATCGCTTCCATACCTCATCTAAAAATAAAATTTTCAACCTCTAATAGAATATGGGAGGTTCGTGGAAACCAGCTGATAGCACAAACCTATTACTTGAGGCAGGCCCGACCACAGCCCTAAATAACATTAAGCATTAAAAATTTTGATTTAAGAGATGAAGAAACACTCCAGAGAGCGTCACTAGTTGAAGAGTTGATCAGCATCCCTTTATCAGAAGAATATATCTAAAAAATAGTGCAAGTAGGTTGTTGCTCTCTGAGGATGAAATAAAGGAGTACATCAATTTTTTACATCAAAATCAGGGTATTTGTGCCTGGAGTCCAAGAGATATGTCAAGAATTGATCCTGAGTTAATATCTCATTCCCTTAAAATTAACTCAGCATTCAAGCCTATCATTCAGAAGAAAAGAAACTTCGCTCCAGATCGTCTACAAGCAATTGAAGAGGAAGTTGATAAGCTTTTGGATGCAAGATTCATACGAGAAGTGCATTATCCTATTTGGTTAGCAAACGTTGTCCTAGTGAAAAAGACTAGTGGGGCATGGAGAATGTACGTTGACTACACCGATCTTAATAAAGCTTGCCGAAAGGACAGTTTTCCTCTTCCGCGCATAGACTAGTTGGTCGACGCCACTTCAGGTCATCAAATGCTTAGTTTTATGGATGCTTACTCTGGATATAATCGAATAAAGATGAATTCAGATGATGAGGAAGTCACTGCTTTCCAGATTAATAAAGGGTTATATTGTTATCGAGTAATGTCATTTGGATTGAAAAATGTAGGAGCTACGTATCAATGCCTAATGAATAAAGTTTTCAAAACTCTTCTTGGCCATACTATGGAAGTGTATGTCGATGATATGTTGGTTAAAAATACTGAAAGGATAAAACACCTCAATGAACTTGAGCAATATTTCAAGCTTCTTCGACAGTATAATATACGTTTAAATCCCTCCAAATGTGCTTTCAGAGTTACATCTGGAAAATTTTATGATTTATGGTCACTCATCGAGGGATCGAGGCTAACTTAGAAAAGATTAAGACTATACAAGATATGGTGCCCCCAAAGAGCATAAAGGAGGTGCAACGCTTGAACGGGAGGATGGTGGCCTTATCACAATTCCTGGCCCGAATGGGAGATAAATACTTTCCGTTCTTAGAATACTCAAGAGTCCTCAAAATAATGGTTTTCAATGGACTGATGAATGTCAAATTGCATTTGAGCAACTCAAAAAATATTTGCCCTCACTACCATTATTATCAAAGCCAATCCTGGGAGAAATGCTTTATTTATATCTCGCTATTTAGCATCATGTAATAAGCTCAGTATTGGTCCGTGAGGAGGTTGGGGGGCAATGACCAATTTATTACATAGTAAAATTCTATTTGACGTAGAAGGACATTATCCTTTAGCAGATAAAACTGCTTTAGCATTGGTGTTCTCGGCAAGAAAGCTACGTCTATATTTTCAAGCTCTCTATCAGCGTTTATACACAACTTTCACTCAAAACTATCCTCCAAAAACTAGAAGCTTTTGATAGATTAGTTAAATGATCAGTTGAATTGAGAGAGTTTGATATTCACTTTTTGCCTAAGCTAGATATCAAATCTCAGGTGTTAGCAAATTTTGTTGTTGAATGCACCATCCCAGATTCTATTGAAATAAATTCTTCTCATTCAATATCGTAACATTGGACTTTATTTGTTAATGGAGCATCTGGAAACTCTAGTACTAGAGCAGAAAATCTACTCATTTCTCCTCAACATGATGTCCTTGAATTTGGACTACGTTTAAAGTTTTCAACTACTAATAATATTGCAAGAATATGAAGCCTTAGTAACAGGGCTAAAATTGGCTATTGATTGTGAAGTTCAAAATCTTATAATTTACACTGATTCGTAACTTGTAGTTTCCCAAGTTGAAGGGGATTTCAACACTCATAATCATCATCTAACATAATACCTTCATATAGTGAATCTCTTCTATCTTGAATAAGTAAATATCAGATCATTCACATTTCGAGAAATCAAAATTCTAGAGCTGATTCTCTTTCAAAGCTTGCTACTTCAACATCTTCTGACATTTACAAGAGAAAGTATGTAGAAGATATTCATTTTCCTAGCATATAAGGATCTTGGGAAATACAGTCTATTGATGAATCAAGGCAAGTTTCTTGGATAGATTCGATATTCGCCTTTTTATGTGATGGAGCTCTACCAGAAGATCCATTTGTCGCCATCCGTATTAGACGATAAGCCACAAACTTCAGCATTATTGGTGATAAATTATACAAAAGATCATTCATAGGACCATATCTCAAATGTCTGCCACCATCTGTTGCAGAGTATGGACTTTGAGAAGTCCATTTAGGTATTTGTGGAGAACACTTGGGGAGCAGAGCGCTCTCCCACAAAATCTTAAGATAAGGGTTTTACTGGCCTACAATAAAAAGTGATGCATTAGATTTTGTAAAAAAGTGTAACAACCGTCAGATGCATTCTAATCTCAACCATATTCCACCGACCGAACTTTCATCTTTCTAGAGCCCTTAGCCTTTCGCTCAATGAGGAATAGATATTGTGGGACCACTCCCTATTGTAACTGGACAATGAAAATTCATTATTATGGCGATAAATTATTTCACTAAATGGGTTAAGGCAGAACCATTATCAAAAATTATAGAAGCTAATGCTAAATAATTTGTTTGGAAAAAATATTATTTATCATTTTAGAATTCTAACTAAAATTATAATAGATAACGAGACTAAATTCATGGGAAAATAATTCACATATTTATGCAAAATTTACTCATTCAATTGGTTTATACAGCTGTAGCACACCCCCAAACAAATGGTCAAATTTAGGTCACGAATCGAACAATTCTAAAAGGCTTGAAGTCACGTTTGGATAAGGTTAGGGGTAATGGGTAGACAAGCTCCCTAATGTATTATGGGCTTACCAAACAACTACAAGAACACAAACGGTGAGACACCTTATAATTTGTGTTTTGGGATGAAGGCGATTATTCCAGTTGACATCGGTATCCCCAGTCCTAAGGTCTAGATTTTGATGCAACAAATAATGAAGAAAAACTTTGATATCATTTGGATTTATTGCCTGAAATAAGGGAAGTAGCTTCAATAAAAAATGATGTCTATCATCAACGGATCACACGTCACTTCAATCGGAGAGTGAAGCCCAGACCCATCAACGTTGGAGATCTTATTCTACAATGTTTAGTATCCACAAAAAAAGAACCACAACGTAACAAACTTTCACCTCTTTGGGAAGGACCTTATGTGGTGGTTGCTGTGGTTAAACTAGAAACTTTCAAGCTCAAAGATTCAGAGGGAAAAACTCTTCCATGCATTTGGAATGCTGAGAACCTACGAAGATATTATCAATGAATTTACTATGTAACATTCGAATTGAACTCTATATTTTGATGTTTCATATTTTTGTTTGAAAAAAAATGATAAATCAAAATAATAGTAATAAGAAGAAAGAAAAATCGATCCTAAATGATTTCGATTAGACCTACTCCACATAGGTTAACGTCATTGAGTGAAGACTCTGACAAATAACCTCGGATAAGTCAAAACTTCGCACATACTCCACACAGGTTAATGTCATTGAGTGAAGACTCTGACAAATAACCTTAGATAGGTCAAAACTTGGCACCTACTCAGTTAACGCCATCAGACTCGTAACTGATAGGTCAAAACTTCGCACATACTCCACACATGTTAACGTCATCGAGCGAAGACTCTGATAAATAACCTCGGATAGGTCAAAACTTCACACCTACTCCACACAGGTTAATGTCATCGAATGAAACTCAGACAAATAACTTTGGATGGGTTGGAAATCTGTGCTGGATTTTCCCTTAAAATATATAGGCTAACGTTACTAAATAAGTTTCTGATATACAACCTAAATCAGTTTAAATATCAACCACTTTATTCTAAAATAAAATTTCAAAGCACTATGACACATACATAAACGTGATCATATGTCATATACTAAGAAGATCTTAAATCAAAATACAAATGAAATAAAAATATAATTAAATAACATCCACATCTTCACTATTATCACTAGAAAAAGAGGAAGAAGTGCTCTCTACGTCATGCCCTGGAGATGAATCTTTAGAACCTTGACTCGGTGAAAGGCCTTCAATATACTGTCTTTGCGATGAACGGGGGTCCCTTTTGAAAAATCACACGGATAAAACCTTCTTCAAGAAGCCGACGTTCCAGATCCTTCACCTCAATATCGTAGATATAATCATGAGCTTCCTGAACTCGATCCTGAATTATACTCTTGAAGGCCGGGGAATTTTTGAAGCTCTCTATAATCTTCAAGTTGGAGTCAACTTCTATATTCTCTTTCTCCAAGATCTGTGCTAATAATGCCTTGTTCTCTGTCTCTAAAGTCTATATCTTAGTATTGGCGGCTTCTAAGGTCTTCGTAGTTTGATTTATTTCAGCTCAAGCATCCACTAGCTCATCCCGAGTCCTATCAACCTCCTAACGTTGAAATGAAAGGGAAGTCACCATAGTCGACAGTTCAGTCTTGCACTCGGCCAACTGATCCTCTAAAACTATTACTTCTTTAACCTTAGGCTCGTATCGTCGCTTATATTCACCATGGAGATATTTGATCTTCACAAACTCAATATTCCATGCCTTCAAGGGAGATGGAGGCAACCAAAGAAAATGGAAATGGAGCAAATGGATCCCCAACAGTCATTGGAAACCCAGATCGGGAGAACTGGAACGAGAGGTGCACATATACAGTTAGTGGAGGCTGCCAAAGAGAAGAAAGCGGAAGCACGGAACTGGTGGGATGAACGATGCTTAACCGCTGGAAATCCAAGATCTGGAGCCCGCGAGAGGGTTGCTTGTCTCTGGTTAGTGGAGGCTAGAAAAGAAAGCGAAGCGAGCTGATTGGATACGCCAACCTTCATTGGAAACCCCAGGATCGGGAGATCTGAGCTCATGAGAAGGGTCGACACCGTTATATAGGTTAGTGGAGGCTACCAAAGAGAAGAAGAGGGAAGCACACTGGAGCCTGAATTCAGGATGTGCGCCGCCTTACCAGATCAGTTGGAAACCTTGAGATTTGGGAGAACTAAAACCTACGATAGAGGTCGGCACCGTTATACAGGTTAGTGGATGCTACCAAAGAGAAGAAAGAGGAAGCTGCTTTGAATTTGGATGCTGCGCTAACCAGTCGTTGGCCCCGAGATCACCGGAGACCAGAGCTGAGAATGGTCGACACCGTTATATAGGTTAGTGGATGTTTCCAATGAGAAGAAAGCGAAGCCTCTGGAACTGAATTGTGATGCATAACCAGTCAATTGAAAACCCCGAGATCGGGAGAATTGGAGCTGAGAGGGTCACCATTATCTGTTAGTGGAGGTTACCAAAGAGAAGCGGAAGCACCTGGACTGGGGATGCGCCCTAACAGTCATTGGAAACCCCAGATCGGGAGAACTGGAGCCTGTGAGAGGGATCAACACCGTTATACATGTTAATGGAGGCTACTAAAGAGACGGAAGCGGAAGCACACTGGAGCCTAAATTTAGGATGCGCTTTAAAGTCGGTTGAAACCCAGATCGGGCTGGAGCTCAGAGGGGTTGACACCATTACAAGTTAGCTAGAAGCGGAGGCGCCTGGGATTCGGAGATCTGCTCAACCGGTCATAGAAACTCAGATCGAGGCTGAGCCTGAATTATTATATCTGGTCATACAAAAAATAAACAAAAAACTAAGGTACGAATTTTTCATTACCCCCTAGGGGGTATTTATACTAAAAAAAATAGACTCTTCAAATTCTTTTAAAAAATAAAAAATAATAAAATAAAAAATTAAGAAAACTCTTCATATTTCTCATTAAAAAAAACCTCTTCATATACCGCATTAAAAAAAAAAATTTTCATCTTCATAAAAAAAGAAAGGAAAGTTATTCATATGTTAAATAAAAAAAAC
Source organism: Cymbidium sinense (assembly GCA_021442155.1). Taxonomy (NCBI): domain Eukaryota; kingdom Viridiplantae; phylum Streptophyta; class Magnoliopsida; order Asparagales; family Orchidaceae; genus Cymbidium; species Cymbidium sinense. Next base: position 79,637,162 of record CM038220.1, read on the forward strand.
TCTTGACATTCCTCATTAAAAAAAATAAAAACTTTATCTTCTTAAAAAAAGAGAGAAGAAAAAATTATTCATATTTATAAAAAAAGAATTCTTTATATTTCTCATTAAAAAAAACTTATGGTCTTCTTAGAAAAAAATTAAAAAAAAAAAAATATTTTTCCTCTCTCTCTCTCTCTCTCTCTCTCTCTCTCTCTCTCTCCCACTCTCACACCTTAAAATGAGAATAAAAAAAATGTAAGGCCCAGACCTCCCCTCTTTCAATCTCGCTCTCTTTTTCTCTCTTTCTCTCTCTTTCTCGTGCTAAAAAATAATATGGAGTAGCCCCCGGCCCATCTCTTTCAAATCAAACAGCTACCCAAAAAAAATATAATAATATAAAATGATAAAATAATTTATATATTTATAAAAATTATTACTTTATACATATAAAATAAAATAAATAAATATTAATTACTAATAAATAAATAAATAAATTTGATATACATAAGATATATATATATATATATATATATATATATATATATATATATATATATATATATATATATATATTTTTACTTAAAATGATTTTATATATTTTTGAATAAATGAGCTTTTTTAAATTAAAAATAAAAATGATATATCCTTCTAAAATTTATAAATCAAGTATTTGAGTTAAAGCGTATATTCAATCAAATTAAATCTGATGAGATGAAATAATATTAGAATCGTTAAAACGAGCCAAAATGAGAACAATCATGAAGCTACATAAAAACTTCGAGACACTAATTAGATGATCAATGACTTTCAAATTTGGCGTGTTTATAATCAAATCGAGTAGCTAATAATCCTAAGATCAAATCAGATCATTTGAATGGTTAAATCACCAAAAACTATCATGATCAAATGAATCGATATCTCCGTCAGATGGAGTGTTTTGGGATTTTTACTGATAACCAAAATCTCTAATCTTTAAATAAGACCCCATTCTTATCATGAAAGGAAAAGGCTAGGAAACTTGGGAGAAACGAGAGAGAGAAGAAGTTGAGTTTGTCATCTTGTCCGATCCTAATCATTTACTATAAACATTCTGATCCAACTAATCGTATAATTTATTAGTGATTATGAAATTCTATTATCGATTCTCACATACAACCTTATAATCGTTATCAAGATTCAAACTTTGTACTCAAAATTGATATATAGTGAGATCTTTCGGTAGGTGATTTTTTCTCTGGATTTTTTATGTAAAATTATGGAGTTTTTATTCTCTTTTAACTATCTCATGTGATAGATTTCTATAAGTTAAAGGCGTGAAGTTTTATTCTACTTTTCTTTTTTTGATAAATAAATAAATAAATAAATAAATAAATAAATAAATAAATAAATATATATATATATATATATATATATATATATATATATATATATATATATATATATATATATATATAATTTATAAAGAGATTAAAAATTTAGAAGCACCCCGTCTAAAATCAGCTCTTATCAAAACTTCAAATGTTACTTGTCACACCACAAGTTATGTTCATGAGCTCCTACGCAAAAACGAATTTTGAATAAGGTTAGATGACACACTCGCCCGACGATCTAGCATGGAAGTACTTAAATTGCATGAGTTTAAATAAGTTGACCTGAACTTGAGTCGCTCTATATTTGAGTTTGATTCATTAATTGAATTTGAACTTGAACTCAAATTTTATTTCATTAGTTTAAGTACATTCATAAGTTGGCTCAATTAAAATGAAAGAGAAAATAATTCTAATTTAAATATTTATTATAATAATATAATAAAAAAATTTAAAAATTAGAAGAAAAATAATTAAAAATTAATTGATATAAATATGATACATAATTATCAAATATTTTAAATTATTTTATACTTAAATTATTAAATTTTAATATATTTTAAATATAATTAATATTAATATTTAGTAATTAAATTTGCTCATCAGCTAATAAATTTAGTTAGAACTTACTTGACTTATTAGCTTATCAAATTTTTCTCGCAAACTATTTATCTAGCCGACCTTGAGCCGGATTAAGATTCGTAAATCGCATAGATCCTAATTTTGCAAATGAGATTTGGTTTGAATATCGATGGATTAGTTTAGTTGGCAATATGCCAATCGTAGCTCAATTATATTGGTTCACCTTATAATGTAGCTCATTTGAATATTTTAAGTATTTAACACTTAAAATTTATGATTTAGATGTATAAAAAACAAAATTTTAATGTTACATTAAAAATAATATTTGTTGCGTGCTAGAAAACTAGTTGAGGTAGAGTAAAAGTTTTCGCCAAACTTTTGTAATCCAAAGCGCACATGTATAAAAGTATGAAACAATAAAACTAGAATTTTACTGGAAAACCTCGAAAAGAGGGAAAATCAGGCTAGTAAAAAGCTATGTATCTTTGAGTACAAGATCTTCCGATCTGGGATTACAAAATGTATATGAGAAAGGAACAACAATTTAATGTGGCCGTCGTTAACAGATTCTTTAGTAAACGATGTTGACGGCGATGTTGACGCGATGGCCGGCGATAGTGGTGGTGATGATAAGCGATGGTCGGCGATGGCGAAGAATCGGCGGTGGCGCGGCGATGGTTCGCCGTCAGTGGCGACGATTATCAGGATCTTTAGAGCTCTCTCTCTCTCTTCTTGCTCCTCGTATGAGGAATGAGGGCTATTTATAGATGGAAGAGTGGCGTCTCAGAATACATGCAATCCGACCACTCCTCTCCATCTGACGTGATGATTCCCTTGATCATATGATGTATTTTGTGTATTTGAATGCTCAAATGAAGTCCAAATTGTAAGATCTTTGGCTTGTTAGAACCATCGTCGACGCTCGATTTGACTATAAACACTTTATATTTGAGCTTTTAGAATTTAAGCGATGTCTCAAAGTTTTATGATATTTTAAGTGCTTGATCTCAACGGTTTCAATTTCTCGACTGCTTTTCGGCGTCAAGATTCGTGCTTAGAAATTTTGTCATATCGGTTCCTATTTTTGGATGATATTATCTCAATCAAAAATATATGTGCCAATATTTCAAAAGCAAATTCTTCAATGAAATCTGTCCAATAATCACACATTTTAGAGAACAGTCTTCATGTAAGCAATTGACTACTGAAGCGGATCTGTACCACAAATATGCATAGGTATGTACGAGCGTGAAATTTTGAGGTTATGGATCCATCCATCCGAGCAGGCGCTCAGCGTCGGCGCGTCTTCATAGCGGGGTCGCGTAAGTGTGGCGGCGTCTGGCAGGGTGGCGGTCATGCGGCGAATGGTAGTCGCAGATCGCCGATGGGGTGAGCGGCGGGCGGCGATCTGAGTCTGCGCGGCCCAAGCGAGCCAATGCGGGGGCGTGGCAGCGGTGGTGGCGATTGGCGTATCACGACCAGCGGGCGCTGCGGCTCATGAACTAACGACGGTTTTGTGATTTGACGGTTTAGGCTTTTGGCGATTTTTTACTCTTTTGCCTAGAAGGTCTATAAAACCCCAGGGCGAGAAGGCACACTTCTTGATACTCAGTGCTTCTCTTCTTCTTGAGTGAGTTCGTTTAGGTCGATCAGGCCAGCGGTACTACGTCGTTGTTGGTTTTCCCTCGAAAGAGCGTGGCGACTCGTCGGTCCGGTTTTGGAGGCGTCAAAGATGCTTCGTGTTATTCGGTTTTCTCGAAGAGGCCGGTCTCGTTGGTTGTCGGGTTTGGAGGCGATCAAGTCCGCGGTTCCAACTTTTCTTAGGAAATTGATTTCTCGACTTTAATGGATGATTTAGGGTTGATAACGCCAAGATGGCGAGGGCGTTAAGAACTATCGTTCAAATGACTCAGAAAGTTTGGCAGGTAATTTATGAGCATCATCAGAGGGGAATATCTTCTCTCTCCTCTTTTTTTTGTCTTTTTCTCATATGTATGTGTATCCTTTTGTCAAATTGGGCGAAAAATTTTATCGTTATCGTGAGCGAGATAGTCAAAAGGAGGCAGCTTGGGTGAGTGAGTTGCTTTTACAAAATTCTCAGATTTTTTTCATTTCTCCCTCTTTATTTATTATGTATTTTCCGCAGGTGATGGCGGAAGAAAACTCATAGTGTGGCATCGATATACCATCCATGTCACATCGATAGTTTAATGGTGTTCCATAAAAAAATTTTTCTTCCCTAATGAGTTGGTGGCCATTGTTGCCAAAAAAGTCGATCGAGCGTTCACCTCCGCCGGTACTTCTTGTTTCGAGATGATTCTTCATGCGTGCGATTCCCTTTGGCTCGAGTTGATTGAGATATTCAAAATATGTGGTGTAGCTTTGTCACAATTTTCATTTGAGCTTTAATGGTCATCGGTTTGGTTGTCTTCTTAGAGCGTGGTGTTACTTTGAACATCAAATACTTGTGTCGAATGTGCGATTTACATGTGATACCGGGGGCGTGTTTCTTATCGGACTATAAAGAATTGGATAGAATTTTCAGCACAGGATCAATCTAGAAAGTGGTCTAATGGATTCTTTTTTGTGAAAAATGAGTAGGGCCTTCCTGAGAGATGGGGAATATTGAATGACCTTCCAGATCCATTGTTGATGTTGGAGAATGAGATCTTGGCAACTCTTAATATCCCTAATGTAGGAAGCTTGCAACATGAGTTACGTCACATTGGCAAATATATAGTTAAAGATAGAATGTTCAAGGTTGGCCTTTCTATCCAGGCAGGGAGATCTCATTCTTTTCCACTAAAGTGGTCAAGTAAAGGTGATGAAAGGTCTCCTCATATTCATAGGGTTCTTTCAAGAAGCCCGTCACGAAATCAGGGTGGTGGCAATATTTCTTCTCTAAAGAAAAAGAAGACATGCGCTGAAGTGACTATGTCAGATATCTGCGAAGAAGATGTTAGCTGATTGGACGAGAGTTTTGTTTCAACTCATGATGGGGAGTTCGTTTCTCAAAGTGCACATTCTAAGAGGTGTTAAATCACATATGTCTTGGCGTCAGCGAGCGGATGAATTGTACGTTGTCTTCTCTTCTTTTTTCTTTTTTTTGTAATATTTGTGATGATTTTTTATAGGTAACTCAAACATTAGGGAAGATGGCTTATTTGGGTGTCGCTTTAGATGAGTGGAATACTGAATTTGTGAAAATAAAATATCTGCAAGGCGAGTATGAGCGAAAGATGAGTATTAAAGTCAAAGAAGTGGAGGATCAGCTGACTGGGTGCAGAACTGAGCTAGCGAACATGTCGACTTCCCTTTCTCTCTAGTGTTAGGAGGTGGAGCGCACTCGTGATGAGCTGATTGAGGTGAGGACAGAGACTCATTAGAAAGAGAAAAGACTTAAGGCACTTACAATGGAGAAGAGAGCTCTCGAACTGGAGAAGAAAGCATTACATGATCATTTTTTTGAGAAGGAGCATATAATGTCAGAAGCGGTAGCAAATGAAATCTCCTTGAAGGCAGTGGAAGACTTTAAGAACTCTCTGGCTTATCTCAGTACACTCGAAGACCATGTTGAGCTTCGTAATCATACTTGATGTTGAAGTGAAGGACTTGGAGCACCAATATTTAGAGGAGGGCTTCATCCGAGGGTTCTAAAGGAATCGCTTAAATCGCAAGAAGGCTAGTATTGAGGATCATCTCCACCAAGTATCAGAAGACTCTTCATCCGATTGAGATGAAGGAGTTGAGAGTGAGTCCAAGGGAGTATCTCTAGTGGTGAGGAGGGCGTTGATATCCAAGCGATATGATGTAGCATCACTTGAGAATGCATTTTTTTATATGTATTGTTATTAGTGTGTATCAGAATCTTGATTCTTTCTTATATCATCATGTTAATGCTATCATTTTTTTATTTTTTTAGATGATATATGCTCTTATTTTGTTTTACCTATCCAGGTAATTGGTGAATATTATTGACGGCCTTCTGCGGATGAGGTTGAATTGAATCCACTCAGGATTTTTGACCTATCCGAGGTTGTTTGTCAGTCTCCGCTCGATGGCGTTAATCTGCATGGAAGAGGTCGTGAGGAGTCCACCAAGGACCTTTTGACCTATCTAGGTTGTTTGTCAGAGTCTTCGCTCGATGACGTTAACTTGTGTAGAAGAGGTGAGTCCAAGGACCTTTTGACTATCTAGGTTGTTTGTAGAGTCTTATTTCGATGACATTAACACTGTGGAAGAGGTGGAAAGTCCCTTGGGATTGATCATGCTCGATTGAGATATAACGTGAGTTGTATATTTCTCAAGTGGGAATTAAATGAAGAAGAAACAAGTTTGTAAGAAGAAAGCTATAAATTCATTACTCGATAAGTTGATATAATCATAAGAATTTTAATACGGATATGAGTTTTAAGAGAAAATGACAACAACAACAACAACAACAACAACAACAACAACAAGTCTTTATCCCACTAAGTGGGTTACAAGAGGAAATGATAAAGCGAGACAAAATAAAAGCTGATAATTATGCGGTAGGAATTACCGATAATATTTTGGAGATTCTCAATGTTCCAAGTTCGAGGTAAAGTTTTTCCCTCTGAATCCTTGAGCTTGAAAGTTCACGGCTTCACCATAGCTATAACCACATATCCATCCCAAAGAGGTGAGAGTTTATTGAGGGCCTTTGCACTGCCTTGACTTCAGGACCAAGTCACCATAGATATGGGGACGAGGTTTTACTCTTACATTGAAGTGAGCTACCCTTTGGTGATAGAAGCGGTCAGTAGGGCCATGTCACGAGTTTGGGGAGATCCAGTCTTTGTTGGAGTTTTTCTTCATTACCGTCATGATCAATAATTGAACTCTTGGACTTGGAACCCGATATCTATTGGTATAATAATAGCTTTGTGAAACACAAGTTATCGATGTCTCACCGGTCGAGTGCGTGATGTAGTGCGGTAAGCCCAAAGAACATTAGAAAGCTCATCAACCCATTGCCCCGACCTTCTCGAGGCGTGTTTTGAGTCCTTTGAAGTATAGTCACTTGGTAAACTGCATAGTTTGAGGATGTGCTTCTGTGTATCATGGCGAATGTGAAGATCTTTGCAAAAGGGCGTAAAGACTTTTCTAGTAAATTGTGTTCCATTGTCGTGATGATCTTTGCGGAAGACTGTCGACATACTATATTTTCAAATAAATTGTTTAGCATTTGCCTCCATAATTTTAGCGAGTGGTTGCTTCCACCCATTTAGTGAAGTAGTCGGCTAAAATGATGAACTTTCATTGCCGATCTTGTCGAAAAGGTCCCATGATATCAATCCCCATTGAGCAAAAGGCCACGGGCTTTGAATGGATGAGAGCTCTGTATGTGGCATATGAGGGAGGTTAGAGTGCAAGACACATTTTTTTTTTTAAACTCAAGGCGTCTTGTTTCATTGTAGGCCAATAGAACCCTTGCCTTATAATTTTAAGGGCTAGCCCTTCCTCCAGGTGTTCTCCACATATCCCAGGTGGACTCTCTTAATCTCGTGTCGACCTCGAAGGTGAGAGACATTTGAAGTGCAGTCAGAAAGCTTCGTTTGTATAGTTCACCTCAGATAATAGTAAAGTTTGAAGCTTGTCTTGAGAGCGAAGTTGGGTCTTGGGAAGAGTTCCTTTTTGTAGAAAAGACAGGATGGGGTCCATCCATGAATGTTCCTTTATCTCATCAATTGCTTGAATTACCCATGACCCTTCGATACTCAGAAAATATATTTCTTTAACATGCTTTCTCTTAAACAGATCCCTAGTAGCAGATGAAGCAAGCTTAGTGACAGCGTCAGCTCGAGTATTCTTCTCTCGCAGTATGTGAATGATTTGATGTGTCTTGAAATGGGCAAGAAGAGACTTCACCAAGTGGAGGTATTATGTCAGCTGGGGATTATGAGCATTAAAGTTTCCCTCAACTTGGGAGGCGACAAGTTGAGAGTCAGTGTGTATCACTAAGTCTTGAGCTTCCAATCAATGGAGTCTCTCACTGCTATGAGAGCCTCATATTCGACCATTATTATTAGTTGTAGAAATTTTAGGCGAAGTCCATACTCTAAGGTATTATTTGGGGAAATAAGTAAGATTCACCGGCACTACTTCGAGCTCCATCAATATAGATGGTCCATTGAGGAGACGAAAGACATGTAGTATATAGCTCCTCTGGAGTTGGGACAGTGTATTCCACTATAAAGTCTGCGAGTACTTGAGACTTTATAGCGAGGGTAAAAATTTATATCAAACTCTCCCAATTCTAGACCACTTGATTAACCTCCCGGATGCTTTGGTTTACGTAGGATGACCTTAATGATAAATGAGTGTAAACAATAGTGTGAGCTTGGAAAGTATGGATGTAATTTTTGAGAAAACTAAAGCGAGCCACCTTATCGGTAAGTGGATAACATATTAGAGAATTTTGACATAATAAATTGGTGTTGTATCCCACTTTTTTCTCACACTAAAAGCGAGCTTATCGCGTGGGAAGAGCTGAGATATAAGTATAACATCTCTCCTTGAATAGGCTTGGATAGTAGGGTGGAGATGCTAAATACTCCTTTTTCAAAGCGGGACATTCATCAGTCCATTGAAAATTATTATTTTTAGCTCCTTTAATATTTTAAAGAATGGCAAGTATCATCATCCCGAGCGGGCTAGAAGCGGGATAACGCACAATTCGTCCATTCAAACGTTGAACTTCCTTAATATTCTTGGAGTCATATTTTTGAGAGCTTTGATTTTCTGGGGTTGGCCTCTATCCCAGTGGGTTACCATAAATCGAAATTTTCTCGGCGTAACCCCAAAACATTTGGTCGGGTTGAGTGTTATAATGTCGAAGAAGGTTAAGCATATTTATAGGTCGAAATATGTTGTGATTCTTAGCTTTTCACTTGTCATCCATATATACCCATTGTGCTAGTAGGTTTTTAAAGACCTTATTCATAAAGCGTTGATAGGTAGCACCAGCATTTTTTAATCCAAACGGCATAACTTGGTAACAGTATAAACCTTTATATGTTTGAAATGCTGTAGCTTCTTCATCCATTGGGTTCATTTTATTTGGTTGTAAGTAAGCATCAAAACGAGCATTTGATATCCGGATGTAGCATCAACCAAATCAATTCGAGGAAGAGGAAAACTATCTTTGCAAGCCTTATTAGTGTAATCAATACACATTCTCCATGTTCCATTTGTTTTCTTAACCATGATAACATTCTAGCCATGTAGGGTAATGTACCTCTCATATGAAACTTCTAGAAGCTTGTTAACTTCTTGCTCAATAGCTTGGAAGCGTCGGTGCAAAACTCTTCTTGGATGATCGGTTTGAATGTGTTGATCTTGAGAGTGCATGATCACATTGGTCGACTCAGCATGTCGGACTCCAAGTGAAGATGTCTTGATTTTCGCACAAGAAGTCCATGTATTTTTCCCTTTGTTTCTGAGAGATCCAACTAATTCGTAATGGTTGGTCATCGATAATGCAACAAGAGCAAATCTTCTGAAGCTTTAGTACTTCTTCATCTCAAAATTAAAATCTTGATCTTTGAAGGTCATGAAGAGCGTGGTTGAGCTTGCGAGATAATATGTCTTTATGTTGATTTCCAACTCCAACTCCAAGGGTTGAAAATTTCATCTTAAGATGAGATCTTTGAAGTATTTGCAAAATTGATTGAGATAGCATTATATCTTTGAATCGACTTGACCACCATGAATTGGATTAAATGAGCCACTTGTCGAGGAAATTCACCAAGGACAACGGGAAGGGTGATTGTCCCCTACTCGCAGGCGATTATCAAACCCGATGATCTGGTTGGAGCTTTTTCCAAGCCCATGTTAAGAAATGTGGAGTAAAATAAGACATGAACTCCATTGTCAATCAAAATTCTCTTATAGCAGGTCACCGTCCTGCGATGACAAGTGGATCTTGATGAGAAACATATACTCCCTTAATCGAGTCATTAAAAGTGATGGAATGATCATACGAGACTTCTTTAACTCCTCTTGAGATGGTAATGAGAACTTGATTAGATAGTATTGGTCTCCTCGATTGTTTTAATTTCTCCAACTTGATGATTATTTTATTGTTTATGATGATTGTCTGGTTGCCCCGGTTGGAGGTATGTTTGTTTGAGTCGATTGATTCTTCACAAATTGGCGTAGATATCCTCGAATGAGCCTCTCAATTTCTTCTTTGAGTTGTTTGCATGCCTCATAGTATGTCGACTTGATGGAAGTGACAATATTGCTCGATTTCTGAATTTGATTTGATTGGATGACCACTTGATATTTTCTTCATCTCGAATAGCCATTAGAGGTTAACACGAGATGTGTTGGCGTGTATTCTTTTTGGGCCATGGTTCACGCGTCGTTGATATGGAGTCGTGGAGGAGATCACGGCGCTTGTTGCTTCTTTTGATAGGAATGGTCCGCATTCACAGGGTGCTTTTACGTTTTCGTAGATTGCTAAAATTATGATGGCGTGTAGCCTCATCGTGAGATTTGTGCTTCCACACGATGAACCAAGTCGGCATATGAGCGGACCGTGTCTCGCATTAGTGACGAGTAAAAAGGCCCTGGATGGAGTCCTCAAGGAAAACTCCTCTTAATAGTTGTCACTCAGTATTTGGCGAGTCTTTAAGGAGAACCTCTGGAAGTATTCCTTAAGTGATTCCTCGTTTTGACGAATCGGAGAGATGGGAGGAATCTTTAATGATCCTCAGGTTTCGATGAATTTGTACAAAAAATCTTGGCGAGTTAATCAAAGGTATGGATGGATTCCCTTGGAAGGGAGTAGAACCAAGTCGAGCTTGTCCCTTGAGAAGCTTGGAAAGACGACAAAGCGGTGTGTTAGCTCATTGGATATGCATGATAGTCTGTAATGGTCGATGTGTTCATGAGTGTCGCCATCATAGGAATCAATGTTGAAGCTTGAAACCAGAATAGAATGTTGAAGAATAGCCTAAAGTGAGGATTCCTCATAGCGCGTGAGGGAAGATGATTTATCTTGGAGGTGAAATTGCTTGCATTAAGCATTAATTATACACATATAACATGGCTGAGTGGGGCGAGAATGTGTCAAACTACAATAATTGGTGGATTAGCGGTCGGTTGGTACGTGATGGATGAGTAGAACCAATGGTGTCAAGATCGACATCACGGTCTACGCGGAGGAACACGTCAATAAAATTAGCATTTTGACCTCCCCATTGCTGATCGATCTTGGGGAGATGTGTGTTTTCAGCGGTAGTGGTTGTTGTGTTCTGAAAGTCGATTCATCTCATTTTGAGACTCTTCCATTCGGACGATCTTCTAAAGAGATTTTGCCGCCTTCTCGATAGTCGCTATCGGGGAAGTGAGACGAAGGTTGGCGTCCTTGGTTCAAGGATTGGTTTGAGTGGCGGAGTTGGAGGAGGCTCCGTTATTCTGATATTGCGCTATTACAGAGTGTTCACAAATGATTGAAGGGTTGTTTCCACGGCGACCATGCGCGTCTTTACGTGCGGTAGAGTAAAAGTTTTAGCCTTTTGTGAAATCCACACCGGTGTATGAAAAGTGTGAATAATAAAACTCAGAATATGAAAACCAAAAGAGGAAAACCACTGCCCTTAAAAAAGCTTCCTATGTATCATTTGAGTACAAGATCTTCCGATCTGGGATTATAGTATATGATGAAAGAGCGGTATGTGTGCGTTGTGATTCTTAGTAGTAGCGATGTTGACGGCGATGTTGGCGATGATGTTGACGGATGTTGGCGATGATGGACGATAGTGGTCGGTGATGATGGCAATAGTGGTCGACGGCGGCGAGGATGCGGTGGCGGTGGCGTGTGGTTGGCGTCAGTGACCATTGTCTTGGAGGATCTTTAGAGCTCTCCTCTCTCTTGCTTGGGCTCCTCATATGAGGAATGAGGAATTTATAGATTGGAGGAGTAGCGTCTCATACATGCAAAATCAGAACCACTCCTCTCCACATGATGATTCCTGATCATATGATGTATTTTGTGTATTTGAATGCTCAAATGAAGTCAATTGTAAGATCTTTGGCTTGTTGGAAATTTCGTGAGGCCTCGATTTGACTATAAACACTCCATATTTGAGCTTTTAGAAATTTAACTGATGTCTCAAAGTTTTGATATTTTAAAGTCTTGATCTCCAGGTTTCATTTATGCTTTTTCAAGATTAGTCTTGTAGAGAGAATTTTCGGTCATATCAATATTATTATTCATTTCTAAAGCAAATATATTTTTTCATAAATGAATAAAATATTAAAAGTATAAATATCAAAATTTAAATATTGACTATGTAAATACGTAAAAATTATGTGGGAGGAATGTAAATTTATTTAAAAGAATTAACTCGTCTGCAACTATTTTATGTGAGTGGAGTGCACATGATAGATTAAAATGTCTATTTTTTAAAAAGAACTTTTAAACTTTGATAATGATGATAAACTCTCATGATTTTATTATCATATTTTATGTAGTTATTTAATTAGAAAGAGATTAAAATTATAAACTCATTTTTTAAAAAATTAGAGCATAAATGATATAAGCATATGACTTAATATATAAATATAAAATGTTTTAAAATTTTATTTTATTTTTGACATCTCATTTAGACAATTTTTTTGAGATTTTTATGTCTAAATACATGATGAAAATTAATTATTAGCTAAATCAAAAAAAAGAGAGTGAAACTTCGTCAATCATAAAGATTATAAACAGATGAATTTTTTAATGGGTTTGTACATTATACGTAAAACCTAAATTAGAATAGATATGACATGTTAGGAGAAATTATGTATAATTTTAATGCAATAATATATGTGAATGGTAAAAGAAAGGATAATGAAAATAAAAATTACACAAGAAAAAATATATATATGAAGATGTATAAATATGGAGAGAGAGGGATACATATATAATCAATTAAAAATATAAGATATGAAAGTATAATTTTGTGATATTATATCTTAAAAAATAGAAAATGTTATATAATAATTATATATATTAAATAAAATAAATTTATTTTTATTATTTATAAATAAAAATATTTAAATATATAAATACTTTGAATTCAATTGATAAAAAATAATCATATGATATTATCAATCATTAGCCTTATATATTTTTTTTATTGAAAAGACACAAAATACAAAGACTTGAAATCAAGCTCTCAAAATTAAGGAGCGTTTGAATGCTTTTTGTTGATTCTTTTAAGAAAATAGTTAATCTAACAGTTTAGTTTATTCTTAATTTTGTCTACTTTTAGATTGTGATGTATTTTGAGAAAGAGAGTTGTTAGAGTGTGATGACAGTTAGAAAGTTACTTTTTAAATTTTTCAAAAGAATTTTTTTTAACATAATAATTTATTCAAAAAACTATTTTATCCAAAAACAACTTTGCAATTAACTTTTTAAAAAATTACAATTATCCCAAACAAACCTTAGGATAAATGTGCTTTTGATTAATAGCCTAATGTTAAAAAAATTAGTTTTTTTTAAAAAAAAAATGTAGATATTACATAGCACTAGATGTATGAGTTATATACATACAAGAATATTATTTCAAAAAAATAATAAATCAACAAATTTGTTCACCTAACTATCAAATATATAAATATGAAAAAAAATTCTAAGGACGCATGCACCAATATATGGAAAGCCTTTATATCTTCTGATTGGACTCAAAGCATGATAGGCTGATAATTATTAATGGGGAAACTGATGCAAATATTGTACCGATTTAATCTTTTTATTTTTATTATTTCATCTTTAAAAAATACATTCAAGAATGAATATATTTTCTCCTAATTAACATAAATCTATAAAATGAAATCTAAATGTTTCAAGCAGAGAGAGAGAGAGAGAGAGAGAGAGAGAGAACTATTTTTGAGCATTTATTACAGTAATTGCAGCCGAGAAATTAAGACAAGTACTAAATTGGATGATGTGACGAGAAATCCATGATTTCCGCCATCAATATGCATTTTACATATCACTAAATTATATTATTCAAACCTTCCGTTTAGAGGCAAGAAATCTAAAAAAAAGATATAAATTATGCAAGATAACTAGGCGTAATCTAGACGACTGAAGCTTACTCTAAATTTTAAATTTTCTAGTAGACAACATCTAGAATGGAAAAAAAAAAAGAGAAAATATTTTTAAATCTTTAAATAATTAATGAAATAAAGAATATTTTGAAGTATGATTAAAAATTAATCTTTCGTCCCGTTTTTCTTCATAAAATGACAGAAATCAATGTCTTTCGATGAATTTTATCTCATCAAACTATTTTTTTTGAAAAAGCATAACAATAGATGATTTGATTTGATCAAACAATTTAAAAGCAATTCTTCTAATCAATAAATTTAAGTCATGAATATTAATAAAATATTTTTGAAAAAAATTAACTATGAAGTAACCGGGATATATATATGTATATGTATGTATGTATGCCGAAGAGAAAAGAAAGATATGACTTACTAGCCAATGCACAATTATCTGCTTTTACCTAGAGAGAGAGAGAGAGAGAGAGAGAGAGAGAGAGAGAGAGGCATGCTTGACTCCATGGACGCCACCCATGATAGCTAATCATAAGGAGATCGAACCATATGTGTGGCATACAGGGAGCCAGGCACAATCCATTTCACCTGCACACATCTTCTTCTCTATTATGATATTCAAGTCTCCTTCTTCTTCCTCTTCCTTCAAAACCCATGTCTCCGCTCTAATAAACTCTACAGAACGAAGAAGATAGTGGAGCTACCGAGGAGGCTTGATCAAGAAGGACGCTGCAGAGAGAGAGAGAGAGAGAGAGTGAGGCCAGCGTAAGGGGGTATTGCAGTAAGATTTATTGTCCGTATGCATGGCCTTCTCACTCCCCATATATATTTCACAAAATTAACATATCTGCTTACAATAATTATAGTCCTTACTTTGTAACCAAACGACGCGTTGAGTAAGATTAAGCACCCATCACGGAACCCTAGCCAAGCTGCAGCGGCTTCATTATTAATTACTATATCTTTCTCTCTCTCTTCTGTTCTTATTTTAGTGAGGGAAAGAGAGGAGGAATACATATATGAGAGAATAATAGGAAAATAAAGCCTGCTGCTAGCTTCTGCTTTGCCTTCACACATCTATATACTTCTGACGATTCAGCTTTTCTTTTTCTCTGATTTCTGAAGCTGGCTTTGTCGGAAGCGCTTGGATGAACATGGATTCCACTCTTTTCCATCAGACACGAAATATTTTATTCATCTTCAGTCTTCACCTTTTATTCCCCCTCCTACCTTTTTTTTTTATAAAAAATTATATCTTAAGTTTTGCATTATAAAGTTTGATCCTTGTGTTATGAGTTTTTTTAATTTAATTTTTAAATTTTTTTTAACCATAAGTTCGTATAACACAGCTGTACACATGGTCATGTACCTAGGAGACTGGGACAAGGATGACAATCCCTGTCTAATTATCAAAATATTCTGATCTAGATATGTTTCAAAATCATAAAATATAAATTAAATTAAGTGTAACATAATTTTTATTGACATTCATTTTAAAGTAAATTTATTTATTACAATATTATTTTGATTAGAATTTGATAACAGCATCTCAATTAAAAAATTTTTAATTTTCAAAAAAGTGATCATTACTTTATAGATTCATAAACTTAATTAATTTTCTTATATATTATTATGCATATAAATATGAAAATTTTCTTTTATTTTGCTCCAATTTTCTTTGTAAAATATATACTTTTTTAATGAAAATGTAAAAATTTATAATACTACTCTTTTATTATAAATGTACATTTTAATATATATATATAACATACACATAATAATTATTTTCCTATAATAACTTTATATTCATAATGCATGATGATGAGATCCATATAAATTTAAAAAAAATATTTTTGAATGATAATTTATTTAGAAGTTAGGTTAGTTGCTAATAGAAGCTTACTATGGATGTTGATAGCCGGATTCATATAGAAATTGCATTATAATGATATTTCTATTTTCGGAAATAAAATTTGGAGCCTTTTGAACGAGTTTTGACTCGTGTGGCTCTGAGTTTGGGAGTCTTTCTAAGCTTGACTTTGACCAGGGAATCTAATGATTTTGAGTGCGTTCCTTCACGAGGAGGCGCCTAGGCGGTCAGTGCGGCAGGCTCGCCCCCACGTGGATGACGTGGCGCCCTCACGGGCCCTCCTGCTTTCTTTGGCAAACTGAAGAAGTAAATGCACGTAAACGAATCCGCTTGATTACATCTGATTTAATCAATTCAATATGACGTGGAAGAAAAAAAAATTATTAAATTTATTTTTTTCTTAACCAATTTGATTATAAAAAACAATCAAAACTTAAACTATTATTTCTATGGAGTCCTGTGGGATTAGTTTTATTTTATATTTTATGTTCTTATTTTTAAGTTATTTTTAAAAATATATTTATTTAAGAATTTTTAGAGATCATTTTAATTTTTATTTTTTATTCAATTTTTAAAATATATTTATTTTGTATATTTTTATGTGTTTTTCTTATTTATTTTTTATTTTAAAAAATAAATAATATTGTTTTATAAATAATTAAAATATATTTTAAATATTTTGATTGTTTTTTAAAATAAAATAAAAACATAAAAAAAAATAAAAATTTTCCCAAATATCTCCTTAGTATATTTTTTAAAGTGTTTATATTTTTTTATTATTTTGTTTGATTGGCTTTAGAAGTCGTTGAAAAAATTTTGAATTTAAATTCGGCCTATATTATAAATAAAGTCTTATCTTATACCTTGAAAATAAATAAAAAAATTATCATCATAAGATATAATTTATTTTAAATCATAATATAAATAAAATAATGTAAAATTAAATAATTAAAATGATGTCAAATGATCCTTAAAATTTTGACTAGCTTTGTAATTAATGTTTCATCTTTTTTACTAGAATTGGATTTTCTGGCCTCAACATTCCTTAAAAAAAAATAATTTTCTGATTATTGGCACTCCATTCATTTTCATTAAATATTTAAAATATAACTTTGGAAAAAAGACTTTATATACAAGAGAACAAAATAATAATGTACAAGTTGAGAATATCCATTTCCCCTTCTCATTGTACCAAGAGTTATTCTTTTAAGCATGAGTAAGAGAATAGAGGACCAAACTTATAGAGAATATTATTCCTCTCGCACTATATCTATGATCAATACAACAAGTATGTTGGGAGAAAAAACACAAAATTTTCAAGAAAATCAGGACAAAAGTTTAAAAAGAAGTTGAAATAAAAAAGCACACAGAGAATACCATAATATATTTGAAAAATTCAAGAATGAAAAAAAATCATATAGTCACACTTAGGGGTGTAACTAAGTTAAGCCGGCTCGTGAGCTCACTCGAGCTTGCGAGTGTGGGTTCCGAAAATTTGCCACCGACTTCTCACATTGAAGAGAGTATGATTTAGTATCGTAAAATTTTTAGAAAGCAGATGAAATAGTAGATAAAATACTCATAGATTTCACCCTCATTTTGTGAGGACTTTAGATCTGGTTCTAGGTTTACTATAGGCGCAAGCACATATAGTTAATTACCATTCCCAATACTGAGAGAGAACTTTCGATTAATGTTAGTCATTAGATCGCTGAATGCATAGCGTATAGTAGCAGCATGTGGAGTTCTAAAGTTTAGATTTATGAAATTCATTATATTTAACTTAAAGCATATGGTTGGGGGATGATGACGTGCCCAATCTAGGTCCCATGGTTCCATCTCATTGTGGTTGTCTACTTAGTCGGAAGAGATATAACAAGAAGGTCCCTGTCACACACATGGTTGCGTCATCAAGAAATCCTTGTAGACGGTTGTGTTTGTCTGTCAGGAGATAAGTTTAAGTCCAGAGATTTTTTTCTTTTGCATGTACCATGATTCACATCTCAAGGTATAGAGCCATTGGGGAGAATACAAATTACAGTAGTGATCGTAATATATTGGTATCATTTGGCAGCAGCCACCTGATCAGAAGGACTTTGTGCTTGTATCATGTGAAGTTTCTTGGCACTGATCGCACACGTCCTCGGCATGAGATTGATTGAGAGTGAACATATCAGAACACTTGATTTGACTTTGGCTCCTTTATGAGCTAAAGTTTTCTTAATTTGTCACATTCGACAAATAATTATGGAAGGTGAATTGGGTTAGATTTTATTTTAAGTTTTTAGAATGCATTTCATTTAGACATTTATAGCTTAATGACATATTAAATTTCACATTTTGTTTGATACTTAATTTGAAATTTAAATCACACTTTGATGGAAGTATCCCCTCTGGTTGAAATCTCTATCCAACACAGCCATCATCGGGGTATATGAGTTTGCTTGATCATTCAATTTATTATTTCAAATCCTATTGACTCTATTAATTTAATAATAGAGAATCAGATATACTGTCATATGATAAAATTAACTTCTCAGATATTTTAATAAGTTAAAATTCTTAAAATAATTAGATTTTTTAGATTTTGTTAACCCGGACCCGATCCTAAGACCAAACCGGGAAGCAGCCCACGCAGCTTCCTCGGACACTAAGTTTAAGCATTCGGCATAGTGTTGGGGCCCATGCGGGTATTTGATAATTCAGATTATTTCATTTTTTAATTATGAGATTAATCCCATATTTATTTAATCTCAACTTAGCCTGCACATCCTTTTCATACATTAAAATTTGCACTTCAAATTGAATGAGTTGCTTTTAGTTCACTCAATATATCATGTAGTGCAACTTGAGCGATTATTGAAAGACTTTGTATATGCTTATTGATGAGTCAATTAGCTACATTATAAGTCCTTTTGTGAACATTATTTGAATACCTTTAATTTTAAAGATAGGCACTTCAATATATCATAATTCTCATGTGCTTCAAATCCGATTTCAAATACAAGATCCAAATGACCCTTTTAAAGGCCACATTCATGATTGTTCATGAGTTACCTAATTGAAGTTGTGCTTGTAAGAAAGCTACCAAATTTCTTGCACACTCTTATTCTTAATTTAAAATTGAACATTTAGATTTACCACCAATCATTGGTCATTTGATATTCAATTGAGATCCTTTATTCATTTGACACCAAACGTAGTTGTCTAAGGGTCCCATTAATTCTATTTATGCTTATTACTTGCTTATGAAATTGACACCTTGAATAATCAACAAGAAATTTTTTCATGTTATTTGATAAGATGTCAAAGCCCACTCATGTTAATATGCAAGCTACCAAGCTTCATAAAAAAAATATTTGATTGTGTTCAATTCAAAATATTTTTAGTTCACTTGGAATAAGCCATAGTAATCTACTTATTTATTGCATGAGCCATATTGATGCTTATTGGTTAGAAGTGTAGTCACATTCATGTTCATGTAAGAGTTATTGTTGACCTCATTTTTATAATGAGCTCTCAACTCCTCTATCTTAGACATAGGACTTCTCTTAGATTTTAAGAGTTCCTTAGTCTTAAGACACATCTAGTGATTAGGTAGACACTCAACTTAGCCCTAGAGACTTAGAAGAGTTAGCCATAAGAATATATCATTCCTTAGGGGTGTTAGGAAAATTTGCCTACCCTTAGCTTGAACCATTCCTCACCTTCCTTCCTTCAAGTCAAACTCCAAATCAATCTTATTTTATTTTCTCCAAACTCAAATTAAATCCATGATTAAAACCCATGAATGAAAATTCCTTAGTCTAAATCTTCCTTAAGTCCTTAATCTCCTTTTAAGGACTTAGCCAAAATCATGATCTAAATAATTCAAACTCATGAGGTTCTCTCATAATTCATTTATATTCTCATATATAAATGAAATATAAATTCAAATCGATCAAACTAAGCTCAAAATTCAAAATCAATTCATAAATTTTTTAAGTTCTTTAAGTTTCCTTCATGAACTTAGCCAAAATAAAATCTAAATCAATTCAAATTCATGGGATTTTCTCATAAATCATTTATATTATCATTTATATTCACATATATAAATGAAATATAAATATAAACCAATCAAATCAAATCCAAAAATTAAATTCTAAATTTAAATTCCTTCTTAAGTCTTTAATTTCGTTCTTAAGGACTTAGCTTAAATCATGATGAAATCAATTCAAATTCATAGGATTTTCTCATAACTTATTTATATTCTCATTTATATTCACATATATAAATAAAATATAAATATAAATCAACCAAACCAAATTCAAAAATTCAAACCTCAAACTCCAAAATTTCCTAAGTCCTTTAAAATTCCCTTTTAAAAGACTTAGCCTAAATCATGATCAAATCACTTCAAATCCTTGAAATTTTCTCATGATCCATTTATATTCTCATTTATATTCACATATATAAATGAAATATAAATTCAAACAATCAAAATCAAACCTAAAAATCAAACTTAAACCCACTTAAAATCAAACCTAAGCCTTTCAAGTCAAAATATTGAACTTAGCCAAATCAACTTCAAATCAAGCCAAACTCTTGATTTTCCTTCATGATTCAATCAACCCTACAATCATGAATCTATATATAAATACAAACTTTAATTATTAAATCAAAACCCAAGTCAAAAATCAAATCCCCTCCATTCATATTCTTTCTTTGAATATGAAATTGTCAGATGAATCAAAACCCATTTGACTTCAAACTACTTGCAAATGGATTTATATCTCAATCATAAGTTCATATACAAGTTCAATCAAACTCAAATCAAGCTTTGACCAAGCCATTTGACCCACTTAGGCTCACTTGACCCAAAGTGACCTAAAGACCCTTATGAGCTAAATTCTAATCCTAACCAAATTGGATTGAATCAAACTCATCTATGCCTCTCATCATGATCAACAATCATCAAGGGATGATCAATCAATCAAATTTTCTCAAACCAAATCAAACCTAAGGGTTGACCAAGTCAACACTTAACCCAAAATGAAATCTAACATAGCCAAAATTTACCATAGGTCAAATTGATTGAAACCATTGATCTAAGTTCATTTATGAATGTTTGAACTTGAACAAGCCAACATTTGAGCCTAACTTAGCCCAATTGGCCACTTGACCCAAGTTGACCCAACTTGACCTAAAAGTCAACATGTGTCAAAACTTGATCTAAGCCAAAATGATTAAAACCAATGGTTAAGTTGATTCCAAATCACTTGTTGAACTTGACCAAAGCCTCAATTTGCCAACTAGACCTAACTTAGCCCAATTGACCTTAGACCCAACTTGACCTAAAGGGGTCATATTGAGCCAAATTCAAACTGAACCAAAATTGATTTGAAACAAAGATACAAATCCACTCCATATGACTAACCAAACCTAAACCTACCCTTAACCTAGCTCAAGTCAACTTGACACCCATTTGACCTAAATGAAGTCATATGAACCAAATTCAAAACTAAACCAAAGCAAAGCCACCAAAATATTTCAAATGGTCATATGAACTTGACCCAATTTGACCAATTGGTCAACTTGACCCAAGTTGACCCATTTTGATCTAAATGGGTCAACATGAGCCAAACCATATCAAATAAACTCCAAATCCACTAAAACTTGGTCAAATATATTTTCTCCACATAACCAACATGTTCAAATTAAAAAAAATTAGCCAAATGACCATTATATTCCTAGGCCATAGAATAAATTATGGAATAATCCATGAGTAATTTGGTCAAGCCCTCTTCATATAAACTTGATACCTTCCTAATAGTTCAAGTGGACCCAATGGAGAGTGGTGTACCCAACCTAATGGGTTTGGGTCAGCCCAAATGGACCCAAGGCCAAACTCGACCCCCTAGCTCAAATTGGCCATTTCAAAATCCTTCCTCCACCCAATTTGAAGCACATGAGAGGTTACCAATTCACTCAAGACCTCAAACCGACCATGTTCAAAGAGCTAACAACCTAAACAATCCCTCTCATATGATCAATTGGATCAAAATGGCAAGAAATGGTTCGACCATCTGATTTTCATTGGAGATATACTCCCCCTAATTCAATTTGAATTCATCATCCTCACATTAGATTGAGCACTAAAGAGAGTTAGGAACCATCAGAGAGCATTTTTAAGCTTTCTAAGAGGGATTTGGATCTTAGCTTTCTCAATTTCTTCCTTAGAAAATAGGGGAGCTCATCTCAATTATGAACTTCTTCCACACTCAAATCTACTCCAATTCCTCTTGCACACTCCCTCAGGGGATCAAGTCGAGTGCACCTAAGCATTCCCTCAAGTTCCCAAAGCAAGGAGGAGGTGAATTGTATCAAAGATGCAAAGGGGAGCAAGTGGTGTTAGTCCATAGAGCGATCTACTCAACCCCAAGGCTTGAAACTTTCAATAGGGCTTCGTCTCCACTGACGAAGCTACCTCATCGAGCTTGAGTGCCGGTGATCACCTCCGGTGATGTATGAAATTTTTTGACCACTTATCTTAGGAGGTGTTAGTCTTTTTGTGAAAGAAATTATTTTGGCATGTGAAATCCACTGTTGGATAGGTTTGTAATTGTGCTTAGATGGTGCAGGTACAATCTCATTCCAATCAAGCTCAATCGAGTTAGGATCTTCCCCTAGATCATGGATGGTCTCCATTGATCCTTAGGAAAGAACTAAGGCGATCCTGGCCATCCATCCACCCATTTTGGATGGACGGCCAGATTAACCGCATGTTTTCAAATTGATTTATCCCTTTTAAAACCACAGGATGATCCCTCGCCATCCGATCATTGATCGAATGGTAGGGATCAAATCGCATCTGTTGCCGCGCCACCACCATGATGTGACATTTAAGTAATCCCCTCATGACACGATGCATGAAAAGCGTGCTGACCGCCGCTGCCACGTGTCGCGCTGTGAGTTAAGGGGATTAGTTTGGAATTTAATTTAATTTAATTAATATCCTAACCTTTAAAAATTTATATCTCCCTCAATAAAATTTGGAAAAATATGAGGTAAATTTCTATGGAAAGATAATTTAACCTAAAATATTTTAAAAATAATTTCAATAGATTTTAAATTATATGTTTTTCTAATTTTGGGTTTTAATGGAAATCTTATTTTGCTAATTATCTCTTAATTAATCTTGATTAATCCCAAACATCTTGGGTACATTTTAGGGATGACCTCTACCTCCCTTAATTTTCTTGGGATTTATTTAAGGCTTAATTATGAGAATTACAAATACATTTCCTAATTATCATCCTTACATAATTAAGGATAATTAAGGTTGGATTAGTATTTTAATCCCTCATTAGAGTTGATTAAGGTTATATCTAGTGAATAAGAGACTTTGGGAATAATTTTTGGGTATTTCCCTTAATGCCATTCCCTAAATCCCCTTTTTCTTTCCTTAATCCTCTCTTAATTAAGATTAATTCATTAATTATTCTCTTAATTAATTTCTAAAAATTCTAAAACCTTCATAACTTAATTAATCTATTTTGGGTAGATGCTTAGGTGTTGAATAGCCTAAGTTCAATTAAGGAAATCAAAACTCACATCACATGTGTGAGGGGTGTTTTGAAATTACTTAAGTTAAACCCCTTAGCTTAATTAACCATTAATCATGAGCCAAATTGCATTAGGCCTTTTTTTTCCTAGGTGAAATACAAGTTTAAATTCCTTATGAGTTTTTATGGCATCGCATTGGCTCATAATTACTTGGTTAACTATGCTAAGGTGGTGTAGGTAAGGGTTAATTAACTTGCTTAATTCATACCTTAACCTAATCAATATCTTAAAATGAATCTAATCATCTAAAACTAAACAAAAATATCAAACACATGTGGAATGGGTTGGGAACAGTAAACTCAACTCACAGTTTCAAAATTAAATCAAATTCTAAATCAAACAAATATCATCTTAAATAAACTTTGATTTATTTTAAGCTTTCTTATTTCATAAGATTATATTTAGGATTTAATTAAAGTGAATGTGTTTACATGCTTTCATTGATTTAATTCTTTCCCTAACATGTTAAATGTGTATGTCATATGGTTTCATGCATCCATATTTTTCAAAAATCAAATTTAAAATGAAATTATTTACTTTATGTCAAAATTGCATGTGTTGGCTAAAGTAATAATATGAGTGGCTATTATCACTATTAAATTCAAATTATTTTCAAAACGTATAAATCAAATGCCTAAAACTAAAAGTGTGCTACTTATATTTTAATTATAAGCTTGCATATGAGAGAATATAAGGATGTGCTTAGCATAGGTTTCCCTTCTCTTTTATTTTAGTATAGTTTTGAGTAGGAGTAGGTAAGATGTATGGTTCATTTGAAAAGAATCTAACACTTACCTAATTCCATATCCTATTCATTCCTATGCTATCACTTAAGAAGGGTCACCTATGCTTGCACACTTAAATTGCATAAATAAAATGAATCAACTAATACAACTTTTGCTTTCTTTCTTTTCAATTTATTTCTTTTATACACATATTTGTATTTAAGGAAAGTGGTATATTAGTCTGGACAATCCTGAGGTTGTGAGACTTTAAGTAGCTTTAAGTAAGTCTTGTACCTTACACCTCTGGTTAACAATGGCACTGTACTCACTTATGCCTTTCTTACTTTCATGTGTATATGTGAAAATTGGATAAGAAATATATTTTCTACTTAATGAAAATCATGCATAATAAACTTCCAAATTTCCTTAAATGAATTACTTAGCATGCATCATAAAGCATGTTAAATACTCTCATTTATGTGTATAGATATGCTTAGGATTCATTCATATGTATGTTATACATGTTGGAAAAGAAATGAAGTGATGTATATATTGTGAATTTAGTTCATTTTATTTAATCTTAAAATACCTTTATTTTTGAATAGGTTTGTTTAGAGTTCATCTAAACTTATGATTAATTAAAAGACTTAATCAAAACATTCACTAAAAAAAACTAAAAATATGAATCTACTTTAGAAATTATTTAGGTTAGGGAAGGAAAGAGAAGTTCTCTTCTCTTTCCCTCTCTTTATAACTTAGTAATTAATTTTAGAATTCACTTGAACTTAATCAAAAAATGAAATAAAATTAACCTAAAATAATTAAACAACTTAAATGAAACCCTCCTCTAAGTTGAACATGTTTCACACTTAGAAAATTCTAAAAACCATAGCTAAACCACACAAACATTCAAAGCACACATTAGCTAAGTCACTTCTAGCTTTAGGTGAGGTGTGCATTTGATGTTTGTTTTGTTTTGTGATATATGTTTTAGACTGGATATTAGGATGTATGCTCGTAGAGTGAATGATAGGGTGATCTTAGTCTAACCATTATTTTTAAAGGGATTATGCTTAAGGGGCACTATTATAAAAATATAAATGCTTTTGCTTGCAGGTGCTTATACCCCAAGCATAATCTAATAGGCAAGGTGGACTTAATCACCCATGTGTGGGCTGATAAATCCAATATATATGCTTGGGATTTATGTGGTTTGTTTTAGCTAATCTCTATTTTGCAGGTATTAGTTAGATTTTCATTCATTTCCTTTTCATGTAAATTTTGCAATTAGGATTTTGGAATGATTCTTATGGGGATTAGGATGAGCATTGGTCATAAGATCCTATCTTATGCACCATGTGAAGCCTTGGAGCATCCATCCTTCCAACCATCCAAAAGAAAAAGAACCAAAGAAGAAAAAAAGAAGAAAAGAAGAAAGAAATGAAGCTTGAAAACCCCCATATTAATGAATTGCTTGCTTAATTTTAATTTAATTCATTTGTAATTCGAGTTATATAAGGGTAGAGCTTCTACCCAATTTTTATTTTTGGGTTTGTGCTATGGTGCCCGACCACAACGACCTTTTATTCTTTTTGCGATTAGCTTTATAAATTGATTGATGATTTGTTTAATTTTTGCGTTAAGTGGCATCTTTCGCTAGTTTCTTCCTTTGCTTTATGTATGGCCTGAATGTGGAATAGGCTCTTAGGGAAATATAAATCTTTTACCAAATATAACAACTTAAAACTAAAAATAAAGAATTCATAACCTCACCTAAAGCTTAGGTTTAAAATCAAGATAAAAGAATTAGCAACCCCTTAGCTGGATGAGTATTTATTTTACAATATCATGCACAAATGCATCTTATTTCACTCTTGATTGGATGGCTTCCACCTTTGCTAGAGAAACTTGGCTTAATATTTGTGAGCCATGGTAGAAACACTCCTCCTCCCTTCTCACTAATTTTGGCCAATAACTTTATTTCTCATGCATTAGGCATATGAATCTATTAGCTTGAGTCAAAATAATTGTCCAAAAATGAAAACAAAATAAAATTTGAATTGCATTAGATTTAGGTCATTTGAAGCATGTCCTTACATGATCTAGTCTCTTTAAGTAGTGAGTTTAAGGACTTAGACTCTTTAAATGAATAATAGCCTATCTATCTTGCATAAGCATAAGAATTGCCTACATGTATTTAAAATAGTAGGAGGAATTAGTTGGAAGTCACTCTAGGAGGTTGTAAGTCCAAGCAGTCGGGTGATTTATCTTGGAGGCAAACCAAATACTTATTTTTGCCTTAGATTTAGGTTATGCTTTCGACCATCGCCAAAGCTCCTTAGATTTAGGTTCTGAGATTGCTTCTCCCCTTTGTGAGCCATAAGCTTAATTCCCCACCTCTTAGGCATTTCCTTAATCTCGTGTTATGGAATCATAAGTCCTAAATTTCTAATGAAAAATGCAACTCAAACAAACTAAATTAATTTCAAAAATGTAAAGCCCAACTATAGGATAGTTTGAGACATTCGGTAGGTTTCCTAGCATTGTGGGCATCTCCTACTTATCTTTCTTTTAGCTTTGATAATAACTCCCTCTCTTTGATCAATACCATTTGATCTTTCAAAAATGAACTAATGGATTGATAGTCCCATTCCTATTAAAATCTTTGAAGACAATGATCATTTACCTTAATCGAGAGTATTACTAAGGGATCCATTCTCTTAGGATGTAATTAACTATGGGGGCTTTCCCCTGTACGAAACTTAATGAACTTGATTTAAAATAAATCCCGCTTTACTTTTCCATGTAAAGTAGGGGAAGAATCTCTGGTATATATGCAGACCCATTATCCTTAGGAGTCTTTATTGAGGTGATTAGGTCCATTAAAGAGTAGTGACTTTTTTGAGATAGAGATATATTTCCTTGATGACGATCACTGAATAAATACATCTATGGATCTACGTGGCATCTTGAAAAGACAATTTTTTATTCTTGCCTCTTTCACCACAAATTGAAGGCAACCATATAGAAATTTTTAACCCCAGAGTTTTCAAATCCAAACTCGATTTACTCTTAACTCCACATCAAGTTTCATATTTATTTTTAAAACTAAACTTCAAACTTATTATAAGTCTCTTATGAGTTTAGTACTAGCATCCTTAAGCTTCACTCATGTTTAACTTAAGTATCCTCATTGGTTTAAACATATGAAACAATGGGTCAAGCATTCATTTAATAATAAATTAAGTGACTAAATTCACCTTCACTTAATACATTTTCATAAAGTAATAATGTTTATTGAGCATGAGACAATCTATTATTACTTTAAGTTACATGTGAACTCCATATTCCCTTTTCATTTCTATAAATTAGAGGCTAGAATGATTCTTATTATTATGTTATTTGAATCCTTTTAATAGTTTACAAAGTTCATTGTTAATAAAAGCAATGAAGAGGGAGAAAGGTTTACAAAGCTTATAGGTTTTAACTTACTTAGAATCTTGTAAGCTATTTTTTCTTTGTTTGTTTAATGCTCATATTCACATTATTTTGCATATTTACTTGATTCTTATAATTGAATTTAGTTTTAGATTTTTTTATTTAGTGCTTATAAGCATTTTTTATTTTCCTTTTTTAAATCTAAAATTTAGTCTAAATTTCGGTAATATTTCAGCATATGGGTGTCACATCTAATAGGTTTTCTTCAAAATGAGCATGAATCAATGTTTTGAAAACTCCCATTTTCATCTATCCTCACTTGATGGTTAACACATATGACATTATTCATTTTTACACATGCACAATAACCACAAATAATAAATTTCAATATGATTCATCACAAAAGTGATGTAGAGATGTTGATCTGTTTACTAGGCTAGGAAGGAATCGGTATTCTTGTGAATCGATAATATCAAAAAGGAAAAAAAATTCAAACCTAGAAACCCATCGATGATGGAATTTCCTCTTTGGTAAAAGAATGATTGGGGAGGAAATGAGAATAATATCAGAGGAATTGATGTTCCTCTACCCTCTTTTATGGAAGGAAAGTTCTAAGCACATTTGGATACTACCATTCTACATCAACAATGGGAATGGAAATTTCATTTTCAAATTAAATTAAATTTTTCAAAAGCACATGTGAACATCTTCATTTAATATACTAGAATTTATTAAATGAAGATTTCATTCCCAAATAAAAATAACATCATTTGAAAATTCCACTTAAACATATCTCACATATGATTAATTTGGAATTCCTATCTTTAAAAAAAAAAGCAATAATCACACATAAAATAAAATTTTCACATTTCAAAGATAAAATTGATCTTCATTCCTACACACCCAAATTTGTTGAATGGAAGTCCTCTTTTTTAAAAATCAAAAATCAAC
The DNA here is from genome assembly GCA_021442155.1 of Cymbidium sinense. NCBI lineage: Eukaryota > Viridiplantae > Streptophyta > Magnoliopsida > Asparagales > Orchidaceae > Cymbidium > Cymbidium sinense. The sequence goes on from CM038220.1 coordinate 79,665,769, forward strand.
AATCATATTTTCAAAAATTTTAAGACCCATTTGGAACTTCATTTAGCATACTCAAATTTGCAAAGTGAAGTCCTTAAACTCAAAATCAAAAAAATTTTAAAATATATTTGGAACTTCATTTAGTATACTCAAATTTGCTAAGTGAAGTCTCCAAATCCAAAATCAAAAATTTTCAAACATATTTGGAACTTCATTTAGCATAATCAAATTTGTTAAGTGAAGTCTCCAAACTCAAAACATAAAAAATTTTCAAACATATTTTGGAACTTCATTTAGCATACTCAAATTGCTAAGTGAAGTCTCCAAATCCAAAATCAAAAATTTTCAAACATATTTGGAACTTCATTTAGTATAATCAAATTTGTTAAGTGAAGTCTCCAAATCCAAAATCAAACATTTTCAAACACATTTTGGAACTTCACCTAGCATACTTAAATTTGTTAAGTGAAGTCTCCAAAGTCAAAACCAAAAATCTTCAAGCACTTTTGGAACTTCATTCCTTAGCATACCAAATTTAATAAGGAAAATATTCCATTTTCAAAACCAAAACACAACAAAATTTTAAACACCTCTTTTGGAATTTCATTAAGCATACTCAAATTTGCTAAGTGAAATTTTGATTTCACAAAACTAAGTGGGACTTCAATCTTAGCATACCATATTTGCTAAAGTAAAGTCTCCACTTTCAATAATATCAAAACAAAAAGTGAAACACATTGGGATTTCCTTTGCATACCAAGTTTTCCCACTCTTTCAAAAATCAAAATATCCAAACAAATGAAACACTTAGGATTTTCTTAGCATACTTAAATTTGCTAAGAATCCTATTTTCAAAAATCAAACAAAGCACACTTAGGTTCTTCACTTAGCATACCTAAATTTGCTAAGTGAGAATTCTAATTTTCAAAATATAAAATAATTCATGAAAAAGAACATAATTATTTTCAAACACTTCACTTAGCATACCTAAATTTGCTAAGTAAGTAAAATTTCAAAATCACTAAACAAAAATAAAATCAATTAACCCTTACTTTAACATACCCAAATTTGTTAAAAGAAAGGGTCCCCAAATCAAAATCTAAATTCAAATAAACATGAACCTATGGAAGCATCCTTCTAAAAATATTTGTATCCATCTTTTAGCATACCTAAATTTGTTGAAGTTATATTCATATTCAAAATTCCTCTTTCAATCAAAATTATAAATCTTCTTAAATCTATTTGTACCCCAGTTAACACTTCCAAGTTGTTGGATGTGGGTTCAAATTTTCAATTCAAATTTAAAAATCTATAAAGATAAAAATCTGATACAAGCTCATTTCCTATTATAGATTCTTACATTCAGTTACAGTACAGTGATAATTCAATTTTTAGTCTTTTACAAGTTATTCTGAGATGGCCGTTCATAGAAATTCATTTTCACTTTCCCTCATGGTATGGATTTGGCTTTGGACCAAACCAACTTCCCCAATTGGATCATACACATCATATCCACTTTGGTGGATTGAGGCGAGGATTACATGTGAGGGCACTCCTCGGTCGGTGGGAAGGCGATCGGGATTGATCTACCATTATGACATCTCCTCACGAAGAGGAAAGCGGTGCGATTAGTAGGCGGTAGTTCTGCGGTGCCAATTTTGTGTGCCCAATGGTTTCTCATCGCCTGGTGAGCTAATGCCCTCTCATCTGTACCCTCTAAGGGTAAGGCTACCTTGGTCTCAGGGCTTGCATCCCCTACTTTTGAGTATGTGTCTAGCTCTCACTCCTCCCATCTTACCAGGACACAACGTAGGAACAAAAGCTGCATGATCAAGTGGTACCAAACTAGGATTGCCAGGGAGATAGAGGTAGCAACCCGTTTAGCTATTGGGGAGTTTCCTGTTATTACTTCACCACTGGTTATAGTAAACCAGTTCGATCCTCTCTCTGGGTCAGACAGAGAGGATGTTAGGAGGATTTTCTCATCACCTCCTCTAGTGGTGCAGCATCATTACTAGGAGGATTGCAGCCTCCTCTTGCATCATGTAGGCGAGCTTCTGGATGTTGAGTTTAAGCTCATTTGATCTCAGATCCATCATCCTCCATAGTGTGTGGAAGCATATTCTTCCAGGAGAGGACTAGAGAGGCCCATATAGCTCACATTATTAATAGAGGGAGGAGGTTGATCGCGATTTGACTTTTTGATTTTCTCGGCCTGCTGACCATCTGATCCATACTGGGACTAGTCATCAGGAGGACATCTGTGCATAGAGTTGATGGTGTCTCTCCACCACTGTCATCCATCACAGTCATCTCGTTCCATCAAAGGCCATGAAGGCCATATTTGAGGAAGCACACCGTTGGTGATCTGGCCGAGGATCCTACCCCTTCTACACCACATATTGTGGCAGGGGAGCTCTCCTGACCTTCCTGGTGGTCGAAGGAGTAGACCAAACGTGGTCATCCCTTCACCAACTCGCAACAAGATGTGATGGTGGAGTTATTTTAGAGTTGGCGAGATGATAGTCCAGCACCAAGGATAGTGGAAACTCTAGGATGTCACCCATCTCATAGCTAGTAATCGGGGTTCACTCATGTCTGCATAAGATTGACTTTAGTCCGAGGCGGGGTTGGTGCCTCTGAACGATAGGCGATCAACTTTTGTGCACACTTGGATGGATCATTCTTCAGATGAGATAGTGGCACAATATTTCATGGAAGAGAAGGAGATTTTAGGGTATGATTGGTCAGATGAAGAGAAAGATAGCTTCGATCCCAATGAAGATGACTTATTAGGAGACTCAACTGGAGTCTGCATGGTTAATACTAGAGGATCGCTTCTCAGGGAGCAACAACCCATGGAAGGTGATGATGTTGATCAAGAAGACACAGCAGCATCAGTCAAACACCTCCAAAATAAGTTGAGGCAGAAAGATGAGCAGATAGATAGGATGGCATGAAAGTTAGAGGACTTATTAACAACAGTATCAGTACTCCAAAAATATGCCCCATTAGTTTATCCTACTATAGTCGACATCAGTCAGCCTGAGTTAGTGCATGTCTTGGACCCAAGACCACCTCCCATTGAGCAAGGTAGCAGCATGTAGGAAGGTAGTGGAAAGTACCTCCATATAAGAAAAGACATAAAATCCATGGTTGAAGCACAAGTGAAGGAAGCATTGGCTCAAGCTGGGAGGATCATCGTTCCAAAGTGTAGACCCGGTGGTAATTACTATCCAATATCCTAAGGTTTTGTGCCACCTTCATCAAAAGCTTTGATGGTGGAAAAGGCAACACATAGCACATTTGAGGTTATTGCGGGTGTGCTTTACTTTTTTGCCTTTTTAATTAAAGTATTGCTTTCGATTGGTATCTTTCCAGTTGTAAGAGACATTTGTTGAGTTAGAGCAACTCTTTATTAGAGATTTCTTTGGAGCTCAACAAAGGTTACTATGATGATCTCGTTGTAGCTAACACATGAGCCTTGTTGATTATATTCTCGATGGCACTTGAGTATGAAGTGTGAATGCTTGCAACATGCCATTGAGATTATTTTAAGAATATATGGCATCTTCATGCTTAAGGGCTTCACTATCAAGACATTTGAGAAGCTAATCAACAAGGCGACTAGTCTACAAGGAGGAGCTTGCCTAAAGCAAAGCCAAAAAACTATGAGAAGAAAGAGGGTAGTCAATGGTTGATAAGAGTAGCTAGTTAGAGATCGAGAGAAATGACCTCGGTACCTCCTTTGCCGAAGCCCTGGGCCTCCACAACACCTCGATACCACCACCACATACCACTAGCAGGGTATATAGGTAGCTATGGTTCCACCTCTTTTAGATAAGTTAAAACAAACCTTATTCTTTTAAGAGGGAGGTAATCAAGAAAATATTTAAGATCTCTTAAAGAAACTTGATTTTCAGCTACGAGCCTAGGGACCGGAGGAAGTAGGAAAAGTCATGATCTTTTGCCTTACCATATGCTAGGCCATGTTTTGGAGGATTGCTTCACTATCAAGGGTTGGCTTGAACATTTTAAGATTTGTAGTTATCCCAAAGGAATACCTTGTGGAATAACATTCCAATTCCATCAGGGTAATCCTTGGGGATATGATCCTACCAAAACTAAAGAAGGTTGGGATATTTCTTTATCCAAAACTTCTAAGAAGATCATCTAGAAGATCAGGAAGCTTTCCTTGTGGTGGGTCATTCAAACCTCAACACCAAGGAAGGTTTGCAAGTTTCTAGTGCTAACTGGGAGCTCGGCAGCGGTAACATGACAGATGTGTCTTCGACCCATTGGCGTGCCCTCGACCCTGATTCCATGGTGACTTCTTCCGCCCATTATTTCTTCTTCTACTAGTTGAACTCTTGTATCGACAAAAAGGGCATCAAATCACTTGATTTCTACTTTGTACCTCCAAAAATTCCAAGAAATTGAAGAATAAAGCTTTGAATTACATCATTCTTATGGGTTGTCTTCTTCTATTCTAATGATAACTCTTCAAGTCAAAATAACTATAATAATTCTAATCTTCTCTTTTTGATTTAGTTGTACTTTCCTACTCAAATCTGGGTTCACCTCTTGAGATAGATTTGGAATCATTCAGAGGGTCCCATAGGAGAAGCTATAGGTGAGCGATGCGGTAGAACCTTCCATTACCCTGCCATAAGAGATCACTAAAGTCAACCTTCATAGTGGCAAGGTTCTACCTCTTAGGGTAGCACCTCAAGAAAGAGGGAAACAAATCATTGGTATAGAAGATTAAGAAGCACTTCCATAGGATGCTCCACCCTTGGATATGCTTGTGGAAGACCAGCCGAAGGTGGACTACAATGTGCTTTCTCATCTAAGAAAGTTGCCATCTAAGCTAAGCATATACGATGCCCTTGTCTTATCAAAGAGATAGGGAATCACTAATCAAGGATCTTGATAAAATATGCTTAGCTACCCTGGTGAGGAAGCACATTATATAAAAGAAGCTCAAAGTCACCTTCATGATGAAGACCTTCTAGGGACTTGGAGCTCAAGTCCCCTCACATCACGGTTGACATGGACATGTTAGACTTGCAGGATTCTTAGTGGTGTGTGATCAACATTATGAGTCTAAAGACCCTTGAGGATCATCTCACACTCACTGATGGGATGATGTTGGGAGGATTCAATGACCAAGGTGAGCTAGCTTTAGGTTCTATAGTGTTACCTTTGGAGATAGGTGACTAGAAGACTAAAGAAAAGTTTAACATCATTGATTCAAATACTTTGTTAACTACTTTTCTTGGTAGGCCTTGGATACAACAAAATCATTCAATCCTCCCTCCATCAGTGCATTAAGTTCAGAAAAGATGGAATTGAATACCATGTCAATAGAGATGAGTAGCCATTTTCAGTTAGAGAAGTTGAGATTTATGAGGTTGTGACCTACTATCTTCCTCAAAACACCCTTTCTCATGAACTTGGATAAAATTCAATTGCAAAATCAAAAGAAAAAAATGAAGGAAAAGAAAAGATAAAAGAAAATGAAAAGAAAAATAAAAGTCCAAGTGAACAAGAAAGGGGAATTGAAGAAGAAATAGATCCACATATCACATTCTACCCACAGTTCATTCCATCATATGGACATGTGGGTAGGATGGCTCAACCTCCACCATGTAGAGTTAGAGGCAGAAATAGAGGCAACACAGTTTGGCCTAGTTGGCCATCAACCAACAGAAGCCATGTTCCAGTTCATAAGAGTACCCATACTATTCACATAGACTTGGAATCTAGGGAGGGATGAGTCTAATGTGATTAGTATACCAACCCCTCTTAGCGGGTTCCATTGGAGGTGACTTTCGATCCAAACAGAGACGAAGACCAGGCCTCCAAACAAAGCAAAAGTATTTGAGTATGGTTTATGTGAAACTATTAAGCCGTAGTTGGGAACCTTAGCTCTTACCTCACTTACATCTTAGAAAGTTGAATGATAGCTAAGGAAGTCCCTAAGTCTTCCAGTGACATAAAGTAGAAGAAGTTCTTTTTTAGAACATGAGGAGGATACTTTTAAAGAATTAATGGAATTACCATTTGACTTTTACTCACCTTGTGTTCATAATCTTATACAGAGGTTTAGTTCCTCATACATGGTCTAAGCACAGGTTAGAGTACTTTGAGAAGCTGTGGAATAATGGTAGGGAAGCACAATCAAGAGCAGTACTAGGATTCAGTATAGTGGGTCCAGTCGATGATGAAGATTACTGCTTAGTTGTTATCAATTATTTTGAGTTTGATAGGTTCTTCTCACACAACATTAACTCTTATGAGAATGTGTGTTTAAAAATCTCAGATGATCCAGATGATCTCCAAGTTAAAGAACGCCCATTTGAAGAATTGATAATTCAATTGACAAGCTTAAAGAAATCAGAAGAAAATCCATGCCGACATACATTGGTTCATTGCTAAATGAAGAAGAAACCAATGACTTAGTTAGGCTATTGGTGAGTTTAAAGACTCCTTATGGAGTTATGAAGAGATTATCTAACATAGTAGTTCACAAGCTAGATCTGCTACCTATTAAGCAAGCTCCTAGACACATGCGATTAGAAATTGAACAACAGGTCATTTTAGAAATTGATTGATCTTTGGTTTCATCGGAAAAAAAATTCTACGGTTAGCTAGTGTCATCCAGAAGAAGAATGGCCAAATTCATATTCAATTTTAGGGACTTAAATAAGGCATGTCTAAGGATGAGTTTCTCTTCCTATATTAAGTTTGGATATCGCATCTCATTCATCTCTTTCATGGATGGGTCATCTATAAATCAAGATGTCTCTAAAAAAGAAATACTACTTTTTGAATCCCGATCAAAATCTTCTATTATAGGGTCATGCCTTTCAGCCATAAAAATGCTAGTTTGCTACTACTGGGGCCATTACTCATCTTCAATGAACTCATCATCCATCATTTGGTTGAGTGCTATGTTGATGATCTAGTAGTCAAGAGAGAAAAGGAAGACCATCTCTTGAGTAGTTTTGAATGATTAAGATAATATAACCTCAAAATGAATCCCTCAAGTGTGCATTTTAGTAGCTTAAAATTTCTTGGGTTTGTTGTTCGACATCGAGGAATAGAAATAGATCAGAAAGATCAAAGCTATCTTAAAATGCCAGAGTTTAACTCAAAATCTCCTTTCAAGGATGGTCTAAGATGCTTTATCTCCAACCTATCATGGAGATGCAAGACATTTTTAGCACTTATCGAAAAGGATGCCAAGTTCAAGTGGGTTGATAAGTGTCAGCATGCCTTTGAAGTCATCAAGCAGTATTTGGTGAAGCCTCCAGTTCTAGCAGTAGGGGCTCATCTCTCTTCGCATTAGATGACTCTCTGCTATGTTGGCCAAGCAAGGAAGGAGAGCCTCTCTACCTCACCATCATCTCGATTCTGCGAAGCTATCCTATTGAGAAACATTATTTAACCTTTGCATCTCAAAATTTATGACACTATATGCTTTCTCACAAGGAGAACTTGATCTCCAGAACAAACCCACTACAATATCTCATGACATGACCAATGCTATCCAAACATTTGGCACGTTAGTCCATGATTCTCTCACAGTTTGATATCACATTCGTACCCCTCCATACAGTAAAAGGACAGACGATAGTGGATTTCTTGACAACACACTCACTTCCTACTGATTCTCTGCTTAGTGATGATCTCCCTGATGAACAAATCATGAACTTAGGGGAGGCCAGCAACCGTCGATGGGAGATATATTTTGATGGTGCAGCTTCTTTTCTTAAAGGGGAAGCACCATGATCTATTCTCCCAGGAAAGGCAGTGGTAGGAATAGTTCTTGTAACTCCAAACTGCGATGTGATGAGATTCTCTTACTATCTTTCCAACCCCTACACTAACAACGAAGCTAAGTATGAGGCTTTGATTATCGATCTAGAGTTAGCCATCACTATTAGTGTCAAGAATATCAACATCTTTGGAGATTCTCAGTTGGTAATCAACTAGATTGTTGGGTCCTACCAGGTCCTCAAACCCAAGCTTCATCATTATTACGAGTATACCATGAAGCTGTTGGCCCAAGTCACATATGCAGGTTCCCGAGCAGAATCGATAGCAGATACTTTGGCTTGCCAAGAGTTGGCATGTCCGGAAGATGAGTCCATTTCAATAAGGGTCCAAAATAGACAAGTCTTATCTCTTATTGATGTTGAACTCATCGATAGACTTTCTCTTGAAGGGGAGGTTGTCGTTGCCAAAATGGACAAAGAGCTGGATTGGAGGCAACCATTGGTAGATTACTTGAACACCGACAAACTACCTCAAGAAAGGTCACAAGCCCATCAGGTGAAACAAAGAGCTCTCTGCTATGCTCTTATTGATGGCACCCTGTATCGACATCCTTTGACCAAATGTGGTTATGTTGTTTAGACAAACACGAAGCCCATGGCATTGCAATTGAGGTACATTCAGGTATATGCCAAACACATCAATCGATGAAGATGAAGATCAGATCAGACTTGGATATCTACCTTGATGATCACGACTACATGGATGTAGCTAGGAGATGCCATGTGTCGGTGAATGGTCTTTCACCAACCACCCAATATTCTACACCCTACTTTGGCTTCATGGCCATTTGAATGTTGGGGTACCAACATTATGGGTTTGATCGATCCTCCTTCTTCCAAGGTGCATCGGTTCATCTTAGCTGCCACCGACTACTTTTCCAAGTGGGTGGAAGCCATCCCACTCAGAGAGGTCATAGCATAGCATGTGCTTCAATTTTTTAGAAACCATATCGTATATGGTTTGGGGTGTCTCAATGAATTATATTTGATAATGGTACTGCATTCGAAAGCACAAAAATCAACAGCTTCACTAGAAGACACTGTATAGATTGGAGATACTCCACCATCTACTACCCCAGAGCAAATGGCTTAGCAGAAGCATTCAACAAAATGATCATCAGATATTAAAGAAGACTCTTGATGATAAAAAATGATAGTGGAACAAGCAATTGGTTGAAGCCTTGTGGGCCTACACCACATATCAAACTCTAACTCAGTCTATCCTATTTTCTTTAGTGTATGGGTCTGAAGCCATTCTACCTTTAGAAGTTCAACTCCCATTACTAAGGATAGCATTGGGTATCAAGATCACTACAGAGCAGAATGCAAAGTTGCAGTTAGAAGAGCTCAAAGGTTTGGAGGAAAGCTTTAGAACCTCGAGTTGTACAAGGCCAAAATGATTCAAGCTCATAATACGTTGGTCTGCCCTAGGTCTTTTTGAGTAGGATAATTTGTGTTAGTCCTAAGAAGACCAATTTTTGCCTATCAAAAGATGGGAGGCAAGTTTGAACTCTCTTTGGAAGGCCCCTATGTCATAGAGATGGCCTGCCAAGGAGGATTTTATCTGCTTTTTGATTGTAAAGGGGAACACCCGATACTTCTAATTAATGGGCTCTACCTAAGGAAATAATCATATTCATATTTGAAAATAATCATTAATAAAAAGAATAAAAATCTGATTTCATTCATCAAATCTTCTCTTCTTTTGAAGTACTGTTTGCTTATCTTGCAAATCCACCGTGACGTGTTTAGGGTAGGTGTAAGTGTTCCCCAGTGGCATCTTATCCCTTTTTCATAACACAAACACAATCTCCTGATGCTTTTAGAATATGTGTAAGAGAACCCGAGAGGCATCCTATTTCGATTAGCACAACTAAATTAGGTGTGAGAGAACCCATGCAACATCCTTTCTTAGTGGGAATCCTTGTTGCCATCCATGGCATTTCATCAAATCTCTAGCATGTTTAAGGTAGGTCTAAGAGTCCCCTAGAGTCTTATTCCTTTTAACACAAGCATGACAATAAACATAAATCTTTTATCTCGAGATATTTTGATGTGGGAGCAAGCCCCCTGTGGCACTCACTCATTAGCTGTTCTAGATTAGGTCTTCATGCTTCCTTGCTAGTATGTCAGTGGTCATTTATTGGAGGATGTGAGTCCCCGCTCTTTCTTCCTAATGTGATCATTGTAAACCAACAAGCGCCTTGTTAGTATGGTAGTCTTCACTACCCAGCTAGTAAGCTAACTCATGATTGAATTTGCTTAAGAAAATGTGAGTCCCCGTGCTTTCTTCTTGAACTAGCTATCATTCACTAACTAGGTTGAGTATATTTGAGGTTTAGGATAATTCCCACAGAGGCTCCTTTCTCTTGACTACTTTTGAGTTGATATAAGTACCCCAATGGCATTCACTCAATAGTCACCCTAGGTCAGATAGCACTTGTCGAACTGAAGACAGACTATCCCAACAATCAATTCTGCTATATGAGGATGTGAGTCCCCGAGCCTTCTTCCTATGCTGATTGTTATAAATCGATGGGAACCTTAGGTTGGTTGATATTCACTATGCTGACAGCGACTCACCCGATCAGTACACCACTCTTGGCAGATGTGAGTCTCCGTGTTTTCTCCTTGAGTTGGACACTGAATATCTATTGGATATATGACTAGCCATGTCATTTTCTCCAGGGTGTTGGATTAAGCTCTTAGTAGCCCCATCCCTTGTGGGCACTCTATTTGGATCACATCCTTTGCGACCCCATATATACACTATCGAGGTTACTTTTGGATTGAACAGTTCCCCTTTCATAACAGCTACCCCTATAGTTAGAGAGTTTGTTCAGCAGATGCCAGATTCTCCCTCGTTCAAGAAATCAGATGTCTAGTCGATATAAGCTCCTTCTTAGTTTGATCCCTCACAATGATAAAACAAATTAAAACCAATAAACAAAATAAACAAATTTTAATCGCATATGGATTAAGAATTTAATCCTCCCAAAGGTCTCCTTTTCCCAAGCAGGCATCTTAGCTTTAGGGCTATGTCAGCAAAACTCCCTATAGGAATTGCTAGACTAGCTGAGTTGAGATAAGTCCTCGAGTCAACACTCACTCCGTAGTCACCCTTAGGTCAGGTTCAATCTATTTTTACCATAAGCGAGTTACCCCGACTATCATTCCACTTTGAAAGTTGTAAGACTATGATGCATTCTTTCTAGCATGATTATCGTAAATCGACGGGTAGCCTTAGGTCGGGTTTGATTCATTGTCCAAAGCAGTCAATCACTCCAGTGGTCTTTTCTAATAGAAGATGTGAGTCCCCAAGATTTCTTCCCTTTAATTGATCATTGCAAATCAAAAGGCACTCTTTTGGTTGGATAGTTCTCCCATCGGCTGGGAAGCTACTCCCTTTGGTTCAATAAATTTGAGATATGTCTAAACTTCTATAAGCTCCTCCTCAGTGTGATCCATCGTAAGCCAACGAAATCCATGAAAACAAATCTAAAAATGAAATTAACTTGACTATCCTTGAGTTGATCTATGTCCCCCAATGACATTCACTCAATAGTCGGCCCTAGGTTGGGTTCAATATATTATCTTGCCAATAAATTACCTCGACAATTGATCTCTACTCTAGAGGATGTAAGTATATTACACTTTCTTCCTAGTACAACTACTGCATACCCAAAGGCATCCCTTTGGTTGGCTAGTCTTACTATGTGTTTAGTAGAGTACCCCTTTGGATTGGTAAATCTGAGTTAAGTCTTGGTCTCCTTGGCTCCTTCTCAGTATGATCCATCGTAAACCAACAGGGTTCATCTCAAAAATTTAAACCTAACAAAATTGAAATAAATTCACCCCTTTTTCCTAGTGAAAATTTCTCTTCAGTGAGACCTAAATCAAATCAAACCTCTCATCCTATTATGGATGACTTGAACTTGCTTCCCTAGTGGAAGGTTCACACCCTATCCCTTAGTGGATTCTTCCTTCTCTCTTATGTCTTGGACATAAGTATAGCCACATTGCACTAAGCTCCGAATTCTTTCTACACCTTGGGCTAAGGATAGATTATTTCTGTTAGTATTTTGATCTCTCGGTGTTGTTGATCATTTCGGTCAATACCAATACGTGCGATGTTCCTTTCCAGTCACACCACACCTATTGGGCGCCCTTTGATGATCTCATTTTTAGAATGAGCTCTCAACCCCTCTAACTTAGACATAGGAATTCTCTTAGACTTTAAGAGTTCCTTAGTCTTAAGACACATCTAGTGATTTGGTGGACACTTAACCTAGCCCTAGAGACTTAGAAGAGTTAGCCATAGGAATATGTCATGCCTTAGGGGTGTTAGAAAAATTTGCCTACCCATAGCTTGAACCATTCCTCACCTTCTTTCCTTCAAGTCAGACTCCAAATCAATCTTATTTGATTTTCTCCAAACTCAAATCAAATCCATGAATGAAAATTCCTAACTCTAAATCTCCCCGAAGTTCTTAGTCTACTTTTAAGGACATAGCCAAACTCATGATCTAAATCAATTCAAATTCATGGGATTTTCTCATAACTCATTTATATTCACATATATAAATGAAATATAAATATAAATCAATCAAATCACATCCAAAAATAAAACTCTAAATTTAAAATTCTTCTTAAGTCCTTAATTTCCTTCTTAAGGACTTAGCTTAAATCATGATCAAATCAATTCAAATTCATGGGTTTTTTCATAACTCATTTATATTCTCATTTATATTCACATATATAAATGAAATATAAATATAAATCAATCAAACTAAATTCAAAAATTCAAACTTCAAACTCCAAAAATTTCCTAAATCCTTTAAAATTCCCTTTTAAAAGACTTAGCCTAAATCATGATCAAATCACTTCAAATCCTTGAAATTTTCTCATGATCCATTTATATTCTCATTTATATTCACATATATAAATGAAGTATAAATTCAAACAATCAAAACCAATTCCAAAAATCAAACTCAAATCCACTCAAAATCCAACATAAGCCTTTCAAGTCAAAATCTTGAACTTAGTCAAATCAACTTTAAAGCAAGCCAAACTCTTGATTTTCCTTCATGATTCAATCAACCATACAACCATGAATCCATATATAAATACAAACTTCAATCACTAAATCAAAATTGAAGTCAAAAATCAAAATCCATTCATATTCTTCATTTGAATATGAAATTATCAAATGAATCAAAACTCATTTGACTTCAAACCACTTGCAAATGGATTTATATCTCAATCATAAGTCCATATACAACTTCAATCAAACTCAAATCAAGTTTTGACCAAGCCATTTCACCCACTTAAGCTCACTTGACCCAAAGTGACCTAAAGTACTTATGAGCCAATCCAACCAAATTGGATTGAATCAAACTCATCTATGCCTCTCATCATGATCAACAACCATCATGGGATGATCAATCAATCAAATTGGGTCAAATCAAGTTAAACATAAGGGTTGACCAAGTCAATACTTAGCCCAAAATGAAACCTAACTTAGCCAAAATTCACCATAGGTCAAATTGATTGAAACCATTGATCTAAGTGCATTCATGAATAATGTTTGAACTTGACCAAGATAACATTTGATCCTAACCTAGCCCAATTGGCCACTTGACCCAAGTTGACCCAAGTTGACCTGAAAAGTCAAAATTTGTCAAAACTTGATCTAAGCCAAATTGATTGAAACCAATGGGTCAAGTGGATTCCAAATCGCTTGTTGAACATGACCAAAGTCTCAATTGACCAACTAGACCTAACCTAGCCCAATTGACCTTAGACCCAAGTTGACCTAAAGAGGTCATGTTTAGCCAAATTCAAGCTTAACCAAAATTAATTGGAAACAAAGACACCAATCCACTCCATATGACTAACCAAACCTAAACCTACCATTGACCTAGCTTAAATAGGTCAAATGGGTCAAATAGGTCAACTTGACACATTTGACCTAAATGAAGTCATATGAGCCAACCCTTGGTTTGGTTCAATTTGGTTCATCAAGTCGAGTGCACCTAAGCATTCCCTCAAGTTCCCAAAGAAAGCAGGAGTTTAATTTGATCAAAGTCACAAAGGGGAGCAAGTGGTGTTGGTCCATAGAGAGATCTTCTCAACCCCAAGGCTTGAAACTTTCAATATGGCTTCGTCTCCACTAGTTGAAGCTACCTCATCGAGCTCGAGCGCCGATGATCACCTCCGATGAGGTATGAAATTTTTGGACCACTTAGCTTAGGAGGTGTTGGTCTTTGTGAAAGAAATTATTATGGCATGTGAAATCCACCGTTAGATTAGTTTATAATTGTGCTTAAATGGTGTGGGTACAATATCATTCCAATCTGAGCTCAATCGAGCTCGGATCTTCCCCTAGATCATGGATAGTCTCGATTGATCCTCAGGGAAGAACTAAGGCGATCCTATCCATCCATCCGAATTTTGGATGGACGGCCAAGATTAACCACATGTTTTAGAATTGATTTATCCCTTTTAAAACCATGGGATGATCCCTGGCCATTTGATCCTTGATCGAACGACAGGGATAAAATCGCATCCCGCCATCGTGTCGCCACCCTGACATGACGTTTAAGTAATCCCCTCACAGTGAGATGCATGTAAAGTGTGCTGACCACCGCCGCTGCGTGTCACGCTATGAGCCAAGGGGATTAGTTAGGGATTTAATTAATTTTAATTAATCTCTTAACTTTCAAAAATTCATATCACCCTTAATAAAATTTAGAAAAATATGAGGTAAATTTCAATGAAAGATAATTCAACCTAGAATATTTTAAAAATAATTTCAATGGAATTTGAATTATACTTGTCTCTGATTTGGGCTTTAATTAAAATATTATTTTGGTAATTATCTCTTAATTAATCCTCTGATTAATCTCAAACTTCTTGGGTATATTTTAGGGGATGACCTCTGCATCCCCTAATTTTCTTTGGATTTATTTAAGGCTTAATTTAGGGAATTGCAAATACATTTCTTAATTACCCTCCTTATGTAATTAAGGATAATTAAGGTTGGATTAGTGTTTTAATCCATCAATGGAGTTGATTAAGGTTAGATCCAGTGAAAAGGAGACTTTGAGAATAATTTTGGGGTATTTCCCTTAAGACATTCTCTAAATCCCATTTTTCTTTCCTTAATCCTCTCTTAATTAAGGATTAATTCATTAATTATTCTCTTAATTAATTTCTAAAAATTCTAAATCCTTCCAAACCTTAATTAATCTACTTTGGGTAGATGCTTAGGTGTTGAATAGCCTAAGTTCAATTAAAGAAATCAAAACTCACCTCACATGTGTGAGGGGTGTTTTGAAATTACTTAAGTTAAACCCCTTAGCTTAATTAACCATTAATCATGAGCCAAATTGCATTAGCCCCTTTTCTTTTAGGTGCATAAGTTTAAATTCCTTATGAGTTTTTATGTCATCTCATTAGCTCATAATTATTTGATTAACTATGTTAAGGTGGTGTTGGTAAGAGTTAATTAACTTGCTTAATTCATACCTTAACCTAATCAATATCTTAAAATGATTTTAATCATCTAAAAATTTAAAAAAATATCAAACACATGTGGGAATGGGTTTGGAACAACAAACTCAACTCACAATTTCAAAACTAAATCAAATTCTAAATCAAACAAAAATCATCTTAAATCAACTTTGATTTATTTTAAGATTTTTTATTTCATAAGATTGTCTTTAGGATTTAATTAAAGTGAGTTTGTTTACATGCTTTCATTGCTTTAGTTCTTTCCCTAACATGTTAAATGTGTATGTCATATGGTTTCATGCATCCATATTTTTCAAAAATCAAATTTAAAATGAAATTATTTACTTTATGTCAAAATTGCATGTGTTGGCTAAAGTAATAATATGAGTGGCTATTATCACTATTAAATTCAAATTATTTTCAAAACAAATAAATCAAATGCCTAAAATTGAAAGTGTTTTACTTATATTTAATTATAAGCTTGCATGTGAGAGAATATAAGGATGTGCTTAGCATAGATTTCCCTTCTCTTTTATTTTAGTATGTTTTGAATAGGAGTTGGTAAGATATATCTTTCATTTGAAAAGAACCTAACACTTACCTAATTCCATATCCTATTCATTCTTATGCTATCACTTAAAAAGGGCCACCTATGCTTGCACACATAAATTGCATAAACAAAATGAATCAACTAATACAACTTTTGCTTTCTTTCTTTCCAATTTATTTTTTTGTACACATGTTTGTATTTAAGGGAAGTGGTATATTAGTCTAGACAACCCTGAGGTTACGAGGCTTTATGTAGCCCTAAGTAGGTCTTGTACCTTACACCTCTGGTTAACAATGATACTGTACTCACTTATGCCTTTCTTACTTTCATGTGTAAATATGAAAATTGGATAAGAAATACCTTTTCTATTTAATGAAAATCATGCATATTAAACTTCCAAATTTCATTAAATGAATTACTATGCATGCATCATAAAGTGCATTAAATACTCCCATTTGTGTGCATAGATACACTTAGGATTCATTCATATGAATGTTATACATGTTGGGAAAGAAATGAAGTGATGTATATTTTATGAATTTAGTTCATTTTATTTAATCTTAAAATGCCTTTTTTTAATAGGTTTTTTTAGAGTTCATATAAAGTTAGGATTAATTAAAAGAATTAATCAAAACATTCACTAAACAAAACTAAAAACATGAATCCACTTTAAAATTACTTATGCTAGGGAAGGAAAGAGAAGTTCTCTTATCTTTCCCATCTTTATAACTTAGTAATTAATTATAGAATTCACTTGAACTTAATCAAAACATGAAATAAAATCAACCTAAAATAATTAACTTAAATGAAACCCTCCTCCAAGTTGAACATGTTTCACACTTAGAAAATTCTAAATTAAAGCCATAGCTAAGCATACCACATAAACTTTCAAAGCACACACATTAGCCTAAGTCACCACTTCTAGCTTTAGGTTAGGAAGGTGCATGGTTTGATGTTTATTTTATTTTATGATATATGTTTTAGACTGGATGTTAGGATGTATGTTTATAGAATGAATGGTAGGGCGATCTTAGTCTAACCATTATTTTTTTGCAGTGGATTATGCTTAAGGGGCACTATAATAAAAATATAAATACTTTTGCTTGCAGGTGCTTATACCCTTAAGCATAATCTAATAGGCCTAGTGGACTTAGTCACCCATGTGTGGGGTGATAAGTCCAATATATTTACTTGGGATTTGTGTGGATTATTTTTGCTAATCTCTATTTTGCAGGTGTTAGTTAGATTTTCATTCTTTTCCTTTTCATGTAAATTTTGCAATTAGGATTTTGGAATGATTCTTATGGGGATTAGGATGAGCATTGGGCATAAGATCCTATCTTATGCACCATGTGAAGCCTTGAAGCATCCATCCTTCCAACCATCCTGAAGAAGGAGCCGAAGAAGAAAGAAAAGAAGAAAAGAAGAAAAGAAGAAAGAAGAAATGAAGCTTGAAGACCCTCATAACAATGAATTCCTTGCTTAATTGTAATTTAATTCATTTGTAATCCAGGTTGTATAAGGGTAGAGCTCGGCTACCCAATTTTTATTTTGAGTTTGTGCGGTGGTGCCCGACCATAATGACCTTTTATTCTTTTTACGATTAGCTTTATAAATTGATTGATGATTTGTTTAGCTTTTACATTATGTGGCATCTTTTCCTAGTTTCTTCCTTGCTTTATGTATGGCCTAGATGTGGATTAGGCTCTTAGAAAAAAATATCTTTTGCCAAATCTAACAACTCAAAACTAAAAATAAAGAATTCATAACCTTACTTAAAGCTTAGGTTTAAAATCAAGATAAAAGAATTAGTAATCCCTTAGCTGGATGAGTATTTCTTTTACAATATCAT
The DNA here is from genome assembly GCA_021442155.1 of Cymbidium sinense. NCBI lineage: Eukaryota > Viridiplantae > Streptophyta > Magnoliopsida > Asparagales > Orchidaceae > Cymbidium > Cymbidium sinense. The sequence goes on from CM038220.1 coordinate 79,683,509, forward strand.
GCACAAATACATCTTATTTCACTCTTGATTGGAGGGCTTCCACCTTTGCCAGAGAAACTTGGCTTGACCTTTGAGAGCCATGGTGGAAACACACCTCCTCCCTTATCGCTAATTTTTGCCAATAACTTTATTTCTCATGCATTAGGCATATGAATCCTATTAGCCTGAGTCAAAATAATTGTTCAAAAATGAAAACAAAATGAAATTTGAATTACATTAGATTTAGGTCATTTGAAGCATGTCCTTACCTGATCTAGTCTCTTCTGGGAGTGAGTTTAAGGACTTAGTATCATTCTAAATGAAAGACAACCTAGCTATCTTGCATAAGCATTAGACTTGCCTACATGTATTTAAAATCGTACGAGGAGTTAATTGACAACCATCCCCAAGCGGTTGTTAGTCCAAATAGTCAGGTGGTTTGTCCTCTCTTATGGAGGCAAATCAAATACACATTTTCACCTTAGATTTAGGTTGTGCTTTCTACCCTCGCCAAAGCTCCCTAGATTTAGATTCTGAGGTTGCCTCTCCCCTTTATGGGCCATAAGCTTAATACCTTACCTTTTAGGCATTTTCTTAATCTTGAGTTATAGAATCATAAGTCCTAAATTTCTAATGAAAAATGTAACTCAAATAAAATAAATCAATTTCAAAAATGTAAAGCCCAACTATAGGATAGTTTGAGATGTTCGTTAGGTTTCCTAGCATCATGGGCATCTCCTACTTATCTTTCTTTTGGCTTTCATAATAACTCCCTCTCTTTGATTAATCCCATTTGATCTTTCAAAAATCAACTAATCGATTGATAGTCCCTTCCTCTTGAAATCTTTGAAGATACGGTCATTTACCTTAATCGAGAGTATTCCTAAGGGGTCCCTTCCCTTAGGATGTAATTAACTATGGGGGCTTGCCTCTATAAGGAACTTAACGACCCCAATTTAAAATAAACCCCGCTTTATTTTTCCATGTAAAGCAGGGAAAGAATCTCTAGCACATATGCAGACCCATCATCCTTAGGAGTCCTTAAATGAGGTAATTAGGTCCATTAAAACATCGTGACTTCTGTCTCCCGAGATAGCACATTATTTCTTGATGATGTACCCGATAAGCTGAATAAGAACATCTACGGATCTACGTGACATCCTGAAAAGATGAATTTTTATATTTTGGCCTCTTTCACCATAGATTAAAGGCGTCCAAATAGAAATTTTTAACTCCATAGTTATAAAATTTAAACTAGATTTACCCTTAACTCCACATCAAGTTTCATATTTATTTTTAAAAAATAGACTTCAAACTTATTATAAGTCTCTTATGAGTTTAGTACTAGCCTCCTTAAGTTTTACTCATGTTCAACTTAAGAATCCTCATTGGTTTAAACATATGAAACAACGGGTCAATCATTCATTTAACAATAAATTAAGTGACTAAATTCACCTTCACTTAGTACATTTTCATATGGTAATAATGTTTTATTGAGAATGCCACCATATATTATTACTTTAAGTTACATGTGAACTCTAGATTCCCTTTTCATTTCTATAAATTAGAGGCTAGAATGCTTCTTATTATTATGTTATTTGAATCCTTTTAAGAATTTGCAAAGCTTTGATTGTGTCATAGAAGTAATGAATAGGGAGAAGTGTTCTAGCTCAAAGCTTATATGGGTTTTTTAACTTACTTAGAATCTTGCAAGCCATTTTGTCTTTATTTGTTTAATGCTAATATTCATATTATTTTGCATATTTACTTGATTCTTTTAATTTGAATTTAGTTTTAGAATTTTTATTTAGTGATTTTAAGCCATTTTTTTATTTTCCTTTATGTAAGTCTAAAATTTAGTCAAAATTTTGGCAGTATTTTGGCATAGGGGTGTCACATCTAATAAGTTTGGGGACTTCCCGTCACACCCTTATGAGCATGATGGTCAATGTTTTAAAATGCCTTGGCCATTTTTCAACTCGTCACACTCTAATGAGTGTGACGAGGTATTCAAACTTGCACAAAGAAGCAAACCCATGTATACATCCCATACACATTCATTTCTTTACACATCCCTAACTAACCACACTAACAAATTTACAAGTGAATATGACTAATCAACGACTTGAAAATAATGTAGGGAGATGCTGATTACTATTTACTAGGCTTCAAAGGAATCAGTGGCTGCTACGAATTTGATAATAACAGAAATAGAGAAAGGGAAAAAGAGGGAAATACTAAAAACCTAGAGAAACCCATCTGATGATGGAGTTTCCTCTTAGCTATGATAATGAGAATGATTGGGGGAGGATACAAGAATAATATGTCGAAAGAAACCCACCTGATAACGAAGTTGCCTCTTGGTTGCCCTCTTTTGTGAAAAGGGAAAGCCGTTATTAAGCTCGAGATTTAGCCAAAGCAGCGACACTACCATTCCTCCCCTTGAGATCAACAACGAGAATCTACCCAAAGATAATAGCCGAAGCAATCATTACCAGACAAAAGAAGTTTGTAGAAGTCAGATTGTAGAGGCGAAGTAGAGGAGGAGAAGGCAAGAGGGATCGGGAGTGTTGTGGATCGGTTGGACAACAGTTGAGCATGGTGGATAATGGAGAATACTGAAAAAGAGAGAGAGAGGGAAGGGGATGAGGAATAGATGCAGAAGTTACTATTTGAAGGAAAATGGGAGAGTGTGAGAGGGAGAATAGAGGCTTGACTTATTTATGGTTAATGGAAGTGATGGAGAGGAGAAACATGTGAATTTGGTAGATGAAAGCGAGTAGTTGGGATTATCGTACGACCCTTTGCGGTTCCTTGCGGTTGGAGGGGAGGATCGACCAAGTGATTATTGTTGTTTGATCAGGAAGAGTCGAGCGCTAATAGGAAGAGAGAGGAATATTGTGCAAGGAGGCTCGGGTTGAATGAGGGAGGGTTCGGGTCAGATGAGGGAGATGGGAGGAAAACTGAATGAATTGAGGCGTGTGATTGAGCGAGCGAGGGACTTAGGGTTATTCAGCCTTTTATTAAATTTTTTTTATTTAATCAAATTTAATATGAAGATTAGTTCAACATCATTATATGGTCAATATGTATAATTATTCAAGGTTATTTTGATATTCGAATGCAATGACGCATTTTTTGTGATCAGAGGCCATTTGGTTCGAGTCAGTGTCGAATCGAGCCAATTTTAGCTCAAAATATATATTATCACTTCGACCACTCGATGTTTGCATAGATTCATCTAAATTGATTGCGAATAGTCTCATTTAATAGGTTTTGATATTTCAAAGCTAACGACATAATCAATTTTATGAACATAGATTATTTGAGCATGACAACCTCCTGACTCTGATATGTGTATCAGCATATTGATAGCTCGATTGCTTGATCGTTAAATTATACAATATTTATATTCTAATTTTGATGTTTTGAATGTGATGATAAATCCTTCATTGATCAGAGGTTATTTTGATTGATTTCAATGATGTTTGGTGTATCTGATTTATGCTCTAAGAATCCAAAGTTGATCGAATTCATCTTATAGGCTCGATTCAACTCATGTAACATATGTGGAGGTTAACAAATGCCCCCAACAAATGTGATTCATGTATAAAGTGGATCATGTTTATTAAAATCACCGAAGCTACCGCCACTTGAACCACTTTGATTGCAATAGCTTATAGAGCTTTGATAGGATTTGTCATTAGTATGATGCCATGTTTTGGACATGCTAAATGATGAGATCAACTGATTTGTCAGGCTAGACTTGTCGAATGGATAAGAGTTATTACACCATCTACTATTTGCTTCAATGGATTTGCTGAAGATCTCTTTCTTTTATGTCATTATAGATTTGAGTTTCCTCTGACCTTAGCTTCTTGCTTGCTTGAGTTTGATGAAGGAATTGGTTTGTTTATTTTGATATTTGAAATTCCTTCTATTCTAGCTTTAAGGTTGATGGACTTGATGAAGTGACCTAATTTTCTCCATATTGACTTGTCAAGAAGTGTATGTACATCCTAAATCTTGTACTTACTACTTTGATAGACTTGTTGAAGGGTGCATGTAGATGACCCAACCTTCCAGCTCATATTAGGTCAATGTTGAGTTATCAGTCTAGTAATGTGTGCTTTAACAGACTGAATAATCACGAAATTCCTTTAGTTTAGCCATCAGCTTTGTATGAATTATGGAATTGCTTCATCGGTCCTCTGCTTTCTACTTTGATAGACTTGATGAGGAGATTGTCTTTGATCTATGCTTTGTGCTTGATCAGATCATTTAAGAATAAATTAAAATATCACCCTGCAGGCAATATAAAGATTAACTTGAGGCAACTCTGAATTAAGAGTTTCTTCAGATTATCTTGGTCTATCGATTAAGTAGAAAGATCTCTTAGATTATGATTGCTTGTAGTTACTAAGCTGAATCTAATTTGAGATTGAACAACTATCATCATTGGACTGACAAGAAGGAGCTTTTTCACTGTGGCCATTTCTTATGGCTTATTGAGTGAGAAGAGCATCAGCAACTCGACCATTTATAGGCTTATTGAGTTTGACCTTTAGAGCCTACTCGAGTCTTTGACTTAAGCTGTGATAGGTTGATGATTTGGTCATCAAACTAATGAATGTGGGCTCTTTCACTGCGGCCTTTTTTATGACTTATTAAATGAGGTTAGCATCAGCAACTCAGCCATTTGTGGACTTGTTGAGTTCAACCTTTAAAACTCATCCGTGTGCTAGACTTGAGGACATAGAGGTTGATGTCTTTCCAACTCAGTTGATTGAAGCTTCCAAAATTGAGAGTTCTTTTGACTTGATCTTTAGAAGTTGATAAATCTAGAAGATAAACTTTTGATATTTAGGGCTGTCATTTCTTGCATATAATATATTCTTTTTGTTCCTTATAAGAGCTTACAACTTTAATAAAAAAAATTATGGATATATTCAAGGATCTCAGCCTAAAGCTCAATGTAAACCTGAATATATATACAAGAAAGCCTTATGTTTCATAGAGAGGAATGAACAACCTTGATTATAAGAAGGGGCTCCTGTCTAACAAGAGGATTGCACATTTGCTAAAAAATATATTATAGAGTTTGAGCTTCTTTAATATAAATAAAAGTAGCTCATTCTGATCATCATGAATATTTATTTGAGAATTTTGGCTTGAAGCATAATGTTAACTCAGATAAATATATAAAAATGCCATCTATTTTGTAGAAGAAATTCTAAAGCACTTTGAAAGAGCTCCAAAATAATTTAAGAAGATATATCAATATTTGAGTTGATATATTTGATCTTAATAAGGTTTTAACATGTAACATTGATTTTATCTATGTATAGAGATCTAAAAATTCCCCATATGTAACAGGGGAATTTTCAAAAAAATTTTCTATCTTGAGTAAGTATATTTATTTAGGGATCTCAGCATGAAGCATGATGTCGACCTATATAGATATATTAAAAAATATCTCCTATATTGCAGGGGGATTTCTATTATACCTCGAGAATGTATTTATCATGTATAATACTTTTTTAGGTATCGATCATTAATTGGAGGCATTAGTCTTTCGCCATTTCGGTCAATGAGTTGGTATGCTCCTTCTTTATAAACTTTCTCAATGACAAAAGGGCCCTCCCAATTAGGCTCAAATTTGCCACTGAATTTTTGATTAGAAAAAATTGGCCTTCTCAGCACCAAAACCAATTCTCATTTTTGGAATGTTTGAGGCCACACCGTATGGTCAAAATCCCTTGACATCTTTTCTCGATAAACTTCTAGATTTTGATGAGATTGCAATATAACTTCATCAAGCGCGTTGAGTTCCTCCATTCTCAAAAGTATTTTGATCTTCAGGTAGGTTGTATTGGATCGCTATTCAAAGTGATGGAAACTCAACTTCAAGCGAAAGAACCACCTTGGTTCCAAATATCAATGAATAAAAAGTGGCTTTAGTCGGTGCCTTATAGGTAGTTCGATACACCCATAATGCCTCTATCAGTTTGGTATGCCATTCTCTTTTTTTTTTTAGTGAGGGCCTTCTTGAGCTGTTTGACCAAGGTCTTGTTGAAAGCTTTTTTCAAATCATTTGCCCTTGGATTATATATTGAAGAATATCGCCAATCAATTTTGTCGATCGACGAATTTATAAATTTTTATACTTTTAAAAGCTGTGCCATTATCAAAAATTTTTCGGCGCAACACTCCAAATCTATAGATCACATTATATGTAAAGAAGTTGATCACTCGATTAGCAATAACTTCTTTAAATAGGACAACTTCAGCCCACTTAGAGAAATAATCAATCGCTCCTAAGATAAAATGATGACTAGACGGTGGATCAATCGGTCTGATTACATTTATATCCCAATATTCAAATGACAAAGATGCTATTGTTGGGTATAATTGATTTGGAGGTTGGAGGATTATATTCCCATGAATTGACATACATGACACCTCTTTGCATGATCGATACAGTCTCTCATGATAGATGGACAATAATAGCCCATCCTTTTGATCTTTGCTGCCAGCTTGAGACCTGATTGATGTGCACACAAAGTCCTTCTTGAACTTCAACCATCACTTTGCTAGTTTCATCTATATTTATGCATCGTAGCCATATTTATTCAAAGGAACTATGATTTGAAGTGTTGTTGACCAAACCATAGCGCAATATTCTCTTTTAGATTTGAGCTGACAGTGATTTATTATTTGATAATTTGCTTTCTTTAAAGTAGTCGAGAAAGGGTCACCTCTAATCATGTGGTTCTTCTATAATAAAGGCTTCCCATTGCTTTTATGAAGCAATGTCATGATTAGCTTTTCTTGGTATAACTCCTTGTTGATTTTGGGGAGGCTAAGGAGCAACCTAAGCCACATCCCGCTGTGTCAAATTTGATAACCCCTCTACTTGTGGGGATTGATACTTTGCTGGCTCTAGAACTCATTGAGTAAATATCCCGATCATGTCATAATCACCATTCATACTTTCCATCTCCTTAGCTAATTTTTCTAGGCAATCTACTTTGCTATTCTTGGATCGAGAGACTCACATTAGTGTGATATTTAGTATTTCCTTCATAAGCTCAAGAACTTGCTTGTAGTGAAAATATATTTGCTTCATAAGCTCAAGAGCTCGCTTGTAGTGAAAAGCTAACTCAAGCTTGTTGATTTTATATATGCCAAATACTTGATTTATAATAAGTTGAGAATTATCAAAAGTATACACATTTTGAATGCCTATAAAAATAGCTTCTTCAAGACCTACTACCAATGCTTCATACTCAGCTTCATTATTAGTTCTTGGGTCGGTCAACCCATATGATCATCTCATTATTCTTCCCTCTAGTTTATGAAGATGATTTTGATTCTTGTTCTTGTCCTCAGGAAATTTAGAGGTTGGACTTGTTTGATCAATGAGGCTCTATCAAAGTATATTTCCTAAATTTGTTATTTTCTCTTTCATGAATGAACATAATTTGCTCATCAAGCAAATTGTCGTTAAGAGAAGAGTCCATGGGGATGAGATGTGCAATAAGAAAATTTGCTAAGATTTGCCCCTTTACTATTTTATGTGGAACATATGTGATATCAAATTGTAAAGCAATACTGCCCATCTTGCCAAGCTACTTGTCAATGCTGGTCTTGTCATCAAGTACTTGAGTGGATCGATCCTTGAGATGAGGGTTATTTTATGAGATAACATATAATGATAGAGCTTTTGGATTGCAAAGATCAACGCTAAACAATGCGTCTCTATCGAGAGTATCTCATTTATGCTCCTATCAACCTTCGACTGATATAATAAAGAGCATTCTATTTGTGCTTTCTTCATTATATTATGCCAATAATGCTCTAAGCCTCTTCTAATGCTGCTGTGTATAGAATAAGAGGCTTCCCTAGAGTAGGTGCTGCAAGGATTGGTGAATTTAACAGGTAGCTTTTAATGCTATTAAAGGCTTCTTAGCACTCATTGTCTCATTTGAATGGAGCATTCTTCTTCATCAACTTTACAAATGGTTGACAACATCTCGATAGGTTTGATATAAATTGTTGGATGAATGTAAGCTGTCCTTTATAAAGAACATAGCTGACACAAACTCTTCGATGGAGGTATTTCCATAATTGCCTTAATTTTAACAGGATAGATTTCAATTCCTCCGTGACATGCAATGTGCCCAAGAAATTTTTTGGAGGATGCCCCAAATGCACATTTTAGAGGATTCATCTTGAGATCATATTTTCTAATTCTCTTCAATATAATTCTTATGTCTTCAAAGTGATTTTCATGATTTCAACTCTTCAATACCAAATCATCAACATAACATTCCTCCTTATGGTGAATCAACTCATCAAAAATAAGTGTCATGGCTCTTTGGTAGGTAGCTCCAGCATTTTTCAATCCAAAAGGCATGATTGTGTAGTAATATATACCAATTGGCATCCTAAATGGTGTGTGCTTCTCATCTTCATGAGCCATCTTGATTTGATTGTATCCCGATGATCTGTCCATGAATGAGAATATATCATAGTTGGAAGTATAGTCCACTAGTAGTTCTGATATTGAAAGCAGAAAGTCATCTTTTGGGCATGCCTTATTTAGGTCCCGGAAGTCAATATAGACACATATTTGGCTGTTCTTCTTCATAACTGGGATAATGTTGGCTATCCAATGTGCATACTATTTTTCTTGGATAAAACCTATTTCAATCAGCTTCTTAGTTTCTGTGATAACTTGTTTTCAATTTTCAATTGCATTCACCTAGGAGCTTGCTTAATAGGAGTCACATTTATTTTAATGACAAGTTTATGAACTACTACATCAATGGAAAATTCTGGCATTTCCTAATATGTCCAAGCAAAGCAATTCCTGAACTCACATAGTAGCACTTTTAGTTCTTCAACTTTCTCATCAGGTAGAAGGGCATTTACAAAAGTTGAACGGGGATCATCCTCAGCTCCTAGGGTGATTTTTTTAAGTTCATCCATAGTAGCTATTTGTCTACCATCTTGAGTTCTTGTGGTGTAGTGTGTTGTTTACTTTTTATATCATGTGTATGTGTGTTTATATAGGGGCGACACCACATAGATTTGAGGATGTATTAAGGTGATTGGGTACTACATCAAAGAATAGTGCACTATCTCGAAAGATAGAAATCACTACCCTACGTTGAACCTAATCAGCTAATAAGGACTCCTAAGGCATGTTGAGTCTTCAAATGTCCCGAGATTGTCCCCCTACTTTATATGGATGAATAAAGTAGGGTTTATTTAAACTAGGTTCTAAAGTTCCCTATGAGGGCAAACCCCATAGTTAATTACATCCTAAGGAAGATTAGTTCCTTAGGAATACTTTTGATTAAAGTAATCAACTATTGTCAAGAAGTTCAAAGATAGGACCATCAATAAATTATATGTTTGAATGATCAAATGGGATAGATCAAAAGAAAGACTTATTATCGAAGCCAAAAGGAAATGAGTAGGGGAAGCTCATGATACTAGAAAGCCTAGTGAGCATACCAAACTATCCTATGGTTGGGCTTTATATGTTTGAAATTGAGGAGAATTATATATTTGAGTTGAAATTTTATTAGAAATCTAGGACTTATAATTCCACAATATAAGATTATGGAAATGCCTAAGAGGCGAGGACTTATGCTTGTATCCCCAAAGGGACAACAATCTTAGATCCTAAATCTAAGGAGCTTTGGTGAAGGCCAAATCACGACCTAAATCTAAGGTGAAAGTGGGTATATGGTTTACCTCCTTAAGAGAGAGTAAACTATTTGACTGTTGGACTTATTTCAGTCTAGAGTGGCATCCAGCTAACTCCTACGCTTTAAATCCATGTAGGCAAGTCATATTGTTTTGAAAGATGGCTAGGTTGTTATTATTTAGAAAAAAAACTAAGTCCTTGAACCCACTCCCTAAGAGACTAGAGCATGAGGGATATGAATAATGACTTAAATATAATACAAATTTTTATCAAATTTTATTTAATTTGGGACTCTTTATTTTGACACATGGCTATGGGATTTTATATGCCTAAATGCATGAGAAGTTGATTATGGGCCAAATCAAAAGCCAAAGAGGTGTTCTTCCATCATAGGGTCTCAAAGGTTAAGCCCTTGCTATCTTGCAAAGATGGAAGCCCTCTATTAACAAGAGTGAAATAAGATGATTATGCATGATATTAAACATACAACATCCAACTAGGAGGTTGCTAAATATTTTATTATCTTGATTTAATGCCCATGCTTTCTATACGAGGTTATGAGTTATTTTAAAGGTTTAGTTATGAGTTGTTAGTTTGGGTAGAAAGATTAATTTTTATCCTTGGAGCCTAATTGCATCCAGGCCATATAATAATCACCAATCATAAACAAACTATGAAAAGGCATGCTTTTTCTAATGCACAAGCTAAACAAAATATAAAATAATTTTATAAAGTCACAAAAGAAAAAAGTCATGATGTCAGAAGTACAACAGAAGAAATGTGGAAGCTCTAACCTTATACAACCCAGATTATAAGAAAATAATTATAATTACAAATGATGAATGTTATGTGGGTCTTCATTCTTCATTCTTCCTTCTTCATTTCTTCATCTTCCATTTCTTAATTAATTTTCTCCATTTCTTTCTTCCTTTCGGCTTGATTTGGATTTGCTTGCTTCAAAGGCATCACATGGTACATAAGACTTGGTCTTATAAACACCGCTCATACTAATCCCCCATAACACTCATCCTAATTCTAATATAATTATATTAAAAGAAGGAAAGTAAATCTAGCTACATATGCAAAATAAATGTTAGCTAAGCACACCATACAATCCAAGAGCTTCATGAATGACCCCACACATGGGTAACCAAGCCCATCTATCTTTATGCTTAGGGACTAAGCAACTTGCATGACAAAAGTATTTATATTTTATTACAAAAATCCTTAAGCAATCCCTGCTATAATTAACATCCCTAACATAAACCAAAACATCCACAAAACAAGCATACATAAAATCATACACCACCCTAACATAAAGCTATAAATGGTGACTTAGTCTAATGTGTGTTAATTAAAGCTTATGTGGTATGTCCTAACTAGAATTTAGAGTTGTAATTTTCTAAGTGTGAGGGATTTAATTTATAAAGGGTTTTTCATGTAAAAATTTATATAAGTATGATTTTGGAATGATTTTTTATGGGGATTGGAATGAACATTGGTCATAAGATCCCATCTTATGCACCATGTGAAGCCTTGGAGCATCTACCATCCAACCATCCAAAGGAGGAACTAAAAGAATAAAGAAGAACAAAAAAGAAGAAAGAAGAAAGAAGAATAAAGCATGAAGACCCCCAAAATAATGAATTACTTTGCTTAAAGTATAATTCAATTCATTTGTAATATGGGTTGTATAAGTGTAGAGCTCAGCTACCCACATTTGATATTTTCGGGTTTGTGTGGTGGTGCTCGACCATAATGACCACTTGTTCTTTTTGTGATTAGCTTTATAAATTAATTGATAATTTATTTAGCTTTTGCATTAAGTGACATGATTTTTTTAGTTTTTCCTTAATTTATGTATGGCTTGGTGTGAATTAGGCTCTTTAGAAAAATAAATAAATCTTTTACTAAACCTAACAACTCAAATAAAAATTAAATAACTCATAACCTCACCTAAAGCATAGGTTTAAAATTAAGATAAAAGAATTAGCAATGACTTAGTTGGATGAGCATTTCTTTATAATATCATGCACAAATGCATCTTCTTTCATTCTTAATTGGAGGGCTACCACCTTTTCCAGAGAACCCAACTTGACCTTTGAGAGCCATGGTGGAAACTCACCTCTTACATTCTCATTGATTTGGCCAATAATCTGATTTCTCATGCATTAGTCATAAAAATCCTATTAGTTTGAGTCAAAATGATTGTTCAAAATAAAAATAAAATGAAATTTGAAATTGCATTAGATTTAGATCATTTAAAGTATGTCCCTTTACATGATCTAGTCTCTTTATGGAGTGACTTTAAGGACTTAGTCTCTTTCTAAATAATAATAGCCTAGCTATCTTGCATAAGCATAAAGACTTGCCTACATGTATTTAAAATCATAGGAAGAATTAGTTGGTAGTCACCCCCAGGTGGTTGTAAGTCTAAGCTATCGAGTGGTTTTGCTCTCTTATGGAGGCAAACCAATTACTCATTTTCATCTTAGATTTAGGTTGTGCTTTTGACCCTCACCGAAACTCTTTAGATTTAGGTTCTAAGGTTGCTTCTCCCCTTTGTGGGCCATAAGCATAATTCCTCACCTCTTACGCTTTTTCCTAATCTTGTGTTAAGAAATCTTAAGTCCTAAATTTCTAAATAAAAAATGCAACTCAAACAAATGTAAAGCCCAATTTTAGTATAGTTTCAGATGCTCGCTAGGTTTCCTAGCATCGTGAATCTCTCTTACTTATTTCTCATTTTGGTTTTAATAATAGCTCCCTCTTGAGATCAATCTCATTTAATCCTTCAAATATAAACCAATCGATTGATAGTCCTTCCCTATTAAAATCTTCAAAGATAATGATTATTTACCTTAATCGAGAGTTTTCTTAAGAGATCTCGTCCCTTAGGATGTAATTAACTATAGGGGCTTGCCCCTGAGAGGAACTTAATGAACCTGGTTAAGAATAAACCCTGTCTTACCTTTTCATTTGAAGTGGGAAAGAATCTCTGGTATATATGCAGAACCATCATCCTAAGGAGTCCTTATTGAGGTTATTGGTTTCTTTTAAAGGATAGTGACTTCTGTCTCTCGAGATAGTACACTATTTCTTTAATGACATATCTGATCACCTTAATAAGTACATCTGTAGATCTGGGTGTTGGCTTACTAAGATGAATTTCAATAAGGTTTCTCCTTTCTTTTCTCCATGGATTTGAAAGGCAACTCCTTATAAAAGATTTATTCACCACAGATTTTTTTGGCGACTCCACTGGGGATGGTTCCTCTCTCCATCTTTGGTAAATGATCATTGTATTTGAGTATCGATAATGGGTTTGTACTTTGGTATGAATCCAAGACTATCCTTCTTCGTTAGAAGAGTAAAGCATCATCCACCGACGCTAATAATTAGCCGAAATGTGCAATGTGCTACCTCCCACGCCATCGAAGCTTTTGAAAGAAGGAGGCATAAAATCCTTAGGATATTGGATGACATCGAATTCCTTTGGGTAGGAAACTTATGATCCTCCTTAGGCTTGAGCTAGCGCTTCTCTTATCTGCTACTCAACCTTGCTATTGATATCCTTTTCTTATATGGAGGTACTATCCACTACCTTCATGTACATGCTGGTACTACCTTGCTATTCTGGAGGTAAAGTCTTGGTTGGATCCAAGACATGCACCAACTCTAGCTTACTTGTCTCAACTATAGTAGGATAGACTATCGATGCTTATTTCTGAAGTGCTAAGACTGCTGCTAATAAGTCCTCGAGCTGCTTCCCCATCCTATCCATCTGATCATCTTTCTGCTTTATTTGCTAAAGGAGGTGTTGGGTCGAGTAAGCTATGTCTTCCTTTTCTACCTCAGCACCCTCCATAGTCTATTGCTCACAGAGGAGAGAACCCCATGTATCTACCATGTGCACCCCCATTGAATCTTCTAATAAATCATCCTCATTGGGATCAAAGCTGACTTTCTCCTCATCAGGCCAGTCATATCCTAAGATCTCCTTCTTCTCCATAAGATAATTGGCTACAATATCATCTAGATAATGGTCTATATGAATTGGCACAAAGGATCTAGGCTGACCGGTGGTGGGATCACTATCATGTACTGTGAGGCACCGGACCTCCCCTGCTGCTAGAGAGTTAACTCTGTGAAGGTTATACTCATTGGAAGAAATATGTTCTTGGCTATCACTGAATCTATATGGAGTAGCTCTCTTAGGAGGATCTATCATCATAATTTGAAGCCACCCTCTGGCAACGCAACCATCTCTATATCGTGGTGGTGGTGATGGGATGACTATGATACTTGGTTGACATTCTTCTTCACCATCAGGGCGGTCGGAGAGCTCCACCTCGCCATAGTAGACGGTGTAGACGGGATGAGATCTCTAGGTCATAGCTGGATCACCAATGGGGTCCTCTTCTCCCCCGATGCATCCTTCATGGTCTTGGCTGGAACTATTGATGTTGAGACTTGTATGGGAGACAACAGACAAGAAAAAGAGTGGTATGGTGGAGGCACCACCGATTCTCTAGGGATAGGAGCTACTCTCCTATGATGTGTAGTCCCCATAAGTAAGTTAATATCTGTATGGTCAGCACGGGTAGCATGCTAATCCAAAAAATCCACAAATACGGAGGCTGCTGACTATCATATATGTCTGGCACTCCCAGCTAGTGACATGAACTGATGTGCAGGCTTCTCTAGTCCTCTCCTGCCTAAGCTGTCTACCCACACTATGTGGAATGACTGATCTAAATTAAATTGAGCCTCGTACTCAGATCATCCATAGGCTCTACATATTCAGCATAAAACTAAACGAAGGCTAGCATACGACCTCCTCCTCTCACTAATTGATTCTTGGAACTGAACCGCTGGTGGGGGTGAAGCAGAAATCCTCCTAGCATCCTCTCTGTCAGACCTAGAGAGAGGGTGGAATTGATTTGTTATAACTAGCGGGAAAATCATCATAGGCAACTCCTCTACAACAGACTGAGTAGCTGCCTCCATCTCTTTAGCAATGCGATGTGGTACCACTTTATCATGCGGTTCTTATTTCTTCTTTAGGTCATGGTAGGGCGAGCAGTGTAAGAGCTAGACTCAACCTCAAAAGGGGAGACAATCCCTAGGATCATGGGAGCCTTCCCCTGGGAGGGTGCTAGCCCTAACTAGGGTGCATGGGGAACAACCATGCATACTAACACGGGCACTGATACTATTGATGTGGGAACCGCAACTTCCTTCCTCTTTAGTGAGGGAATATATGAGTCAGATGGCATGTCCTGATGACTCTTCCGCCATTCACCGCTTCTGCAATTATGAAGGGAGTGCCCTCACATGTAATCCTAGCCCCCTTGAAGCCTCAACCAAAGTGGATGAGGTGGGCATAGTCAGATCGGGGAAGGCTGGCCTGATCCAGGGCCAAGTCCATCCCATGAGGAAATAAGAACACATACTTTTGCACTGCCATTGCAATCAACTAAAATCAACCGAATTAACCGAAAGGTCTATAATGCTGAAAATAAACTTGAATCAAATTCCTATTTTATAGATTTTGAATTTGAATTTAGAATTTGAACCCATACTCAATATCTTGAAAGTGTTAAGTCGGGATCAAATGGATTTAGAAGAGATTTTGAGATTTGATTAGAAAGAGGAATTTTTAAATGTACAATCCACTTTCAACAAATTTGGGTATGTTGAAAAATGGGTTCAAATATTTTTAGAGAGATGCTTCCATAGGTTCATATTTGAATTTTGATTTTTGATTTTGAGGGCCCTTTATTTAACAAATTTGGGTATGTTAAAGTAAAGGGACAATTGATTTTGTTTTTGATTTATGATTTTTTTGATTTACTTAGCAAATTTGGGTATGCTAAGTGTGGTGTTTGAAAACAATTTCTTCTTTTTCTTTGTTTGCTTTATTTTGTGAATCATTTGTGATTTTCAAAAATGAAATCCTCATTTAGCAAATTTGGTTATGCTAAAATGAAGAATCCAAGTGTGTTTTATTTTTGAAATTTTTTGAAAATAGGACTCTTAGCAAATTTGAGTTTGCTAAGAAAATATTAATGCATTTCTTTTATTTTTAGAGATTTTGATTTTGAAAAATAGAATTCTTAGCAAATTTGGGTATGCTATGGAAATCCTAATGTGTTTCTTATTGATTTTTTGATTTGATTTTGAAAATAGGATTTTTAGCAAATTTGGGTATCCTAAGGAAATCCTAATGTCTTTCTTTTGTTTTGGATTTTGTTTTGAAAATGGAGACTTCACTTTAGAAAATATGGTATGCTAAAGAATGAAGTTCAAATGTGTTTTTTTTTTGTTTTGGATTTTATTTTGAAACATGGAGACTTCACTTTAGCAAATGTGGTATGCCAAAATGAAGTTCCAATGTGTTTTGAAATTTTGTGAAATGGAGATTTCACTTAGCAAATTAAAGTATGCTAAATGAAATTCCAGAAATGTCTTTCAAATTTGTTTTGTATTTTGTTTTGAAAATGGAAACTTCACTTTAGCAAAAGTGGTATGATAGAATGAAGTTCCAATGTGTTTTTGTTTTCCTTGAATTTTTGTTAAATGGAGATTTCACTTAACAAATTTTGTATGTTAAATGAATTTCCAAAAATGTGTTTCAAATTTCGTTTTGGATTTTGTTTTGAAAATGGAGACTTCACTTTAGCAAACATCATATGCTAGAATGAAGTTCCAATGTGGTTTTTGAATTTTTGTGAAATGGAGATTTCACTTAACAAATTTGAGTATGCTAAATGAAATTCCAAAAATGTGTTTCAAATTTTTTGTGTTTTGAAAAGGGAGACTTCAGTTTAGCAAATGGGGTATGCCAGAATGAAGTTCCAAATGTATTTTGAAAAATTTTATTTTGTTGATTTTGAAAAGAGGATTTTATTTAATAAATTTGGGTATGTAAGATGGAAATCAATTATGTTTCATTTTTCAAAGATGTATTTTCGTGTGTGATTATTGCTTTTTGAAAGAGGAAATTCCAACCTAATCTTATATGGAATATGTTAAGGGGCATTTCAAAATAATGTCATCTTATTTGGAAATGAAATATTCATTCAATAAATTTGGATATATTGAATGGAGATGTTCATATGCGCTTTTTGAAAGTTTATTGTTGATTTTGTTTGGAAATGAAAACTCCATTCAATAGATATGGGTATATTGAATGGAGGGGTTTCATATGTGCTTTTGGAGAATTTATTTTTGATTTTGATTGAAAATGAAACCTCCATTCCATAAATATGGGTATATTGAATGGGGAGGCTTCATATGTGCTTTTTAAAAGGGTGAACATTCCAACTTAACACATGTGGAATGTGTTGAGTGAAATTTCAAAGTTGTGATTTTGGCCTGTAGATGTAACATCCATCCAACACATTTGGATGTATTGAAAGAAAAGGCCCATCTTCAAATTTTGTGCTTTTTGAAAGTTTAGGATTGTTGAATTGTTTTTTTTTTTTTGAAAATGAAGTCTTCATCATAATGAATTGAGTGAAGAAGTTCATTTGTGCTTTTGGAAGTTATGATTATTGGTGTTGTTTTTGAAATGTTTTTACATGTAATAAATTATAGAAATTGTTAGATGAAGTGCAAATATTTTATTAAGTGTATTTTGAAAAAGTGCTTTTGGAAATTGAGACTTTATGAAGGATTCATTTTTCTTTATTTATAGAATGAACATTTCCTTAACATAAAAATGGTAAGGAGGAAGTCTTTAATTATTCTCTTTTTATTAAGTTTTTATTTTTACCCATTGGGAACCCAACGGGGGTTTTAAGACCAACATGGGGTGAGGTCCTAAAACCTAAAGATGTTGGCTAGCTTAGCTTAAGGATGAAATAAGCTAAGTGCCAACGAAAATAAAAATAGTCTTGAATTCATACAAAAGTACAAACCCACTATCGATACTTGGAGACAATGATCATTTACTAAAGATTGAGAGAGGAACCTTCCAGTGGAGGTAAAAATCTGGTAAAAATTATATATATATATATATATATATATATATATATATATATATATATATACCTTTTGGGATGCCATGATCCAGATGTTCTTATTAGAGTGATCAGGTACGGCATAAAGGAAATGTGTACTATCTCAAGAGATAGATGTCATCATGCTACAATGGACCTAATCATCTCAATAATGACTCCTAAGGACTATGGGTCTTTGGAATGCACTAGAGATTCTTCCCCTATTTTACATAGAAAAGTAAGCAGGGTTTATTTTAAACCTGTTCATTAAGTTCTATAGGGGCAAGCCCCCATAGTTAATTATATTCTAAAGAATAAGATTCTTTAGGAATACTCTCGATTAAGGTAAATGATTATTATCACCAAATATTTTGAAAGGTAGGACTATTAATAGATTGGTTTATTTTTAGAAAGTCAAGTGGATCGATCAAGAGGAGGGAGTTCTTATCAAACCCAACTAAAAATAAGTAGGAAGTGCTTAAGATACTAGGAAGCCTAGTAAGCACCCCAGACTATCCTATGGTGAGGCTTTACATTTTTGAAATTGAATTGATTTATTTGAGTTGAATTTTTATTAGAATGCTAGGGCTTATAATTCCATGATACAAGGTCACAGAAATGCCTAAGAGGTGAGGATTTATGCTCGATGCCCGTAAAGGGAAATAGCAACCCCTGAACCTAAATCTAGGGAGCTTTGGAGTGGGCCAAAAGCAAAACCTAAATCTAAGGAAAAAATGGGTATTTGATTTACCTCCACAAGAGAGGATAAACCACCCGACTGTTGAACTTACTATCACCAAGGGGTATCCGCCAACTAACTCCTCCTACAATTTTAAAATATGTAGGCAAATCAAATGCTTTTGCAAGATAGTTAAGTTGTTATTTATTTAGAAAGAGACTAAGTTCTTAAACACACTCCCTAAAAGACTAGATAATATAGGGCATGCTTTAATTACTTAAATCTAATGCAAATTTATTATTTGATTTTTATTTTGGACAATCAATTTGACACAAGCTTTAGGATTTATATGCCTAATGCATGAAAAATAAATTATGAACCAAACATAGAAAGATAAGGAGGCGTGTTTCCACCATGGCTCTCACAGGTCAAGCCAAGTTCTTTGGCAAAGGTGGAAGCCCTCTAATCAAGAGTGAAATAATAAGCTTTTTTATGCATGATGTTAGAAAAGTAAAACAATATCCATCTAAGGGGTTACTAATTCTTTTATCTTATTTTATAACCTAAGTTTTAGGTGAGGTTATGAGTTATTAATTTTTAATTTGAGTTGTTTAATTGGATAAAAAATTTATTTTTCCTAAGAGCCTCATCATCATCCAGGCCATACATCAAAGCAAGGAAGAAACTAGAAAAAATGTTCATCTTAATGTGCAAGTTAAACAAACATCAATCAATTTATAAAACTACTGCAAAAGAATAAAATTATTTATGGTTGGGCTCCACCGCACAAACCTAAAAAAACAAACTGGGTAGTCGAGCTCTACCCTAATACAACCCAAATTACAAATGAATTAATTATAATTAAGCAAAGAATTCATGTTTTGAGGGTCTTCATTCTTCATTTCTTCTTTCTTCTTTCAGTTGGTTGGAATGTGGTTGCTCCAAAGACTTCACATGGTACATAAGACATGATCTTATGACCAATGCTCATCCTAATTCCACATAATAAAAATTCCAAAATCCTAATTGCAAAAGTACATGAAAATGGAAAAAGGAAATCTAACTAACACCTACAAAATAGAGATTAGCCAAACAAACCATACAATCCAAAGCATGTTTAAATATAAATTAGACTTAGCACCCCACACATGGATAACCAAATCCACCTGGCCTATTTTAGTTTATTCTTAGGGGTGTAAGAACCTTCACAGCAAAAGTAGTTATATTTTTATTACAGTGCCCCTTAAGCACAATCCCCTATAGAAGATAATGGTTAGACTAAGATCACCCTACCATTAAGTCTACGCACATGCACCCCTAACATCCAGATTAAAATAAAATATCACAAAATAAAAGCAAACATCAAACCATGCACCACCCTAACCTAAAGCTAGAAATATTGACTTAGCCTAATGTGTGTGTTATTTAAGGTTTTTGTGGTATGCTTAACTAGGCTTTAAGGTTGAAATTTTCTAAGTATGAAAATGTTCAACTTAGAGGGTTTATTTCATGTAAGTGATTTAGTTTATTTGGTTGACTTTATTTTGTATTTTTGATTTGGTTTAAGTGAATCCTACAATTAATTACTAAGTTGTAAAGAGAGGAAAAGAGAAGAAAACTTCTCTTTCCTCCCTACCTTAAGTAAATTATAAGGTAGATTCACATTTGATTTTGTTTAGTGAATATTTTATTATGTGTATTAATTAATCCTAAGTTTATATTTTTCCTAAACAAACCTATTCAAAAAGAAAGACATTTTAAGATTAAGTAAAGTGAAATACTATCATAAAATATACATCACTTCATTTTTTATCCAACATGTGTAACATGTATATGAATGAATCCTAAGCATATCTATACATGCAAATGGAAATGTTTAACACACTTTAATGATCAATGCTGAGAGAATTTGTTTGCAAAATTTGAATATTTTTATGATGCATGATTTTGTTAAGTATAAAAAGAGGGATTCTTTTGTCCATTTTTCATATGCACACATATATGTATGAAAGGCATAAGTGAGTACGATGCCATTGTTAACACCAGGGGTGTAAGATAAAAGACCTACTTAGGGCTACTTAAAGCCTCACAATTGTGGGGTTGTCCACACTAATATGCCACTTTCCTTAAATACATATACATGTACAAAAGAAATGAATGGAAAAAAAGATGCAAAAATTTATGTTTGTTTGTTTCATTTGTTTATGCAATTTATATGTGTAAGTGTGGATGTACTTCTTAAGTAATAATATAAGAATGAATAGGAATGGATTTAAGCAAGTGTTGTGTGCTTTTCAAATGAACTATACACTTTGCCAAATCCTATTCAAACCTATGTTAAAAGAAAAGAGAAGGAAAGCCACATTATGCACATCTTTATATTTTTACTCACATGCAAGCTCATAAATAATTATAAGTACCTTTAGTTTTGATGTTTGATTCATAAGTTTGAAAGTAATTTTGATTTAATAGTGATAATAGTCATTCATATTCTTACTTTAGCTAAAACATGCAATTTGACATAAAGGAAACATTTCATTTGTAATTTGATTTTAAAAGGCATGAATGCATGATTTTCTTATGCCATACATATTTAGCATGTGAAAAAAGAAATAAAGTGATGAAAGCATGTAAATTCATTCACCCTAATTAATACCAAAAGACAATCCTATGAGATAGAATTATTTAAAGCAAATCAAATTTGTTTTAAAGAGATTTTAATTTTGTTTGAGTTTAATTTGAATTTAAAAAATGTGTAGAGGTTTGCTTATCCTAACCCATTTCCCACATCTGTATGTTATTTTGGTTTAATTTTAGAGCCATTAGATGATTATTTTTATATTTTGTTTAGGTTAAGGTGTGAATTAAGTGCATTAATTACCCCTTACCTACACCACTTTAGCATATTTAATCAAATAATTATGAGCCAATGTATGACATAAAATCACAAGGAATTTAAATCATCAATGCATTCTAGGAAAGAAAGGTACCTAATGCAATTGGCTCACAATTAAAGATTAATTAAGTTAAAAGGTTTAATTTAAGTACTTTCATAACCTTTTCCCACACATGTGGGTTGGATTTTGATTTCCTTAAGCTACTTGGGTTATTGAACACCTAAGCACATACCCAAGATGTATTGGTAAAGTGGTGGAATGTTTTGAAAAATTGAACCATTTAATTAAGTGATTAAACTTATTTAATTAATTTTCACCTTAATTGGTTTTATCCAAATGAAATGAACTTAGGAAAAGAAGATGGAGAAACTTAATCTCAAAGTCCACTCACTTCTAAGGTGATTATCAACTTTATTAATGGATTTATCACTATTTAAAAGGAATTAATCATTTAATTGATTAAGAGGATAAAGAATGAACCAAGCAATTACCCCTAATTAAACCACTAATAAATCTCAAGAAAATTAGGAGAGGCAGAAGTCATCCCACTAAATGCACTATGAGAAGTTTGAAATTAATCAGTGAGATAATTATAGAGTAATTAAAATAATTAAATTCCCAATAAAATCTAAATTCAATTAAATATGACCATTCAAAATAAATTAAAATTAATTTTAAATTATTTCTCTCTGAATTATCTTTCTAATGCTTTTTATTTTGTATTTTCTAATTTTTGTACATTTAGTTATGATATTTTGAAGTTTCCATGATTATCAAGTAATTAACCATTAATTATATGACTAATCCTGTTGGTGTCACGTGGAGGCTGACGTGGCGCGCACTTTCCATGTGGCACATTGGGAGAGATCACTTAAGTAGTCACATCATAGAACCGCATCAACGGTGGTGCTACGCATGTTCTCCTCATTCATTCGATCAAAGATCAGATGGCTGATATGAAGCTCGTGATATTAATAGGATAAATCAGAGGATCCTACGTGTATTGATCATGGCCATCCATCCAAAACACACGAATGGATAGCCCATGATCCATCCCGAGGTTTCCTGTGAGAGATGGCCACCATCCATCCTTTAGGGCAAGATCTGAGCTCGATTAAGCTCAGATTGAGCTCAAACTCAACCCACACCATCATCATGCAAGGAGAATACACATCCAATGGCTAACTTAGATAAAAAAATTCTTTCACAAAGACCACACCCTCTCTAGTTTAAGCTCTGTTTGGCATACCTCACCGGAAGTTATCAATGGCACTCAAATCCATTGAGGTAGCTTTGTCTAGTGGAGACGAAGCCCTGTTGAAGATTTGAGATGTTGAGGTTGAGTAGATTTCTCTATGGACCAAGGTGCCCCTTAAGTGCTTGTGATTTTGGTCTGCACCTTCCCTTTGAGGGACTTGAAGGCTTGGGTGGCTCATTGCCCTCAAGGTGCTTGCAAAATGAATTGGATTGAATTTGAGTATTGGATCAATTGGAAAATCTTGATGCCTCCCCTATTTTTGGTTTTGAAGAAACCGATAATGGAGAAATTGAATTGGCTTGGGGCAGCTTGGGGAGACTTGCAAATGCTTCCTCTGGCTTCCTCTTACTCAATCAAATACAAGACTATTA
The DNA here is from genome assembly GCA_021442155.1 of Cymbidium sinense. Lineage (NCBI taxonomy): Eukaryota > Viridiplantae > Streptophyta > Magnoliopsida > Asparagales > Orchidaceae > Cymbidium > Cymbidium sinense. The sequence goes on from CM038220.1 coordinate 79,706,420, forward strand.
ATTCAAGTGAAATTAGGTGGAGTATATCTCCCCCTATGTGAATCAAATGGTCGTAATCTCTTTTTCCATTTTGTTCCAATTCACTTTATTCAATGGGTTTGTTAGGTCATTTAAAGTGGCATTCAATTTGATTTTGGGTGTGGAGTAGAGTAGTGAAGCTCCCAAGTGCTTGCAATGAGTGGAGAAAGGATTCCCATGTGCCCATGTCAACTAAGGTGGTCAATTTTGACCTTGGGATGGGTTTGGCTGACCCAAACCTAATGGGTCATCTGCACCATCCTCATTAGTGACCATTTGGTCAAGTAAGAGGATGTTAAGTGTCCATGAAAGGAATTGATCAAATTCCAAGTGGTTTTGATTTTAGGTTACCCTATGGACTAGGGCTAAAATGGTCATTTGGCTTGGATTTTAATTTGAATATGTTTGGCATGATTGAAAAATGGGTTAGGCCAAGTTTCAATGAATTTGGGGTTGATTTGATATGATTTAGCTCATGTTGACCCATTTAGGTCAAAATGGGTCAACTTGGGTCAATTTGACCAATTGGTCAAATTGGGTCAAACCAAGGGTTGGTCAAGTTTATATGACCATTTGAAATATTTTGGCATCATTGGTTTGGTTCAATTTGATTTATATTTGAATTTGGTTCATTTGACCTATTTGGGTTAGGTCATGGGTTGGTTTAGGCTTCATTAGTCATATGAAATAATTTGGTATCTTTGTTTCCAATCAATTTGGTTTATATTTGGATTTGGCTCAATTTGACCTTTAGGTCAAGTTGGGTTCAAGGTCAGTTGGGCTAAGTTGGGTTTAGTTGGCCAATTGGCACTTTGGTAAAATTCAACAAGTGATTTGGAATGAACATGACCCATTTGTTTCAAATCAATTTGGTTTAGATCAAGTTTTGACACATTCTGACTTTTTAGGTCAAGTTGCTAATTGGGTTAGGTTAGGCTCAAATGATGACTTGGTCAAGTTCAAACATTGATCATGAATGAGTTTTGATCAATGGTTTCAATTTTTGGCCTATTGTAGATTTTGGGGTTTAGTTTCATTTGGCTATGTGTTGACTTGGTCAACCTGGGTTTGACTTGGTTTGACCTAATTTGAGTGATTGATCATCTCATGATGATTGTTGCTCACAATGTAAGGTTTAGGTGGGCTTAGTTCAATCCAATTTGGGTAGGATTAGAATTTGGCTCATAAGGGGTACTTTAGATCATTTTGGGTTAAGTGAGCCTAAGTAGGTCAACTGACTTAATCAAGGCTTGAATTAAGTTTGATTGAACTCACATATGGACTTATGATTGAAATATAAATTCATTTGCAAGTGATTTGAAGTTAAATGGGTTTTGATTCACTTGATAATTTCAAATTCAAAAGGGTGAACATGAGTTTGACTTGGGTTTGATTTGAATTTAGTTTTTGGTGATTGAGTTTATGTTTATATTTGATTCATGATTGAAGGATTGATTGAATCATGAATAAAATCAATGGTTTGGAAATCAATGGTTTGGCTTGATTTCAAATTGATTTGGCTATGTTCAAGAATTTAACTCGAAAGGCTTAGGTTGAGTTTTGATTGAATTTGAGTTTGAGTTTTGAATTGAATTTTGGTTTGATGTTTAAAGTTTATGTTTATATTTAGATTCATGATTGTAGGATTGATTGAATCATGATGAAAAATCAAAGGTTTGACTTGATTTTAATTTGATTTGGCTAAGTTCAAGATTTTGACTTGGAAGGCTTAGGTTAGATTTTAGTTGAATTTGGGGTTGATTTTTATGAATTTATTTTTGGATATTTGAATTTATATATCATTTATATTTGTGAATATAAATAAAATATAAATGGGTTATGAGAAAATTCCTTGAATTTGAATTGATTTAGATTTGATTTAGGCTAAGTCCATAAGATAGAATCAAAGCAACATAAGAAAGATTTTTGGAATTTAGATTTGAGTTTTGAATTTAGTTTGGGTTATTTGAATTTATATTTTATTTATATATGTGAATATAAATGAGAATATAAATGGGTTGTGAGAAAATTACTTGAATTTGAATTGATTTAGATTTGATTTAGGCTAAGTCCATAAGATAGAATCAAAGTTTTTAGGAAAGATTTTGGAGCTTGGAATCCAATCATGAGCTTCAGTCATAAGTTCAATTATTTGGAATTGATTCATGATTTGAGAAAATCCATTGAACTGGTTTAAGGTTTGAGTTAGAGTTGGAGTTGATATGAGTTTGGCTTAAATGGAGGAAGTGAGGAATTTGGTTCGAGCTATAGGGTAGGTAAATTTTCCTAACACCCCTAAGGCATGACCTAGTCCTATGGCTAACTCTTCTAAGTCTTTAGGGCTAGGTTGAGTGTTCACCTAATCACTAGAAGTGTCTTAAGATTAAATATCTCTTAAAGTCTAAGAGAAGTCCTATCTCTAAGATTGAAGGGTTGAGAGATCATTCCAAAAATAAGGTCAACATGTCTATAAGAGTTCTAGATCTATGATAAGGAAGTTGAGAGCTCACTCCAAAAGTGAGGTCAACAATCACAGAACATCCACTCCGGATGATCAGAATGGATGGTCTTGATCTGATCACGCATAGAACCTCGATTAATCCTTCAAACTACTTGTCAATGGTTGTCTAACTAGATAACGCCCAAGAGTTACGATGAGCCGCCATGTGAGTCAGCCTTCGGATGTGACAACTTAAGTAGTGAATCCCATCATGCCACATGGAATGCCACAACAGCCTCATGGCAAGGTGATTAAGGCTTTTAAATTTAATTAATTTATTTTAATAAACTTCATAAATTCTTAACTAGAAAATCTAAAAAAAATACAAACTTATGCTCATTTTAAAGATATTTGAGAGTAGAATCTAGAAAAATTATTATTATTTTATTTTAAATAGTGATTTTAGCTTAATTAAGGTTAATTGGAAATATAATTAGCTTAATTATTTTAATTACACAATTGATCTCAACTTTCATGGATGTTTGAGGGATGACCTCCTCCATTGGGATTTTATTGATTACTTAATTAGAAAAATAAATTGATTAAGCTTTAATCACTTTCCTAATTTGATTAGTGATAATTAGTGAATAAATAGTGGTTTAATTAATTATTTAAGCCTAATCACCTCTGTTAAACAGTAAGGGAGCTTAGGGAATATGTTTGGGATTCTTTTTCTAATTCATTTCGTAAGTTTCCTTCACTCTTTGAAATTAATTAGTTAATGATTAATGAGGTAATTAATTACTTAATCAATTAATTAATCACCAAGAAAAAAAATTAGAATCTAATTGAGTGTTTGAAGTGACTTAGGGGTTAAGGATTGAGGCATTGTCCTTGATCCCTTTCCTAAAGTTAATTTCATCATTCTAATTAAAATATAATCAAAGAATTCAATTAATTAATTAAAAAACTTGATTAATTTAATCTAAAATTCACTTCATACAAGCAACCTCTAATTAATCTAGCTCTTGTTCCCAAAGTGGAGATAATGAATATGCTCACATGTGTGAGAAAACTATAAAAGTAGTTAAGTGAGATCCCTTAAGCCTAATCAACTATTAATCATGTTAATTGTATTAGCCCTTTCTTCCTTTCTGAGCATTACATATCTACTTTCATGTGATTGCACATATTTGCCCATTATTAATTAGTTAATTAACTTAAGGTGATGTAGAAGGGTTAATTAATTGGCTTAATTCATACCCAAACCTAATTAAACCATAAAATCAACTTAATTACTTCTTCATTAAACCAAATTAACTCACACAGGGAGAATGGATTAGGATCAGCAAATTTCTTTCATTTCCTAAATCAAATCAAACTCAAAACTGAAAATGTCACTTAAGAACTTCAGTTTATTTTAAGTGGCCTTATTTAGTATGATTGTACTTATGAATTAATTGGAATGAATGAGATCATGTGCTTATGTTCCTTTATTTATTTCCAGTCATGTTAAATGTTGCTTTTCATATGTAATCATACATTCATTTCTTTTAAAATTAACTAAATAAAATGATTTCTTTTATATCAAATTGCATGTGGTGACTTAAATTAAAAATAGGTGTGGTTATTATTACTATTAAATCAAAAGTTATCTTCAAAAGCTTACAAATCAATTATAATATATGGAGTGATGTTAATTACAAGTATTTATAAGTTTGCATGTGTTGATAATATAAGATATGCAATATGAAGCTCTCTCATCTTATATATGGACTTTATGGATTTATAAATGTATAGTTCATTTGAAAAGAACATAACATTTGTCTAAATCTACTCTCATACATCTCCATGTTAAGACTTAGGAAGAATTTCATATCATATATGTAAATCATATAGTCAAATCAAATATGACTTTCTACATGACTTCTCGTTCTTTTGGTTATTTTGGTACATTCATATGTATCTGAGAAAAGTGGTATATTATTCTAGACACCCTAGGGCTGTGAGGCTTTAAGTAGTCCTAAGTAGGTCTTGTATCTTACACCCCTGGTGTAAAATAAAGGCATCATACTCACTTAAAAATCTTATACATATGTGATGTCAATGAATCATAATCAAATAAATAAGATATAACTTTGCATGGGTTTTCTATCTTTGTAGTTATTATTTATACATCTATATGTATCTAAAAAAAAATGGTATATTAGTAATAACAGAATTTTTAAGTAGACCTATCTCACCTTACACCCCAAGTAAAAATGGCAATCCACTACTTAAAACTTTTATAAATGTGAATGTGTAATTAGTCAATGGATGAAAAATCTCACTTTTCTATTAAAAAGACATGCATTCATAATTCAATCAATTGAAATATTTAAATTCCAAACACATTTCATTGAATTCATCATTTAAGTGTGCTAAGACATACATTGTATGTATAAGTATGCTTAGGATTTAATCATATGCATGATATACATGATGGAGAGAAATGAATAAATATGTGTTATGTGATAGCAATTCTAATTAATCTTAAAATATCTTTCTTATTGAATAAGGTCATTTAGACCGAACCTAAACTTAGGATTGATTAAAATATATAATAATTCATTCACTAAAGGAAATTGATCAATTAACTTGCTTTAGAAGTGACTTAAGGTAGGGATGAAAGAAAGATTCCCACTCTTTCTTCTCTTTATAACACTTAGTTGTTAAGTATAGATCATATGAAACAAAAAAAGCACTAATTAAAATCTTCAAATTAATCAAATCACTTAACACCTACAGAATAAAGGTTAGTTAAATCACACCACACAAATCTAAAACATGTATATTGGACTTATCACCCCACACTTTGGTGACTAAGTCCACCTGACCTATGGATTATGCTTAGGGGTATAAAGCACGTGCAAGCAAAAGCATTTATATTTAAATTTATGATAGCTCCTCTTAAGCACAATCTCCTGCAGAAAAGAATAGTTAGACTATGAACATCCTATCATTCATTCTATGGGCATACACCCTAATATCCAGTATAAAATATATATAATAAAAACATAACATCAAACCATGCACTGTCCAAACCTAAGGATAGAAGTGGTGACTTAGGCTAATGTGTGTGCTTTGAAGGCTTATGTGGCATGCTTAGTTAGGGCTTTAGGTTCAAAATTTCTAAGTATGAAGAACATGTTCAACTTAGAGGAGGGTGTCATTTAAGTTGTTTAAGTGATTTTGGGTTAGTTTTATTTCATGTTTTAGTTTGGTTTAAGTGAAACCTATAATTAGTTATGAAGAGAAGAGAGAAGACTTCTTTTCTTCCTTAACCTAAGTAATTTTCTAAAGTAGATTCACATTTTAGTTTCATTTAGGTGAATGTTTTGATTAAATCTTTTAATTAATCCTAAGTTTAGATAAACTCTAAACAAACCTATTCAAAAGAAAGGCATTTTAAGATTAAATAAAATGAATCAAAATTCACATAACACACATTACTTCATTTCTTTCCCAACATATATAACATGCATATGGATGGACCCTAAGCATATCTATTCATGAAAATGAGAGTAGTTAACACACTTTATGATGCATGCTAAGTTATCCATTTAAAGAAAATTTAGAAGTTGAATATGCATGATTTTTCTTAAGTAGAAAAAGGTTTTCCTTATCCAAAATTTCACATACATACATGAAAGTAAGAAAGGCATAAGTGAGTACAACACCATTGTTAACCATAGGTGTAAGGTACAAGGCCTACTTAGGGCTATTTAAAGCTTCATAACCTCGAGGTTGTCCAGATTAATATACAACTTTCCTTAAATACAAACATGTATATAAACGAAATGAAAATAGAAAAGGAATATGCAAAAATTGTTTAATGGATTTATTTTGTTTATGCAATTTATGTATATGAGTGTAGGTAACCCTTCTTAGATGGTAGCATAGGGATGAATAAGATATGAAATTAGGTTAGCATTAGGTCTTTTCAAATGAACCTATATCTCACCAAAATTCCTATTCAAAATTATGCCAACATAGGAAAGAAAGGAAACCTATACTAAGCATACCTTTATAATATTTCACATGCAAGCTTATAATTAAGATACAAATAGCACACTTTTAGATTTGGTGTTTGGTTTATGTATTTTAAAATTAATTTGGATTTAGTAGTGATAATAGCCACACATATTTTACTTTAGCCAACACATGCACATTTGACATAAAGTAAACAATTTTATTTTTAAAATTTGAAATATGAAATTATGAATTCATGAATCACTTGACATAAAAATTAACATGTTGGGAAATATCCAAAGCAAAGAATGTATGTAAATAAACTCACTTTACTTAAATCTAAAGACATTCTTATAGAATAAGAAAATTTAGAATAAATCAAAGTGAATTTCAAAATGATTTTTGTTTAGTTTGAAGTTTGATTTAATTTTGAAAAGGTGAGATGAGTTTGCTGTCCTAACCCATTCCCACATGTGTTTGTATTTTGTTTAATTTTAGAAAATCCATTTTAAAGTATTGATTAAGTTAAGGTATGAATTAAGTGGGTTAATTAACCATTACCTACACCACTTCAGAAGAATTAACTAAGTAATTATGAGCCAATGAGATGACATAAAACCCACAAGGAATTTAAATTTGCAATGCACCTAATAATAAAAAGGCCTAATGCAATTTGGCTCACAATTAAAAGTTAATTAAGCTAAGGAATTAGCTTAAGTACTTCTACAACACCCTTTCACACAAATGAATTGGGTTTTAATTTCCTTAATTAAACTTAGGCTATTAAACACCTAAGCATCTACCTAAGGTAGATTAATTAAGTTCTTAAACTTTTTAGAATTTTTTTTAAAAATTGATTAAGGGATAATTAATGAATTAACCTTAATTAAGAGAGATTAAGGAGAGAAAAGGGGTTTAGGGAATAGCTTAGGGAAATGCCCCAAAATTATTCCAAACCTTCTACTTATATCCGACCTTAATCAACTAATCATAGGGTAAATCCACTAATCATACCCAATTACCCCTTAATTACATGAAGGGTAATTAGAGAAGAAATAGCAACTACCAATACAATAACAAATCTCAAGAAAATTAGGTAAGGTCATCCCTAAAATGAACCATAAAAATTTGAGATTAATTGATGACCTAATTAAAGGATAATTGGCTAATTAAGATTCCCAAAGAAACCTAAATTCACAGAGAAGAGTAATTCAAAATCCATTGAAAATATTTTTTAAATATTCTCGATGAAATTATCTTTCCATAAAATTTTTTCTTTTATTTTTCAGATTTTTCTACAGAGAATTATGAATTTTAGAAGTTCCAAAGATTAAATAGGAATTAATTAATGGCTCTTAACTAATCCTTGCTTAATCCTCAGCTCATGGTGCGATGCATATGTGAGACTTTACATGTCATGCCAGGTGACTTAAATGCCACATCCCAATGAAGGTGGCACCTTATCCTGTCCGACAAAAAAATCGATGGCCAAGGATTCACACATTTTAAAAGGGTAATTGATTTCTAAAATGCCAAATAATCTCAACCGATCATCTAAAATATGCGGATGGATGGCTGAGTTGAGCCAAGTTCTTCCCTGAGGATCAATGGAGATCATCCATGATCTAAGGAGAGATCTGAGGTTGATCTAGCATGGAATCATACAAAAATGAACCCACACCATCTAAGAATAATTATAAACCTATCCAAAATGGATTTCACATGCCATGAACATTTCTTTCACAAAGGACCAGCACCCCCTAAGCCAAGTGGTCAAAAAATTCCATACCTCACCGGAGGTGATCCACAAGAGGCTTCTGTGGAGACGAAGCCATTGAAATTTTAGGCCTCATTGAGTGGATCAATGGATGGACCAACACCTTCACTTGGGCTTCGCTTTGATTAAATTGATCCTTCCTTGCTATGGGAACCCAATGTGAAGTTGAGTGAGCTTGATTGGTCCTGAAGAAGTGTGTGGAGGAATTGGAAGGAGATCAAGTGTAGAAGTTCAACCTCCTCCCTTTTGCAGTGCAAAATGAGAAGGAAGAATTCTAATCCTCTCAAGATGTTGGAAATGCTCTCTGATGATTTCCAGGTTTTTCAATCAAGAGAATAGTTGAAATTATTGAATTAGGGGAGTATATCTCCTATGGAAGGATCAACCATTCATTGCCATTTTGATCTAATTGCTAAGATTAGAAGGTTGTTTAGATTATTTTGAGTGTGCACATGGTCGGTTTGACCCAAGGAATGGATTGCCAACTTCCCATGTGTTGAATTTGAGCTTAAGAGGGAATTTAAAAAAAAATCAATTTTGCTCTAAGTGGCCGGTTAGTCTAGGTACCAAATGGGCTGACCCAACACCATTGGGTTGGGTGCCACTCATCACTAAGTCCCCTTGAGCTTTTAGGAAAGCCTCAAGTGATTATGAAGAGGGTATGACCAAAATACCAATAGTCTAGGACAAAATTTGTTCTATGGCCTAAGGGTAGGATGATTATTTTGCTATTTTTCCACTTTGGATAAGTTGGGTATTTGGAGAAACTAGGTTTGGCCAATTTTCATTGGATTTAAAATCCATTTGATCAGGTTTGGCTCATATTGACCAATTTAGATCAAAATGGGTCAACTTTGGTCAAGTTGACCAATAAGTCAAATTGGGTCAAACCAAGGGTTGGTTCAAGTTCATATGACCATTTAAACTATTTTGGTGGCTTTGATTTGATTCAATTTGGTATATATATGGTTTTGGCTCATATGACTTCATTTAGGTCAAATGGGTCAAGTTGACCTATTTGACCCATTTGACCTATTTGGGTTAGGTCAAGGGTAGGTCTAGGTTAGGTTAGTCATAAAGTGGATTGGTATCTTTGTTTCCAATCAATTTAAGTTCATTTTGGCTCAACATGACCCCTTTAGTCATGTTGGGTCTAAGGTCAATTGAAGGTCTAGTTGGCTAATTGAGGCTTGGTCAAGTTCCACAAGTGGTTTGGAATGGAATTGACCCATTGGTTTCAATCAATTTGGCTTAGATCAAGTTTTGCATTTTGACCCTTTAAGTTAAAATGGCTCAACTTGGCCCAAGTGGGCTAATTGGGCTAGGTTAAGTTCAAATGTTTGCTTGGTCAAGTTCAATCATAAGTCATGAGTGAACTTAGATCAATGGTTTCAATCAATTTGGCCTATGGTTGATTTTGGCTATGTTAGGTTTCATTTTAGGTTAAGTGTTGACTTGGTCAACACTTAGGATTGACTTAGTCAACACTTAGGGTTGACTTGGTTTGACCCAATTTGGTTGATTGATCATCTCATGATGATTGTTGATCATGATGAGAGGGAAATATGAGTTTTGTTCACTCTAATTTGGTTATGGTCAAAAGTTGGCTCATAAGGGTACTTTAGGTCACTTTGGGTCAAGTGAGCCTAAGTGGGTCAAATGACTTGGTCAAAGCTTGAAGTTGATTGATCTTGTATATGGACTTATGATTGAAATATAAATCCATTTACAATTGGTTTGAAGTCAAATGAGTTTTGATCCATTTGAAAATTTCATATTCAAAGGAAGAATATGAAGGGTCTGGGTTTTGATTTTTTTGATTGTTTGATTGAGGTATGGATTTATATATGAGCTCATGATTGTAGGTTGATTGAACCATGAGAGAAAATCAAGGTTTGGCTTGATTTGAAAGTGATTTGGCTAAGTTCAAGATTTTGACTTGAAAGACTTAGATTTGATTTTGAGTTGAATTTGATTTTTTGGAAGTTTTGATTGTTTTGAATTTATATTTCATTTATATGTGAATATAAATGAGAATATAAATTGATCATGAGAAAATTTGAAGGATTTGAAGTGGTTTAATCATGATTTGGGTTAAATCCATTAAAGGGAATTTATAGGATTTAAAGAAATTTTTAATTTGAAATTTAATTTTTGGATTATATTTGATTCATTCATACTTATATTTCATTTATATATGAGAATATAAATAAGAATACAAATAAGTTTTGAGAAAATCTCATGATTTTGAAATGGTTTGATCAAGGTTTAAGTTAAATCCATTAATGAAAAATTAAAGGATTTAAGGCAATTTTAAGGATTTTAAATTTGGAATTTAATTTTTGTTGGATTTAATTGCTTTATATTTATATTTCATTTATATATGAGAATATAAATGAGAATATAAATAATTTTTGAAAAAAATTCCATGAATTTGAATATTTGATAAAAGTTTAGAGTTGATTTTGGCTAAGTCCTTTAATGGAAAATTAAAGGGACTTAGAAAATTTTCATGAATTGATTTTGGAATTTTGAATTTAATTTGATGGATTAGAATTTATATTTCAATTATATATGGGAATATAAATGAGAATATAAATGGATCATGAGAAAATCTCAAATATTTGAATAAGTTTGAATCATGATTCCAAGTTCTGGGACTTAGAAAATTTGAACTTAGGAATTTTTTATGGATTGTTGATCATGGGTTTCAATCATGGAATTGATGTGAGTTTGGAGAAAATCAAATAGAATTGATTTAGAGTTTGACTTGAAAAAAAAAAAGTGAGGAATGGTTTAAGTTAAGGGTAGGAAGTTTTCCAAACACCCATGACCTATTCCTATGCTCTTCTCTACAGTTAGGATATCCACCTAATCACTAGATGTGTCTTAAAACTAAGGAACTATTAAATTATAAGAGTAATCCTATGCCTAAGATGGAGGGGTTGAGGGGTCATTCTAAAAATGAGGTCAACACCCCTTGCCGATGATTTGAACCTATATCCCTAGTAGAAGGTTCACATACTCTATCCCTAGTGGATTCCTTCTTCCCTCTATTATGTGCTTAACATGAGTAGATTCACATTGTACTAAGCTCTGGATTCCTTCTACACCTTGGGTTAGGAGTATATCATCTCTGTTAGTGCTTGTGATCATTCTTATTGTTGATCATTTCAACAACACACGCATGTCTCACACCACACCTATTGAGGTTCCTTGGACCTCATTTTGGAATGAGCTCTCAACCTCCATCTTAGACATAACTTCTTTAGACTTTAAGAGTTCTTTATTCTTAAGATAATTTCAGTGATTAGGTGAACACTCAACCTAGCCCTGTGAGACTTAAGAGTTAGCCATGACTAGTCATGCCTTGGGTGTTAGGAAATTTGCCCATCATAGCTTGAACCAAATTTCTCACTTCCTCCCTTCAAGCCAAACTCATATCAACTCCAACTCTAACTCAAAATTTAAACCAATTCAATGGATTTTCTCAAAATCAATTCTAAAAAATTAAAACTTATGATTGAAGCTAATGATTGGATTCCAAACTCCAAAATCTTTCCTAAGTCACTTTGATTCTATCTTTTGGACTTAGCCTAAATCAAATCTAAATTAATTCAAATTCAAGGAATTTTCTCACAACCCATTGATATTATCATTTATATTCACATATATAAATGAAATATAAATTCAAATAACAAAAACTAAATTCAAAACTCAAATCAAAATTCCAAAAATCTTTCCTAAGTCACTTTGATTCTATCTTATGGACTTAGCCTAAATCTAATCTAAATCAATTCAAATTCAAGAAATTTTCTCATTTATATTCACAAATATAAATAAAATATAAATTCAAATATCCAATGATAAATTCAAAAAAATATCGCCAAATTCAACCAAAATCCAACGTAAGCCTTTCAAGTCAAAATCTTGAATTTATCCAAATCAAATTCAAATCAAGTCAATTTTTCTTCATGATTCAATCAATCCTACAATCATGAATCTAAATATAAACATAAATTTTAAACATCAAACCAAAAACCAATTCAGAACTCAAACTTAAATTCAATCAAAATTCAACCTAAGCCTTAAAGTAAAATTTTGAACTTAGCCAAATCAATTTCAAATCAAGCCAAACTCTTGATTTTTCTTCATGATTCAATCAATCCTTCAATTATGAATCCAAATATAAACATAAACTCTAATCATCAAACCAGAACTAAATTTAAAAATTAGACCCAAGTCAAACTCATGTTCACCCTTTTGAACTTGAAATTGTCAAGTGAATAAAAACCCATTTAACTTCAAACCACTTGTCAAATGGATTTATATTTCAATCATAAGTCCATATGTCAGTTCAATAAAACTTGATTCAAGCATTGATCAAGTCAATTGACCTACTTAGGCTCACTTAACCCAAAGTGACCTAAAGTACCCCTTTTGAGCTAAATTCTAATCCTATCCAAATTAGATTGAACTAAGACCACCTAAATCTCACATTGTGAGCAAAAAATCATCATGAGATGATCAATCACTCAAATTGGGTCAAACCAAGTCAAATCTAAGGGTTGACCAAGTTAACACTTAGCCAAAATGAAACCTAAACTAGCTAGAATCCACCATAGGCCAAATTGATTGAAACCATTGATCAATCTCATTCATGCTCAATGTTTGAACTTGACCAAGTCATCATTTGAGCCTAACCTAGCCCAATTGGTCACTTGACCCAAGTTGACCCAACTTGACCTAAAAAGTCAAAATGTGTCAAAACTTGATCTAAGCCAAATTGATTGAAACTAATGTGTCAAGTTCATTCCAAATCACTTGTTAAACTTGACCAAAGCCCCAATTAGCCAACTAGACCAAACCTAGCCCAATTGACCTTGAACCCAACATGATCTAAAAGGTCAAATTGAGCCAAATCCAAATATAAACCAAATTGATTGGAAACAAAGATACCAAATCATTTCATATGACCAATGAAGCCTAAACCAACCCATGACCTAACCCGAATAGGTCAAATGGGTCAAATTGGTCAACTTGAGCCATTTGACCTAAATAAAATCAAATGAACCATATTAGAATATAAATCAAATTGAACCAAACCAATGAAGCCAAAACATTTCAAATGGTCATATGAACTTGACCGAACTCTTATTTTGACCCAATTTGACCAATTGGTCAACTTGACCCAAGTTGACCTATTTTGATCTAAATGGGTCAACATGAGCCAAATCTTATCAAATCAAATCCAAATTCATTTAAACTTGGCCTAACCCATTTTTTAATCATACCAAACATATTAAAATTGAAATCCAAGCCAAATAACCATTTTACCCCTAGGCCATCGGGTAACCTAAAATCAAAACCACTTACAATTTGGGCAATTCATTTTCATGGATACTTGGCATCCTCTTAGTGGACCAAATGGTCATAAATGAGGATGGTGCACATGACCCATTAGGTTTGGGTCAGCTAAACCCAACTCAAGGTCAAAACTGACCACCTCAGTTGACATAGGCATATGAGAATCCTTCCTCCACTCATTTCAAGCACATGGGAGCTTTACTACTCCACTCCACACCCAAAATTGAATGCCATCACACTCTAAACAGCCTAACGAACCCATTAAATAGGGTGAATTGGATCAAAATGATAAAAGAGCTTACAACCGTCTGATTCACCTAGGGGGAGATATACTCCCTCTAATTTCACTTGAATTGCATGGTATTACATTCGATTGAGTAAGAGGAAGAAAGAGGAAGCATTTGCAAGTCTCCCCAAACTCCCCCAAGCCAATTCAATTTCCCCATTCTCGATTTCTTCAAAATTAAAAATAGGGGAGGTAGCAAGATTTTCTAATTGATCCAATAGTCAATTCAGTCCAATTCACTTTGCAAGCACCTTGAGGGAACCCAATCGAGCTCACCCAAGCCTTCATCCAAGTCCTCAAGCCATGGGAAGAGTGCTATAGACCAAAATCATAAGCACTTGAAGGGCACCTTGGTCCGTGGAGAGAACTACTCAACCTCAACCTCACCTCAATGGCTTCATCTCACTCGGCTACCCTCAATTCAAGCATGGTGATAGGCTCTGTGAGGTATGCCAAATCAAGCTTAAACTAGAGAGTGTAATCTTGTGAAAGGAATTTTCATCTTAAGCTAGCTTTGGATGTCTTCTCCTTGCATGATGATGGTGTGGGTTGAGTTTGAGCTCAATCTGACAATCAATGCCCTAAGATGGACAAGGGCCATCTCCCATCGAAGCTCTGATCAGGGCCCCATCCACATTTTGATGGACAACCATGATCAAGATGCATATGATCCTATGATTTATCCTATTAATACCGGTGCTTGATCTCGCCGATCTTTGATCGATGGAGAAAGAGTAACGCTATGTGATGCAAGCATGATGTGATAACTTAAGTGACCTCTCCCATCATGTCACATGGAAAGCACGCACCGCATCAGCCTCCACGTAGCGTCGACAGGATTAGTCATATAATTAAGGGTTTAATTACTTAATAATCATGGAAGCTTCAAAATATCATAACTAAATGTAGAAAAATAAAAAAATACAAAATAAAAAGCATTGGAAAGATAATTCAAAGAGAAATATTCTAAAATTAATTTCAATTGATTTTGAATAGTGATATTTTCTGAGTTTGGGTTTTATTAGGAATTTAATTATGTTAATTACTCTCTAATTATCCCACTAATTAATTCCAAACTACTCATGTGCATTTAGTTGGATGACTTATGCCTCCCCTAATTTTATTGGGATTTTTTAGTGATTTAATTAGGGTAATTGCTTGGTTCATTCCTAATTATCCTCTTAGTCAATTAAATGATTAATTTGCCTTTTAAATAGTGATAAATCTATTAATTAAAGTTACTAATCACCTTAGAATAGTGAGTGGACTTAGGGAATGAGATTAGTGATCCTTTCCATATCTTCTTTTTCTAAGTTCATTTCATTTAGATAAAATGTAATTAAGGTGCAAATTAATTAAATAAGTTTAATCACTTAATTAAATGGCTCAATTAATCAAAATTTTCAAAATCAAAACATTCTTAACCAACCACATCTTGGGTAGTGGTGTTCAATAAACTAAGTAGCTTAAGGAAATCAAAATCCAACCCACATGTGTGGAAAAGATTATGAAAGTACTAAATTAAACCCTTTATTAATTAATCATTAATTAAAATTAGACACCTTTTTTCTAGCAATGTTTAAATTCCTTGTGATTTTATGTCATACATTGGCTCATAATTACTTGATTAAATATGCTAAAGTGGTGTAGGTAAGGAGTAATTAATGTACTTAATTCACATTAACCAAAACAAAATATAAAAATCATCTAATGGTTTTAAAATTAAACCAAAATAACATACACATGTGAAAAATGGGTTAGGACCAGCAAACCTCTTCACATTTCTTAAATTCAAATTAAACTCAAATAAAACTAAAAATCTCTTCAAAATAAATTTTATTTGCTTTAAATAATTCTATCTCATAGGATTGTCTTTAGGAATTAATTAGGCTGAATGAATTTACATGCTATCATCACTTTATTACTTTCCTAGCATGCTAAATATGTTTTCCATATGAAAATCATGCATTCATGCCTTTTTAAAAATCAAATTAAAAATGAAATGTTTCCTTTATGTCTAATTGCATGTTTTGGCTAAAGTAAGAATATGAATGGCTATTATCACTATTAAATCCAAAATTACTTTCAAAGCTTATGAATCAAACATCAAAATTTAAAGGTATGTTATTTATAATTATTTATGAGCTTGCATGTGAGTAAAAATATAAAGATGCACATAGTGTGGCTTTCCTTCTCTTTCCTTTTAGCATAGTTTTGAATAAGATTTGGAAAAGTGTATAGTTCATTTGAAAAGAACACAACACTTGCTTAAATCCATTCCTATTCATTCCTATGTTATTACTTAAGAAGGGCATCCACATTTACACATATAAATTGCATAAACAAATCAAACAAACAAACACAAATTTTTGCATCTTTCTTTTTCCATTCATTTCTTTTATACATGTATATTTATTTAAGGAAAGTGGGATATTAGTCTGGACAACCGTAGGATTACGAGGCTTTAAGTAACCCTAAGTAGGTTGTGGTGAAATTTTATATTTAAGATTTCTAAAGAATAAAATATATACTTCCATCTTCACTCTATGCGATAAAATGAAGATAGAAATTACATCTCTTCTTCTTATTCATTTTTGACACCGCGTAGATCCACAAATATTCTTATTGAGGGTGATCGAGTATGACATTGAGGAGAGGTGTACTATCTTGAATGATAGAAGTTACCAATGGACCCAATCAATCACCTGGATACAAGATAATGTATTTGTGTACTAAAGATTCTTCCCCTACTTTACATGGAAAAGTAAAGGGTTTATTTTATCGGTTTTAAACAAGGGTAAGCCCCCATAGTTAATTACATTCTAAGGAATGAGATCCTTAGGAATACTCGGTAAATGAAGATCATCCTCCAAAGATTTCAATAGGTAGGACTAATCAACATTAGTTTATTTTGGAAGACCAAATGATATTGATCAAAAAGAGGGAGAGAGAGTTATTATTGAAGCCAAATGAAGATAAGTAGTAGATACTCACGATGCTAGAAAACCTAGCGAGCATCTCAAACTATCCCATGGTTAGGCTTTACATTTTTGAAATTGATTTAATTTGTTTGAGTTAAAATTTTCATTAGAAATTTAGGGATTATGATTCCACAACACAAGATTATGAAAATACCTAAGAGGTGAGGATTTATGCATATGGACCATGGAGGGGAGAAGCAACCTCAAAACCTAAATCTATGGAGCTTGGTGAGGGCCAAAAGCACAACCTAAATCTAAGGTGAAAAATGGTATTTGGTTTGCCTCCACAAGAGAGGACAAACCACCCAACTGCTTGGACTTACAACCGCCTGGGGGTGGCCGCCAACTAACTCCTCCTTTGGTTTTAAATTCATATAAACAATTCATATGCTTTATGCAAGATAGCTAGGCTGTTATTTATTTAGAAAGAGACTAAGTCCTTAAACTCACTCCCTAAATAGACTAGATCATGTAAAGGGTATGCTTCAAATGACCAAAATCTAATTTAATTCATATTAAATTTTATTTTTATTTTTGGACAATCATTTTGACTCAAGCTAATAGGATTCATATGCCTAATGCACGAGAAGTAAGATTATTGGCCAAAATCAATGAGAAGGGAGGAAGTGTATTTCCACCATGACTCTCAAAGGTCAAGCCAAGTTCTTTTGGCAAAGGTGGAAGACCTCCAATCAAGAGTGAAAATAATGTGCATTTGTGCATGATGTTATAAAAGAAATACTCATCCAAATGGCTTTGCTAATTCTTTTATCTTGATTTTTTTCTTTAGGTGAGGTTATGAGTTCTTGTTTTTAATTTTGAGTTGTTAAATTTGGTAGAAGATTTATTTTTCCCTAAGAGCCTAATCCACATCCAGGCCATACATCAAGCAAGGAAGAAACTAGGAAGAAGATTCCATTTTAATGCACAAGCTAAAAGAATAAGAGGCCATTTGTGGTCGGGCACCACCGCACAAACCCAAAAATAAATTGGGTAGCCGAGCTCTACCCTTATACAACCCAAATTACAAATGAATTAAGTACAATTAAGTAAGGAACTCATTGTTATGGGGGTCTTCAAGCTTCATTTCTTCATTCTTCTTTTCTTCTTTCTTCTTCTTTTTCTTCTTTTGGTTCCTTCTTTGAATGGTTGGATGGTTGCTCCAAAGGCTTCACATGGTACATAAGATGAGATCTTATGACCAATGCTCATCCTAATCCCCATAAAATCATTCCAAAATCCAAAAAAATTTACATGAAAAGGAAAAGTAAATCTAGCTAACACCTACAAAATAAAGATTAGCTAAACAAACCACACAAATCCAAGCATGTATATTGGACTTATCACCCACATGGTGACTAAGTCCACTTGATTATTGATTATGCTTAGTATAAGCTGACAATAAAATATTTATATTTATTACTACCCCTTAAGCACAATCCCCATAAAAAATAATAATTAGACTAAATCATCCTACCATTCATTCTACATACATTCACCCTAACATCCACTAAAATATATCATAAAAAAAGTAAACATCAAACCATGCTCACTAACCTAAAGCTAGAAGTGGTGACTTAGTCTAATGTGCTTTAAGGTTTGTGGTATGCTTAGCTATGCTTTAAGTGAGAATTTTCTAAGTGTGAAGAATGTTCAACTTAGAGGGTGGTCATTTAAGTGATTTAGTTATTTTGGGTTGATTTTATTTTATGTTTTAATTGGGTTCAAGTGAATCCTTCAATTAATTATTAAATTAAAGAGAGGGAAGAGAACTTCTCTTCCTTCCCTAACTTAAGTAATTTCTAAAGTGGATTCATATTTTAGTTTTGTTTAGTGAATATTTATTATGTGTTTTAATTAATCCTAAGTTTAGATGAACTCTAAACAAACCTATTCAAAAAGAAAGCATTTTAAGATTAAATAAAGTGAGTTAAATCACAAAACACATCACTTCATTTCTTTCCCAACATGTATAACATGCATATGAATGAATCCTAAGCATATCTATACATACAAATGTTTAACACTTTATGATGCATGCTAAATAAGTTACTTAAGAAAATTTGAATATTTATGATGCATGATTTTCATTAAGTAGAAAAGGGGTTTCTTATCCAATTTTCACATGCACATATGAATGTATGAAAGGCATAAGTGAGTATGATGCCTCGCAGGAGAGTAAGGTACAAGACCTACTTAGGGCTACTTAAAGCCTCAAAACCTCGTGGTTGTCCATACTAATGTACCACTTTCCTTAAATACAAGCATATGTACAAAAAAATGAATGGAAAAGAAAGGATGCAAAAAAAAAAGTTTGTGTTGCTTGATTTAATTTTGTTTATGCAATTTATATGTACAAGTTCAGGTATCCTTCTTAAGTAATAACACAGGAATGAATAGGAGATGGAATTAGGAAAGTGTTAGGTTCTTTTCAAATGAACCATACACTTTGCCAAATCATATTCAAAATTATACCAAAAGAGGGGAGAAGAAACATCACACTAAGCACATCATTATATTTTACTCACATAAAAGCTTATAAGTAAGATATAAGTAACACACTTTCAGTTTTGATAATTGATTCATATATTTTGAAAATAATTTAGATTTAATAGTAATAATAGCCACTCATATTCTTACTTTAAAACATGCAATTTGACATAAAGAAACATTTTCATTTTAAATTTGATTTTCAAAAAGCATGAATGCATGAAATCATATGACACACACATTTAGCATGTTAGGAAATAACTAAAGTAATGAAAGCATGTAAACACATTCACCCTAATTAATTCTAAAGACAACCTTATGAAATAAGAAAGCTTAAAGCAAATCAAAGTTTATTTAATGTGATTTTTGTTTGATTTTAAGTTTGATTTAATTTTGAAAATGTGAGGTAAGTTTGCTGTTCCTAACCCATTCCCACATTTATTTGATATTTTTGTTCAATTTTTAGGTGATTAGATTAAATTTATATTTTGATTAGGTTAAGGTATGAATTAAGCATGTTAATTACCCCTTTACCTACACTACCTTAGCATAGTTAATCAAATAACTATGAGCCAATGAGATGACATAAAATCACACAAGAAATTTAAATCAACAATGCACCTAGAGAAAAGGGCTAATGCAATTTGGCTCATGATTAATGATTAATTGCTGGTTTAACTTAAGTAATTTCAAAACACCCTTCACACATACGAGTTGAATTTCAATTTCCTTAATTGTACTTAGGATCTTGAACACCTAAGCATCTACCCAAGAAGGATTAATTGAGTTGTGGAAAGTTTTAGAATTTTTATGAAATTAATTGATGGGATAATTAGTGAATTAACCTTTAATTAAGGTATGATTAAGGAATAAAGGGGGTTTAAGGAATATCTTAAGAAGAGTATCCAAAAATTATTCCCTAAACCTCAAATTCACTTAATCAAAACTTAATTGGCTCAATCAGAGGGTTAAATCATTAATTATACCCTTAATTAAGTCTAGTTATATTAAGAGAGTGATTAAGGAATGAACTAGCAATTCCCCAAATTAAGCCACTAATAAATCCCAAGAAAATTAGGGAGGAAGTCATCTAATTACACCCAAGAAATTGAATGGATTAATTAGAGTACTAAAAAATTAACATTCCTAATAAAAGCCAAATTTAGAGAAAAGAATTATTCAAAATCAATCAAAATCAATTTTAGAATATTCTATGTTCAATTATATTTCTAATGCAATTTATTTCATATTTTTATGAATTTTCTATGTTGAGATATGAATTTTAGAAGTTTAGGTGATTAATTAGGAATTAAATAATTCCCTAATCATATTATTAATCTGGCACCATGCATGCCGTTGATGAAGTATGCGCTTTACACATGTCACAACTAGATTGGATACTTAAAATGTCACATCATAGTGCCGCGTGGTGATGGTGCTATGTGCTTTCTCCTTAGCCCTCTGATCAAGGATTGGACGACTGAGATTACAGCCACGGATCTGAGGGAGATAATATAAATATATTACACATTTTAATCTCAGTCGTCCATCTAAAATGCATGGATGGACGGCCAGAGATCCATCCTGTTATCCCCTATGAGCAATGGAGGTTGTCCTTGTTTTGTGGTAAGATTCGAG
This sequence comes from Cymbidium sinense, assembly GCA_021442155.1. Classification (NCBI taxonomy): domain Eukaryota; kingdom Viridiplantae; phylum Streptophyta; class Magnoliopsida; order Asparagales; family Orchidaceae; genus Cymbidium; species Cymbidium sinense. The sequence continues at coordinate 79,727,428 of CM038220.1, forward strand.
CTCGATTGAGCTCAAATTGGTTTAAAATTTAGCCCACACCATCTAAACCTAATGACAAGCACATCTAATGGCTGAAATTCTATAGGATTAAAATTCTTCTCACAAAGGACCAACACACATTCAAATTAAGCTCAAAAAGATGGCTAACCTCGCTGGAGGTGATCACTAACACTCGATTCCCTTGGAGAAGCTTCGTCTAGTTGAGACAAAGCTTTGCTTAAAGTTTGAGGGGTTGAGGTTGAGTAATTTCTCTTATGGACCAACTCCTCCTTTAATTGAGCTCATTTGGTCTAGGGCACCCTTCCTTTGCTTTTGGAGCTTGGGAAAGAACTTAGGTGAGCTGACTTGGTCCCCTAAGAGTGCTTGCAAAAGTAATTAGGGAGGAGTGAGAGCAAATTGGAAATCGTGAGCTCCCTATTTTCAGTGTATGAAAATTGAGAAGATGAACTTTCAATCTCCCTCTAGGAAGCTTAGGATCACTTGTGAATGTCTCCTCTGGCTTTCTAACACTCAATTGACAATGGTTCTCTTGGAATGACAGTGAATTAGGGGGAGTATATCTCCCCCTTTGGAAATCAGATGGCCGAGCAAGGAGAAGCCATTTTTGATCAATTACCTTAATTCAAAGGGTTTGTTAGGCTGTTTAAGATGTCCTTGAATTCAGTTTTGGTCAAGGAGTGGAATGGTGAAGTGGCCGTGTGCTTCAATTGAGTGGGAAGAGGTTTGCCATGTGGTCATTTTCATGCACATTGGGTGCATCACCTTCCCTAGTGTTCACTTGATCCACTAGGAGAGTGTCAAGTTGGTATGGTGAGGATTTGACCAAATCTCGAATGAATTTGGCCAAATTTTATCCTATGGCCTCAGGGTAAAATGGTCATTTGGCTGATTTTTGAATTTGGGTACGTTTGGTATGTTGAGAAAATAGGTTTGGCCAAGTTTCAATAGATTTGGAGTTGATTTGATATGATTTGGCTTATGTTGACCCATTTAGGTCAAAATGGGTCAACTTGGGTCAAGTTGACCAAGTGGTCAAATTGCGATAAACCAAGGGTTGGGTCGAGTTCATATGACCATTTAAAATATTTTGGTGGCTTTTGTTTGATTCAATTTAGTTTAGGTTTGAATTTGGTTCATATGACTTCATTTAGGTCAAATGGGTCAAGTTGACCCATTTGACCCATTTGACCTATTTGAGCTAGGTCTTGATAAGGTTAGGTTTGGTTAGTCATTTGAAGTGGATTGATATCTTTGTTTTCAATCAATTTTGGTTAAGTTTGAATTTGGCTTAATATGATCCTTTCAGGTCAAGTTGGGTTCAAGGTCAAGAGGGCTAAGTTAGGTCAATTGCTTTGGTCAAGTTCAATAAGTGATTTAGAATGAACTTGACCCATCAGTTTCAATCAATTTGGCTTAGATCAAGATTTGACATATTTTGACTATTTAGATCAAGTTGGGTCAACTTCAAGTGGCCAATTGGGCTAGGTTAGGCTCAAATGTTGACTTGGTCAAGTTCAAACATTGATCATGAATGAACTTAGATCATTGGTTACAATCAATTTGGTCTATGGTGGATTTTGGCTATGTTGGGTTTCATTTTGGTTAAGGTTGACTTAGTCAACCCTTAGGTTTAACTTGCCAATTTTAGTGATTGATCATCTCATGATGATTGTTGATCATGATGAGAGGCTTAGGTGAGTTTAATTCAATCTAATTTGGTTAGGATTAAAATTTGGCTCATAAGGGTACTTTAGGCCACTTTGGGTCAAGTGAACCTAAGTGGATCAAATGGCTTGGTCAAAGCGTAATTTGAGTTTGATTGAACTTACATTTGGACTTATGATTGAAATATAAATCCATTTGCAAGTGGTTTGAAGTCAAATTGGGTTTTGATTCATTTGACAATTTCAAGTTCAAAGGGTGAACCTAAAATGGATTTTGGCTTGATTTTTAAATTGAGTTTTGGTTAAGTGATTGAAGTTTGTATTTATATTTTGGTTCATGATTGAAGGATTGATTGAATCATGAAGAAAAAAAAATCAAGGGTTTGGCTTGATGTGAAATTGATTTGGCTAAGTTCAAGATTTTGACTTGAAAGGCTTAGGTTGAATTTTGAATGAGTTTGAGTTTGAATCTTGGAATTGTTTTAGTTTTTTGAATTTCTATTTCATTTATATAGGTGAATATAAATGAGAATATACATGGGTCATGAGAAAATTTCATGAGATTGAAGTAAATTGAACACGATCTAGGCTAAACCCTTAAGAGAAAAATTAAAGTGACTTAGAAAAGATTTGTGATTTGAATTTGAATTTTGGATTTAGTTTGATTGATTTGAATTTATTTTTTATTCATATATGTGAATATAAATTTGATATAAATTAGTTATGAGAAAATTCCATGAATTTGAGTTGATTTTAAGATGATTTAGGCTAAGTCCTTGAAGGGAAATCAATGGTCTTTGGCAAGATTTAGGGTTTCAACTTCGAATTTGATTTGATTGATCTGAATTCATATTTTATTTATATATGTGAATACAAATGAGAATATAAGTGAGTTATGAGAAAATTTTATGAATTTGATTTGATTTGAATATTATTTTTAGGCTAAGTCCTTAAGAGAGGATTATAGATTTAAGAAGGATTTTGAATTAAGAATTTTAATTTTGGATTTGATTTGATTGGTTTGAATTTATATTTCATTTATATATGTGAATATAAATGAGAATATAAATGAGTCATGAGAAAATTTCATGAATTTGAATTGATTTGAAGATGATTTTTAGGCTAAGTCCTTAAGAGAGGATTAAGGACATAAGAAATATTTGGAACTTGGAATTTTAATCACGGGTTTCAATCATGGGTTTCAATCATGGATTTCAGTCATGTGTTATTGATTTGAGTTTGGAGACAATCAAATAAGATTGATTTGGAGATTGGAAAAATCAATTAGGATTGATTTGGAATTTGACTTGAAGGAAAGAAGGTGAGGAATGGCTCAAGCTAAGGGTAGGCAAATTTTCCTAACACCCCTAAGGCATGACATATTTCTATGGCTAACTCTTCTAAGTCTCTAGGGCTAGGTTGAGTGTCCACCTAATCACTAGATGTGTCTTAAGACTAAGGATCTCTTAATGTCTAAGAGGAGTCTTATGTCTAAGATGGAGGGGTTGAGAGCTCATCCTAAAAATGAGGTCAACATAGGTCTTGTAACTTACACCCCTGGTGCTAACAATGGCGACGTACTAACTTATGCCTTTCATACATATATGTGTGCATATGTAAAATGGAAAAAGAATCCTCTTTTATACTAAAAAATCATGCATCATAAAACATTCAAATTTCTTAAACAAATTCTCTTAGCATTCATCATTAAAGTAAAGCAAATATTTCAATTTGCATGTATAGATATGCTTAGGATTCATTCATATGCATGTTACACATGTTGGAAAAGAAATGAAGTAGTGTATGTTTTGTGATAGTATTTCACTTTACTTAATCTTAAAATGCCTTTACTTCTGAATAGATTTGTTTAGGGAAAATCTAAACTTAAGATTAATTAAAACACATAAAAATATTCTAAACAAAATCAAATATGAATCTAATTTTGAAATTACTTAAGGTAGGGAGGAAAGAGAAGTTCTCTCTCTTTTTTTCTCTTTATAGCTTAGTAATTAATTGTAAGATTCACTTAAACCAAATCAAAAATACAAAATTAAATCAACCAAAGTAACTAAATCACTTACATGAAACAAACCCTCAAAGTTGAACATTTTCATACTTAGAAAACTTCAACCTTAAAGCTTAGCTAAACATACCACACAAACCTTAAATGGCACAGATTAAAGTCAAGATTTTAGCTTTAGGTTATGAGGCATGGTTTGACCTTTGCTTTATTTTATGATATTTTGTTTTAGTCTGATGTTAGCATGTGCATGATTGAATTGGGTCTTAACCATTATGTAGGATTTGTAATTTAAGGCATTAATAAAAAATATAATTGCTTTGTTGTGCTTATACCCCTAAGCATAATCCAAAATAAGAGGACTCATACATGTGTGGGTGCAAGTCCATATATATATATATATATATATATATATATATATATATATATATATATATATATATATATATATATATATATATATATATATATATATATATATATATATATATTTGGGATTGTATGGTTTGTTTGGCTAATATCTATTTTGCAAGTGTTAGTTAGATTTCCTTTTTCCCATTTTCATGTACTTTTGCCATTAGGATTTTGGAATGATTGCTATGGAGGATTAAGATGAGCATTGGTCATAATATCATGTCTTATGTATCATGTGAAGCCTTTGGAGCAACCACATTCCAGCGAATTGAAAGAAGAAAGAAGAAATAAGAAATAAGAAATAAGAATGAAGAAATGAAGAATGAAGACCCCATAACATTCTTAATTATAATTAATTCATTGTAACTTGTATAAGGGTAGACACAATTTATTTTTTTTTGGTTTGTGGAGCCAATAAAATGGTCTTTTATTCTTTTTGCTTTTTTATAAATTGATTGATGTTTGTTTAACCAAGCATTAAGATTTCATCTTTTCTTAGTTTCTTTTCCTCTTAATGATGTCTGATGACAATTGACTCTTAGGAAAATAAATTTTCTATCAAATTAAATAATTGAAATTAAAATAAATAACTCATAACCTCACCTAAAGCAGTTATAAAACAAGATAAAAGAATTAGCAAATAATATTGTCTTTTCTAACATCATCCATAAAAAATATATATAATTTCACTCTTGATTGGATGGCTTCCACCTTTTTCAGAGAACTTGGCTTGATCTGTGAGAGCCATGGTGGAAACACACCTCATTATCTTGCTGATTTTGGCCCATAATCTAATTTCTCATGAATTAAAGATATAAATCCTAAAGCCTATGTCAAATTGATTGTCCAAAATAAAAATAAAATGTAACAAAATTTGTATTAGATTTAAGTCATTAAAGCATGCCCTACATGATCTAGTCTCTTATGGAGTGTGTTTAAGAACTTAGTCTCTTTCTAAATAAACAACAACTTAGCTATCTTGCAAAAGAATTTGACTTGTCTACATATTTTAAAACTATAGGAGGAGTTAGTTGGCGGCCACCCCTGTGTAGATAAGTCCAAAAAGTGGTGGTTATCCTCTTGTTTAGGGTAAACCAAATACCCATTTTCTCCTTAAATTTAGGTCATGCTTTTGGCCCTCGCCAAAGCTCCTTATATTTAGGTTCTTGAGTTGCTACATTTACTAATGAGCATAAATCATCACCTCTTGGCATTTTCTTGATGTATCATGGAATTATGCCCAGTATTCTAATAAAAAAATTCAACTCAAATAAATCAATTTAATTTCAAAATATAAAATCTCACCATGGATAGTTTTGCTTACTAGCTTCCTGATCAAGCACCCTACTTGTTTTCATTTGGCTGATATAAACTCTCTACTGACGATCCCACTGACTTTCTAAAAATAAACCAATCATGATACCTTACCTTTTAAAATCTTTGGAGATAATAATCATTTACCTTAATCAAGAGTATTCAAAGGAATCCTGATGTAATTAACTATGGGGCAGCCTGTAGGAAATTAACTAACCCATCAAAATAAACTCGCTTACTTTTCATGTAAAGGGGAAGAATCTCTGCACATTCTCAAGACCCATAGCCCTTAGAGTCCTTATTGAGTTGATTAGGTCAGGTGGTGACATCTCTAGATAGTACAACTTTCTCAATGTCGCACTATCACCCTAATAAGAATATCTCAGATCAGTGATCCCAACAATGGTAATTATATATATATATATATATATATATATATATATATATATAAAGATATATATATATATATATATATATATATATATATATATATATATATATATATATATATATATATATATGTTATATATATCTTCTAGTTATTAGTGAACTCAACCCAAACTAAAAAACTATGTTCATGTGAATGGGTCATGGGGTGTTAGGAAAATTTGCCTACCCTATAAGCTCAAATCACTTCCTCCCTTCATGTCAAACTCCAAACCAAACTAACTCCAAACTCCAAATCAAATCAACATCAAAAATTAAATCAATTCTAACTTAGTTGATTTTCTCAAACTAAAATCAATTCCAAATGATTCAAATTCCAAGTTCAAAAATATTTCCTAAGTCCTTGATTCATGGACTTAAATCAAATCTAAATCAATTCAAATTCAAGAAATTTTCATGACCCATTTCTATTTTCATTTATATTCACACATATAAATGAAACATAAATTCAGATCAATCAAACCAAATTCAAAATTCAAATCCAAATCAAAAAACTTTTCTAAGTAACTTTGATTCTATCTTATGGACTTAACCTAAATCAAATCTAAATCAATTCAAACTCAAGGAATTTTCTAATAATTATTCAGATTTCTATTTATATTCATAAATATAAATGAAATATAAATTCAAAAAATCCAAAATTAAATTCAAAACTCAAACTCAAATCAAAATTCAACCTAGCCTTTCAAGTCAAATTCTTGAACTTAGCAAATCAATTTCAAATCCTTTGATTTTTCCTCATGATTTAATCAATACATCAATCATGAATCCAAATATAAACACAAATTCAATCACCAAACCAAAACTAAATTCAAAAAACAAACCCAAGTCAAACTCATGTTCACCCTTTTGAACCTGAAATTATCAAATGAATCAAAACCCATTTGACTTCAATTCTCTTGCAAATGGATTTATATTTCAATCATAAGTCCATATGTGAGTTCAATCAAAGTCAATTCAAGCTTTGACCAAGCCATTTGACCAACTTAGGCTCACTTGACCCAAAGTGAGCTAAAGTACCCTTTTGAGCCAAATTCTAATCCTACCCAAATTGGATTGAACTATGCCCACTTAAGCCTCACATTGTGAGCAACAATCCTCATGAGTTGATCAATCATTCAAATTGGGTCAAACCAAGTCAAACTTAAGGGTTGACCAAGTCAACACTTAGCTAAAATGAAACTTAAACTAGCCAAAATCCATCACAGGCCAAATTGATTGAAACCATTAATCAAAACTCATTCATCAATGGAACTTGTCCAAGTCATCATTTGAGCTAACCAAGCCCAATTCTTGACCCAAGTTGACCCAACTACCAAAAGTAAAATGTGCCAAAACTTGATCTAAGCCAAATTGATTGAAACCAATGGGTCAAGTTCATTCCAAATCACTTTTGAACTTGACCAAAGCTCAATTGGCCAACTAGACCAACCTAGCCTACTAATCATGACCCAACTTGACCTAAAAGATTAAATTGAGCCAAATCCAAATATAAACCAAATTGATTGGAAATAAAGACACCAATCCATTTCAAATGATCAACCAAACATAAACCAACCCATGACCTAGGTCAAATGGGTCAAATTAGTTAACTTGACCCATTTGATCAAAATGAAATCAAATGAAACAAATTGGAATATAAGTCAAATTAAACCAAACCAATGATGCCAAAACATTTCAAATGGTCATATGAACATGACTCAATTCTTTCTTTAACATAATTTGACCAATTTGCCAACTTGACCCAAGTTGACCCATTTTGACCTAAAGGGTCAACATGAGCCAAATCATATCAAACCAACTCCAACTTCAATGAAACTTGGCCTAACCCATTTTTCAATCATACCAAATATATTCAAAATGAAATCAAAGACAAATGACCATTTTACCCTTAGGCCATAGGGAACCTAATATCAAAATCACTTGGAATTTGGTCAAATCCTTTTCATGGACACTTGACATCCTCTTAGTGGACCAAATGGTCACTAATGGATATGGTGGATATGACCCAATGGGTCTGGGTCAGCCCAACCCAACATAAGGCTAAAACTGACCACCCCATGGATATGAGCACATGGGAATCCTTCCTCCACTCATTTCAAGCACATGGGAGCTCCACTACCCACTCCACCCAAAATCCACAACACTCTAATAGCCTAACATGATCCAATATGATCAAAGATCAAAATGGCATGAGAGTAGCTGACATTGGGGAGATATACTCCCCTAATTTTACTTGAATTGCATTCTCTATTCGATTGAAGCATAGGAACCGAGGAAGTGATTCCAAGCTCAAGGTTTCTAATCATTTTCCATTTCCATTTTCGATTTCTTCAAACCAAAAATAGTAGTTCAAGGAAATTCACAACCTCAATAGAGCCAATTCTTGCATTTCTTGAGAGGATCAAATCAAACTTGCCTAAAGCTTAATCCAAGTCCTCAAGCCACGAGAAGTGTGCTCTTGATCAAAGACGAGCCCAATTGAAGAAGAGCTTGGTCCGTAGGAAGCTCCACTCAACCAAATCACCTCAAATCTTAACAAGGCTTCATTCCACTGATAAGCTACCTCAATGGATGAGTGATAGCCTTGAGGTATGCCATCAAGAGCTTAAATTATGGTGTGGTCCTTTGGTTTTCACCTCATAAGAATTTAACCGTTGGATGTAATCTCCCTTTCATGATGATAGTGTGGGTTGATTTTGAGTTCAATCTGAGCTTAATCAAGCTTAAATCATGCCATGGAAGATGGATGGTTCCCCTTTCTCATAGAAGAACTCAGGGATGGATCATGGGCCGTCCATCCGTGCTTTTTTGATGGACGACCATGATCAAGATGCATAGGATATTTAATTTAATCCCTTAATACATCTTTAATCTCGACTCGATCCGACAGATGGGGAGAAAGCATAGTCGCCACTAATGTGGTGCTATGAATTGAAAACTTAATCTCTCATGCATGTGGAAAGCGCAATCACGCCCATGGCAATGAGATTAGTCACATAATTAGGGGATTAATTACCTAATAAGCTTGGAAACTTCAAATATTCATAACTAATTTTAGAAAATAAAAAAAACAAAATAAGAAGCATTGGAAAGGTAATTCAAAGAGGAATATTATAAAATTAATTTCACTTGATTTTGAATAGTGATATTTTCTGAATTAAGGTTTTATTGGGAATGTAATTACATTAATTATTCCATAATTATTTTATTGATTAATTCCGAACTTCCTAGGGTTGATTAATGGGATGACCTCTGCCTCCCATGATTTTCTTGGAATTTATTAATAAAATAATTAGGGTAATTTCTTGGCTCATTCCTAATTACTCTCTTAATCCATTACATGATTAATTAACCTTTTAAATAGTGATAAATTCACTAAATAATTCTACTAATTATGTTAGGATGGTGAGTGGACTTAGGGAATGAGATTAGGGGTTTTTTCCCATATCTTTTTCCCTAAGTTTATTTCATTTGGATTAAATACTAATTAAGGTGAAAAATTAATTAAATAATTTAATCATTTAATAAAATGGCTTAATTAATCAAAATTTTAAAATCAAAGATTCTAGAACTTAACTAATTCATCTTGGGTTGATGCTTGGGTGTTCAATAACCCAAGCGGCTTAAAGAAATCAAAATCCAACCTACATGTGTGGGAAGGGTTATGAAAGTGCTTAAATTAAACTCTTTAATTTAATTAATCACTAATTATGAGCCAATTGCATTAAGCCCTTTTCCTTCTTAGGTGCATTGCTAATTTAAAATTCATTGTGTGATTTTATGTCATATCATTGGCTCATAATTATGTGATTAAATATGTTAAAGTGGTGTAAGTAAGGGGTAATTAACACACTTAATTCACACCTTAACCTAACCAAGGCATAAATTTTATCTAATCACCCAAAAATTGAACTTAAATAACTCACACATGGGGGAAAGGGTTAGTACCAGCAAACTCATCTCCCATTTCTCAAATTGAAATCAAACTCAAACATAATTCAAACTCTCCTTAAAATAAATTTGATTTACTTTAAAGAATTTTATTCATGGGATTGTCTTTAGGAATTAATTAGGGTGAATGAATTTACTTGCTTTCATCACTTTATTTCTTTCTTAACTTGCTAAATGTGTATTACATATGAAATTCATGCATTCATGCTTTTTAAAAATCAAATTAAAAGTGAAATGTTTCATTTATGTCAAATTGCATGTTTTGGCTAAAGTAAAAAAAATATGAATGACTATTATCACTATTAAATCTAAAATTATTTTCAAAACTTATAAATCAATTATCAAGACTGAAAGGTATGCTAATTATGAGTATTTATATTTGCATGTGAGAAATATAAAGATGTGCATAGTGTGGTTTTCCTTCTTTCTTTTAGCATAGTTTTGAATAAGATTTGGTAAAGTGTATAGTTCAATTGAAAAGAACACAATGCTTAAATCCTTTCCTATTCATTCCTATGTTATTACTTAAGAAGGACATCCACACTTATACATATAAATTACATAAACAAACCAAACAAATAAACACAAACTTTTGCATATTTCTTTTCCATTCATTTCTTTTGTAAATGATATGTATTTAAGGAGAGTGGTATATTAGTCTGGACAACCCCAGGGTTACGAGGCTTTAAGTAGCCCTAAGTAAGTATTGTAACCCTATAGTACAAACCCAATCCTTGCTTTCTTCTTTCAAACCAAATAGAAAATTCAAATTCAAATTCCAAAATCAAATCCAACTATTTAATGATTGAAATCCATCACCAAATTCAAACTTCAAATCCCTTCCTAGGCCCTTTGATTTTAACTTATGGACTTAGTATTAACCAAATACAAATATACCCCAATACAATTGATTTTCTCAATTATCAAATTAAATCTCAAATCAAATTCTAAATCAAAAATCAATTCCAAACCCCAATTGATCAAAACCCATGGTTAACTCCAAATTCCAAAATCTCTTCCTAAGCCATATGAACCACCTTCTTGTGTTTAGCCAAAACTCCTTCAAACCAACTCAAACTTGGTTGATTTCTTTATAAATAAATCATTCCTTCATTTATGTTCACAAATATAAATAAAATTTAAGTTCAAACCTTTCAAACAAAATCAAAACAAATCAAATCAAATGAAGACCCTTCTTAAGCCATGTGGACCTACCATCATAAACCTAATCAAATCTTGATCCAAATCAACCCAAACATGGTCAATTTATTTATAAATTAATTATTCCTTCACTTATATTCATAAATATAAATGAAACTCACCCTCCAATGACCAAAAATAAATCAAACCAAATGAAAACCGAAGGCATCCCTTTTGACATACATCCCTAAGCTTAATCAAATTTACTTCCAAATCACTCCAAACTCATGTGATTTTATTATGAACCATTTATATCTTCATTTATATTCACAAATATAAATGAAATATAAATCAAAATGACCAAAACCAAACCCAAATCAAACCAAATTCAATTTTCTTTAGCCAAACTTTGAACTTGGCTAAATGATAAATCAACTCAAAACTCATGGATTTCTTCATGATTCAATCAATCTTGCAATCATTGGTCCAAATATAAACATAAAATACCATTATAAAACCAAATCCAAATCAACCAAATCAAAGTTAACCCTTTGACTTGAAATTGTCATATGAACCAAAACCCATTTTCCAAATAATTGCAATTTGGATTTATATTTCAATCTTAAGCTCATATATGAGTTCAACTAAACTTGAATCAAACCTTGATCAAGCCAATTGACCCATTTAGGCTCACTTGACCTAAAATGACCTAAAGACCTTTTGAGCCTAATCCAACCAAATTGATTGAATTAAGCCCATATTCAATAGATCAACCTTGAATTGGGTCAAACTAAGTCAAACCTAACCTTCGACCAAGTCAACACTTAGCCTAAATGAAACTCAAACTAGCCAAAATCCATCATATGCCAAATTGATTGAAACCATTGACCAAAACTCATTCCCAATCAATGATTGAACATGACCAAGCCATCAATGAAGCCAAATCAAACCTAGTTGACCACATGACCTAAGTCGACCCAAGTTGAGCTAAAAAGATAAAATCGGTCAAATCATGATTTAACCCAAATTGATTGCAATCAATGGCTCAAGTTCATTCCAAACCACTTATTGAAGTTGACCAAAGTCATGATTGAGCCCAAGTTGACCAATTGGTCAACTTGATCTAACCTAACTCAAATTGACCAAAATCTAAATTAATTCCAAATTAAACTAAACCAAAGCCTACAATCATTTTTAATCAACCAATTGAACTTGACTTAACACCTAACCCAACCTATTAATAAATTGGTCAAATTGGTCAACTTGACCAATTTGACCCTTTTGAATCCAAATGAGTAAAACCAAACCTAGCCAAACTAATCCAAATTAATTGAACCAAAACATCCCAAATCATCATAAACCTAACCCAAGTTTTTTTGACCCACCAACCAATTAGTCAACCTAACCCAACCTCCAAGGAACCCATTTTGACCAAATGAAGCCAAATCCCTCGAAACCAACTTATGGGACCCTAGGACTTAGTCAAACCTGATCCAAGCACACCCCACTTCATTCCCTAATCAGCCCAAAATCCAAGTTGACCCCACCAAGAGGATTAGCCATCAAACCATGAGATTTAAACCTTAAACCTAATGGATCCAAGCCAAGTTAACTCTCCCATCCCCATGGCAGCTCTTTTTCCCTCAAAAGAACCTTCCCATGACTCAACTAGCCCACCTAACCTACCTTTGGTCAGCTAAGAACCTTTGGGAGGTAATTTTACTAACCTCCAACCCAAACTGAGAACCCATTAGATCAAGACCATAGCATCCTTGCACATTGGGTCCATGATAGCCCCCCATCACTCCTCCCATCCCTAGCGAGCGGCATGATCTTGATGGAGACAACTCCAGCAGCCGGATGGTGGTGAGCTAGTGCAAAATGTGCGCACGCTGTCGTCCATCAATGATGGGAAATTGAGAGGTATACTCCCTCAATTCAAACATGAAAATGCACATACTTGCATTGTGGGTTCTCTTAAGTGATGAAGCCTTGAGTGTTTCATCCAAGCCCTTCCATTTGCATTTTCTCTTTTAAGGAAATAGACACCACCATTTAAGCTCCCTCTCCACTAAACCAAATTCAATTCCTCTTAGCCACACCATCACCACACTTCACCATACCAAACATTCCAAATTCCCCAGAGTGAGTTTGATCAAGTCAAGGTGATGAATTTCAACTGAGCCTCCCACACTAAATCAAGATCAAAGCTCCTCAACATGGCCTCACCTCAACTAGGCGAAGGTACCTCCGGCATTGTACAACAGGACATTAGCTCCAATGAGGTAATTCCTCAAAATCATAGTTATAATGAAAAGTAGATTCATCCTTTTTGAAGAAAATTCAAACCTCATGCAAAATTAACCGTTGGATGTGTGTGTTTCCTTCCTAGGAATAATTTTAGAGCTGAGCTCGGATCGAGTGAGTGAAGATGGATGACATCTGACTTTTATTGCTTGTGAATGGGATAGATCACGAGCCGTCTATCTTACATGACCGAGATGAATGGCTCTGTTCAAATCCCATGGTAGAGCCCTCAAAACCTTTTCTAAACTGCAGATCAAATTATGATCGTCTGATCTTAGACGGTCCACGAGAGCAATTGCAGAAGCGCGGATGTGACTACCACCCCATCATGCCATGAAAGCAGTGGTCACCGCCATGGCTGGGATTAAGGCTTTAATTAGGGCTATTTAATTAATTTTTAATCTTAAAACTTCCTAAAATCATAACTATTTGTATAAAAATCTAAAAAATACAAACTTAGGCTCATTTTAAATATATTTCAGAGTAGAATATAGGAAAATTATAATTAATTAATTTGAACAATGACTTTGGCTTAATTAAAGTTTTATCACAAATTTAATTATCTTAATTGCACCTTAATTAAGCACTCAATTAATCTCAAATTTTTTGTTGATGTTTAGGTGGATGAGCTCTACCTCCCCTATTTTTTGGGATTTTAATGATTGTTTAATTAGAATCATTTGTAAGCTAATCACTCTTTAATAATTAATCATATTAAGGAATGAATAAACTGATTAATCATTTAAATATAATTATTTTTATTGAACATAAGATCACTTGGGAATGTGATTGGAGATACTTATCCTAATTCATTTCCTAAGTCTCCTTTATCTTTAAAAATCAAATTAATTAATGGGTTAATGGAATGATTAATTGATTAATTAAAGGGTTAATCTTCAAAATAAGAAAATCAAAATTTGATAGGATGTTTAAATGATTTCGGGATTAGGATTGGGGCTTTGCTCTTGATCCTTTTACCTAAGTAAATTTCAGCATTTTAAGTTAAAGCATAACCAAAATGTTTAATAAATTCATTAAAAACTCAATGAAATTAAAACCAAGAAATCAATTCATCCACTCCTAAACAACTTAATTGATCTTATATCTTCTGTTCAAACCGTGAGAGATAATGAAATATGGTTATGATTAACAAATCTCTCTCATATTTCCTAAATCAAATCAAATCACAGTCACAAATGTCTTTAAAAGAATTTTGGTTTATTTTAAATAACTTTATTTAATATGATTGTCCTTAGGAATTAATTAGGGGTGAATGAAATCATGTGCTTACATTCCTTTATTTCTTTCCAATCATGCTAAATATTGCTTGCCATATGAAATCATGCATTTATTTCTTTTAAAATAAATTAAATAAAATATTTTCTTTTATGTCAAATTGCATGTGTTGACTTAAATTAAGAATATGAGTTCTATTATCACTATTAAACAAAAAACTATTTTCAAAACCTATAAATCAGTTATTATAAATGAAGTAATGCTACTTACAAATATTTATAAGCTTGCATGTGATGATATAAGATTTCCAGGTGTATAGTTCCCTTCCTTAACATGGATTCATATACGATTTTCAAGTGTATAGTTCATTTGAAAGAACACAACACTTGCCTAAATCTATTCCTATGCATCTCCTTGTTTAGACTTTAGAAGAATATCATATTACACATGTAAATCGTACAACCAAATCAAACATAATTTCTTGCATGATTCGCTATCCATTTGATTTTTTTTTGAACATTCATATGTATTTGAGAAAATTGATATATTAATCTGGACATCCTGTGGTCAAGGATTTAAGTAGCTATCTTATATCTTATGCCCCTAATAGAAAACAATATGCATCACTTAAAACTCTTATACATATGCATGTATGATGTAGCCAATGAATGAGAATCAAAAGTAAAGTAAATCAAGCACAACCTTTTACATGAATCTTCTTATCCTTGTAGTTATTCATCATTTACATGTATTTAAGAAAAGTGGTATATTACCGACATCCTGCAGGCTTTAAGACCAAGTAGATCTTATAATTTACCGGTGTAGAAAATAATTGTGTCATTCTCTTAAAACTTTTATACATGTGTTAACTAATGGATGAAAATCCTCTTTTCTACTTAATGAAGCCATGCATTTATAATTCAGTCAATAAGTAAAATATTTAAATTCAAAGCATGCTAAGATTTACATTGTATGTATAGGTATGGGTTGACCTCACTTTAGAGTGAGCTCTCAACTTCCTCATCATAGGTCTAGGACTCTTACAGACTCTAAGAGTTCCTTAATCTTAAGATTTCTAGTTATTAGGAGAACACTTAAAACTAATACTTAGAAGAGTTATAAGAATAGTTGTGTCCTAGGATTTAGGAAGACTTACCCATAGCCCAAACCCAATCACTTGCTTCCTTCTTTCAAACCAATCCTCAAATCAAATTCCAAATCATAAATCAAATCCAACTATCCAATGATTGAAATCCATCATTAAATTCAGACTCCAAATCCCTTCGTAAGCCCTTTTAATTTTAGCCTATGGACTTAGCCTTAACCAAATCCAAATTAACCCCAACCCAATTGATTTTCTCAATTATCAAATTCAATCTCAAATAAAATCCCAAGTGATAAATTAATTCCAAATTCTGAATGATTGAAACCTATGATTAACTCTAAATTTCAAAAATGTCTTCCTAAGCCATATGAGCCACCTTCATGTGCTTAGCCAAAATTTCTTCAAATCAACTCAAACATGATTAATTTCTTTATAAGTCAATCAATATTTCATTTATATTAATAAATATAAATGAAACTCACCCTCCAATGACCAAAAATAAATCAAATGAAAACTAGTTAGCTTTTCACTACATCCTAAGCTTAATCAAATTTGCTTCCAAATCACTCCAAACTCAAGTGATTTTATCATGACCCATTTATATCATCATTTATATTCACAATATAAATGATATAAATTCAAATGACCGAAACCAAACTCAAATGAAACCAAATTCCTAATTTTAGCTCTTTTAACCAAACTTTTGAACTTGGTTAAATGACACCCAAATCAACTTAAAACTCATGAATTTCTTCATGATTCAATCAATCCTTCTAAACCACCATTATCAAACTAAATCCAAATCAACCCAAATCAAGTCCAGGTAAACCCTTTTGACTTGAAATTATCATATGAACCAAAACCCATTTGGCTCCAAACTAATTACCATTGGATTTATATTTCAATCCTAAGCTCATATGTTAGTTCAACTAAACTTGAATCAAGCCAATCAATTGACCCTTTATTCACTTGACCCAAAGTGACCTAAAGGACCTTTGAGCAAAGTTCTAATCCATTAGATTGAACTAATCCCATCTAAATCTCAATCATGATCAACAATCATCATGGGGTGATCAACCACCTTGAATTAGGTCAGACTAAGTCAAACCTAGCCATTGACTAAGTCAACATTTAGCCCAAATGAAACTTAAACTAGGATTGAAGTCATTGACCCAAACCCATTCATAATTAATGATGGAACATGACCAAGTCATTAATTGAGCCGAACCAAGCCTAATTGGCCACTTGACCTAAGTTGACCCAAATTGACCTAAAAAGCCAAAATAGGTCAAATCATGATTTAACCCAAATTGATTTGCAAATGGCTCAAGTTCATCCCAAATCAATTGAACTTGACCAAAGTCATGATAAGCCCAAGTTGACCAATTGGTCAACTTGACTAACAACCAAATTGACCTAAAAGGTCAAATTGACCAAAATTCAAATAATTCCAAATTAAATCAAACCAAATCCTACAATCATTTTCAATCAACCAATTTAACTTGACTCAACACCTAACCAAGCCCAATTTGGTCAAATTGGTAGTCAATTTGATTTTTGAATCAAATGAGTCAAATTCAAGCTAAGCCAAACCATATCAAATTAGTCACACAAAACATTCCAAATCATGATTTAGACTAACTAGCCCATGGTTTGAATTTGTCACACAATAATGAACCAATTGAATCCTTTTGAATTGCTAAACCACTTACCCGGAACCTCTTTGGTCAAATCACTCCACATTAGCCCAAAACACCCTCAAATTCATTTGAAACCAAGCAAAATGGGATTGATCAATGTAAAACCATTTGCATTTGGTCCCAGTAGTCCACTTTGCTATCTCCATATTAAGATGCCAAATGAAGCATCCTTGAGCTTCTCTAGCCCACTCTAAACCCCCTTGCCTTTCCATGGACCAAAGGATCCTTGCTCCCTCTCATCCATTTAAACCCATGGACAGAATCTTACCACTCCATATCTTCCCTTGGAGCTCCTGCACTTCAACAACCAAAAAGACGGTGGCACCACTGGCTGACTGATGACCAATCAATGGAATTTGCAAATTCAATCTCATCCATCCACTTAGCTTAATTGAGGGATATACTCCCTCAATTGACAAGACATACTTGCATTCTCACATTCCCCAAGTTCAATTTGAACTCCCTTAGAGAAAATCCAAGGATCCCTAACCTCTCCTCGATCGACCATTACCATTCTCGTGTACAAACTGAAATAGGACACCCTTCCTTCAAGCAATACTTTATCTCCACTAAACCAACTCCAAATTCCTTGCAGTCACATCATCCCCATACCCAATCAAAGCCAATCAAACCATTTTCAAGCCTTCCAAAGCACCAGAGGTGTGAGTTTGATCGAAGTTGAGGCATGTACATGTGTGGAGTGGTCAACTGAGGGATAAATTGAGCTTGGACTTCTTCAACAGGGCCTCACCTCAACTAGGCAAAGCTACCTCCGGCGTTGCACTACCGGACATTAGCTTCAGTATTGTAATTTCTCAAAATAATAGCTTTAGGCCTCTATGTGTTGGTCTTTTGTGAAAGGAATCTCCATGTTGAGGGATTTTAGCCATTGGATGTGATTGTATGCTCCCTTAGATGGTGTAGGATCCATTTGATCCTAAACCGAGCACGGGTGAGCTTAGATCGAATGGAGAAAGACAGACAGTGCTCATCTTTCGCCACTCATGAATGGGATAAATCATGAGCCATCCACCTCGCGTGATCAAGATGAATGACTTTGATCAAATCTCGTGGTAGATCCTTTGATTTCTCCTTTAACCCACAGATTAAATTGTGGTTGTCTGATCTTAGATCGAGGCCTGAGAATGTCCACCCGTCGAGTCAATGCATGACTATTTAAATAGCAATCCCATCATCGTGGAAAGCATATCGTGCGCGTGCCGGCGAGATTAAGGGTTTTATTAGGGTTAATTAATTAGTTTTTAATCTTAAAACTTTCTAAAATCATAACTAATTATAGAAAAATCCAAAAAAAAATACTTAGGCTCATTTTAAAGATATTTGAGGAGAATCTATATAATTAATTAATTGGATAGTGATTTTAGCTTAATTAAGGTTTTATCAAAAATTTAATTAGCTTAATTACACCTTAATTAAGCACTCAATTAATCTCAAATTTTCTTTGGATGTTAAGGGGGATAACCTCTGCCTCCCTTATTTTTTTGAGATTTTATTGATTGTTTAATTAGAAAAATCATTTGAGTAAGCCCTAATCACTCTCTTAATCTAATTGGTATAATTAAATGAATAATGATTAATCATTTGAACATAATTATCCCTGTTAAACAGTAAGATCACTTAGGGAATGTGATTAAGGATATTTTTCCTAATTCATTTCTTAAGTCTTCTTTATCTTTAAAAATCAAGTTAACTAATGGGTTAATGGAATGATTAATTGATTAATTAAGTGATTAAATCTTCAAAATATAGAAATCAAAACCTAATTGAATGTTTAAATGATTTAGTGATTAGGATTGAGGCCTTGCCCTTGATCTTTTCCCCTAAGTTAATTTTATCATTCAAATTAAAACATAACCAAAATATTTAATCAATTCATTAAAAACCTAATGAAATTAAAATTAAAAAATCAATTCATCCTCACCTAAGCAACCTTTAATTGACCTTGGGTAGCTCCTTGGGTGTTTAATAACCTAAGGTGAGAGGTACTGAAATTATGATTAGCTCACATGTGTGAAAAAATTATATGAGTAATTAAGTGAGATCCCTTAAGTTTAATTAACTATTAGTCATAAGCTAATTGCATTAGGCCCCTTTCATTTCTTAGAAGCATTGCAAATTTACTTTTCATATGGTTCCATATCTTGTTGACTTATCATTGATTAGTTAATTAACTTAAGGTGATATAGGTAAGGGATAATTAATTCATTTAATTCATACTTTAACCTAATCAAAAAATTAAATCAACTTAAATTTTCTTCATTAAACCAAACTAATTCACACATGGAGAAATGGTTTAAGATTACCAAATATTTCTCATATTTCTTAACTCAAATCAAATTCAAAGATAAAAATGTCCTTAAAGAATTTTGATTCATTTAAAATAACCTTATTTGATATGATTGTCATTAGGAATTAATTAGGGTGAATGAAATCATGTGTTTATAGTCCTTTATTTCTTTCCAATCATGTTAAATATTCTTTACCATATAAAATCATGCATTCATTTCTTTTGAAAATTAATTAAATGAAATGTTTCCTTTTATATCAAATTACATGCTTGGCTAAAATTAAGAATATGAGTGGCTATTATCACTATTAAACCAAAAAACTATTTTCAAAACCTATAAATCAATTATTACAAATAAAGTAATGCTAATTACAAATACTTATAAGCTTGCATGTGATGATAGTATAAGATGTGTGCTAAGAAGTTCTCTTTCCTTCTCTTAACATGGATTCACATAAAATTTACAAGTGTATAATTCATTTAAAAAGAACACAACACTTGCCTAAATATATTCCTATGCATCTCCATGTTAAGATTTAGGAAGGGTTTTCATATTACACATGTAAATCATATAATCAGATCAAACATAATTTCTTGCATGATCCCTTATCCATTTGGTTCTTTATCTACATTCATATGTATTTGAGAAAAGTGGTATATTAGTTTGGACATCTCAGGGCTGCGAGGCTTTAAGTAGCCCTAAGTAGGTCTTGTACCTTGCACCCCTGGTGTAGAAAACAATTATGTCGTACTCACCTAAAACTCGTATACACATGCATGTGTGATGTGGCTAGTGAATAAAGAATCAAAAGTCGAACAAATAAAACATAATTTTTGCATGGATTTTCTTACCCTATAGTTTTTCATACATTTATATATATCTAAGAAAAGTGGTATATTAGTCTGGACATCCCGGGCAGCGAGGTTTTAAGTAGCCCTAAGTAGGTTTTGTACCTTACGCCCTTGGTATAGAAAATAATGGTGTCGTACTCACTTATAACTTTTATATATGTGGATGTGTATTCAACTAATGGATGAAAAATCTCTCTTTTCTACATAACAAAGACTTGCATTCACAATTCAATTAACAAATGAAATATTTAAATCTCAAAATACACTTCTTTGCATTCATCATCAAAGTATTCTAAGATTTACATTGTGTGTATAGGTAGGCTTAAGATTATTCATATGCATGGTATACATGATGAAAATAAATGAATGAGTGTGTGTTATGTGATAGTAATCCACCTTAATTAATCCTAACATGCCTTTCTTATTGAATATGACTATTTAGAATGAATCTAAACTTAAGGTTAATTAAAACACATAATAAACCATTCACTAAAGGAAATTTATTAATCAATTTATCTTAGAAATGACTTAAGGTAGGGACAAAGAGAGACTCTCTCTCTCTCTCTCTCTCTCTCTCTCTCTCTCTTCTCTTTATAACACTTAGTTGTTCGGTGTAGGCTATATGAAACAAAAGAAAAATACAAAGTAAAACTCCCCAAACCAACTAAACCACTTAAAGAGAAACCAACCTTTTATGAATTAAATCTCTCACACTTAGAAAATCATAACTCTAAAGCCTAGTTAGGACATACCACTCAAGCTTTAACATATGCACATTAGGCTAAGTCACCATTTATATTTTTTATGTTAGGACAGTGGATGGTCTGATGAATGCTTAGTTTTGTGATGTATTATTTTAGACTGGATGTTAGGGTGTATGTGCGTAGCATGAATGTTTGGCTGATATTAGCCTAATCATCTTTTATGCAAGAGGCTGTGCTTAAGTGGCCATTGTAATATAAATATAATTGCTTTTTGTTGTGCAGGTTGGTTAGCCCCTAAGCATATCCCAAATTAGGATAGGTGGACTTGGTTACCCATGTGTGGAGTGTTAAGTCCAAACTATTCTTATAACTGTTTGGGTTGTATGGTGTATTTAGCTAACATTTATTTTGCAGGTGTAGCTAGCTTTACTTTCCTTCCTTTTAATATAATTTTTGTATTAAGATTAGTATAAGTGTTATGGGGATTTAAGATAAGCATTGGTTATAAGACCATGTCTTATATACCATGTAATGACTTTGGTGCAAACTACATCCCACTTAAGACAAAAGAAAGAAAGCAGTGAAGCAAATCAAAATTGAAGAAATGAAAGATGAAGGGTGAAGAATGAAGACCCCCACAACACTTATCATTTCATAATTGTAATTATTCTTTCATTGTACCAGGATGTTGTGGAGAATAAATTCCTATAGGAGTCACCTTCAAATTTGTAGAGAGAAAGAAAGGAAACACCTATAAAAATTCATCTTTTTAGGATGCAATGCAGATTTGTGAATGTACTTATTTAGGTGATCAGGTACGTCATCAAGGAAATAGTGTATTATCTCGAGAGATAGAAATCATTACCCTTTAATGGAATCAATCACCTCAATAAGGACTCCTAAGGACGATGGGTCTGCTTATGTACTAGAGATTCTTCCCCTACTTTCTATGAAAAAGTAAAGTGGTATTTATTTTAAACATGGTTCATTAAGTTCCCTACAAGGGAAATCCCCCATAGTTAATTACATCCTAAGGTATGGGATCCCTTAGGAAAACTCTTGATTAAGGTAAATGATCATTGTCTTTAAAGATTTCAATAGAAAAGGACTATCAATCGATTGATTATATTTTGGAAGATCAAATGGGATTGATCAAAAGGGGGAGTTACTATCAAAGCCAAAATGGGAAATGAGTAGGAGATACCCATGATGCTAGGAAACTTAGCGAGCATCTCAAACTATCATATAGTTAGGCTTTACATTTTTGAAATTGATTTAGTTTATTTGAGTTGCATTTTTCATTAGAATTTTAAGGCTTAATATTCCTTAACACAAGATTAAGGAAATGCGTAAGAGGTGAGGAATTATGCTTATGGCCCACAAGGGGAGAAGCAACCTCGAATAAATCTAGGAAGCTTTGGCGCAAGGTGAAAATAAATCTATTGGTTTGCCTCATAAGAGGATAAAACCACGACAGTTTGGACTTACAACAGGGGTGGCCTCCTCATGATTTTAAATTACATGTAGGTAAGCCTTTGTGCTTATGCAGGAAAGCTAGGCTATTATTATTTAGAAAGAGACTAAGTCTTTAAACTCACTCCCTAAAGAGGCTAGATCATGTAAAGGGAATTGCATCAAATGTCCTAAATCTAGTGCAATTCAAATTTTATTTTATTTTTATTTTTTGGACAATTATTTTGACTGAGGCTAATAGAATTTTTATGACTAATGCATGAGAAAAAAGGTTATCGACCAAAATCAACGAGAAGGGAGGAGGTGAGTTTCCACCATAGCTCTCAAAGGTCAAGCCAAATTTCTATGGAAAAGGTGGAAGCTCTCTAGTCAAGAGTTAAATAAGATGCATTTGCGCATGATATTATAAAAGAGATGCTCATCCAGCTAAAGGGTTGCTAATTCTTTTATCTTGATTTTAAACTTAAGCAATATGTGAGGTTATGAGTTGTTTAATTTTATTTTAAGTTATTAAGTTGGGTAAAAGATTTATTTTTCCCTAAAGAGCTTAATCCACATCCAGGCCATACATAAAGCAAGAAAGAAACTAGGAAAATCATGCCACTTAATGCAAAAGCTAAACAAATCATCAACCAATTTATAAAGCTAATCGCAAAAAGAGTAAAAGGCCGTTGTTGTCAGGCACCACCACATAAACTCGAAAATATCAAATGTGGGTAGCCGAGCTCTACCCTTATACAACCTAGATTACAAATTAATATTACAATTAAGCAGAGAAATCATTATTATGGGGGTCTTCAAGCTTCATTTTTCTTTCTTTTTTTTTCTTTCTTTCTTCTTCTTTTCTTTGGTTCCTTCCTTTGGATGGTTGGAAAGTGGATTCTCCAAGGCTTTAGATGGTGCATAAGATAGAATCTTATGACCAATGCTCATCCTAATCCCCATAATAATTATTGCAAAATCCTAATTGCACAAATTTACATGAAAAGGAAAAGTGCAAATCTAACTAACACTTGCAAAATAATGGCTAGCTAAAATAAATCACACAAATCCCAAGCATGTATATTGGACTTATCACCCCATGGGTGACTAAGTTATGGATTATGCAAAGGGGTATAAAGCACTGCAAGCATTTATATTTTATTTATGATAGTTAGACTAACGCTACCATTCATTCTAGCATACACCTAACATTCATAAAACATATATCACAAAATAAAATACAAGGCTAGAAGTGGTGACTTAGGCTAATGTGCTTTGTGGATTGTGTGGTATGCTTAGTTATGGTCCTAAGTGTAGACTTGTATTTCAACTTAAGTTCATTTAAGTATTTTGGGTTGATTTTATTTCATGTTGGTTTAATTGAAACCTACAATTAATTACTAAGTTATGAAGAGAGGGAAAGAGAAGAGAACTTCTCTTTGCTTCCCTAACCTAAGTAATTTTTAAAGTAGATTCACATTTTAATTTTATTTAGGTGAATATTTTGATTAGGTCTTTTAATTAATCCTATATTTAGATAAACTCTAAACAAACCTATTCAGAAAGAAAGTATTTTAAGATTAAATAAAATGCATCAAAATTCACATCACACACACTACTTCATTTCTTTCCCAACATATATAACATGCATATGGATGAACCCTAAGCATATCTATACATGCAAATGAGAGTAGTTAACACACTTTATGATGCATGCTAAGTAATCTATTTAATAAAATTTAGAAATTGAATGTGCATGATTTTCCTTAAGTAGAAAGGGTTTTCCTTATCTAAATTTTCACATACATACATGAAACTAAGAAAGGCATAAGTGAGTATAGCACCATTGTTAACCGAGGTGTAAGGTACAAGACCTAGAGGCTACTTCAAAATACAATCTCGGGTTATCAGACTAATATACCACTTTCCTTAAGTACAAACTGGTATATAAAAGAAATGAAATAAAAATAAAAAATGCAAAAGTTGTTTAATGGATTCAATTTTGTTTATGCAATTTATGCATGCAAGTATAGGCAACCCTTCTTAGGTGAGAGCATAGAAATGAATAGGGTATGAAATTAAGTAAGTGTTGTATTCTTTTCAAATAAACCCTACATCTTATTATCTACTATTCAAAACTATGTTAACATAAGAAAGAAATGAAAACCACACTAAGCATGACTTTATAATCTATCACATGCAAACTTATAATTAAAGCATAAGTAGTACACTTTCTAATTTGGTGTTTAATTTTGTATTTTTAAAAATAATTTAGATTTAGGAGTGATAATAGCCATTCATATTTATACTTTAGCCAACACATGCACATTTGACATAAAGTAAATAATTTCATTTTTAAATTTGAATTTCAAAACTATGAATGTATGAAATCACATGGCATGCAACTTAACATGTTGAGGAAAGATCCAAAGCAATGAAAGCATGTAAACATAGTCACTCTACTTAAATCCTAAAGACATCCTTATGGAATAAGAAAATTTAGAATACTTCAAAGTTAATTTCAAAATGATTTTTGTTTAGTTTGAAATTTGATTTAATATTAAAAAGGTGAGATGAGTTTGCTATTCCTAACCCATTCCCGCATATGTTCAATATTTTTGTTTAATTTTTAGATTATTAAATCTATTTTAAGCATTGATTAGGTTAAGGTATGAATTAAGTAGCTTAATTAACCCTTACAGACACCACCTTAGAAGAATTAACTAAGTAATTATGAGCCAATGAGATGACATAAAACCCATAAGGAACTTAAATTTGTAATGCACTTAATAATGAAAAGGCCTAATGTAATTTTGCTCACAATTAAAAGTTAAGCTAAGGGGTTTAGCTTAAGTAATTTCAAAACACCATTTCACACTTATGAATGTGGTTTTGATTTCCTTAATTGAACTTAGGCTATTAAATATGTAAGCACCCAAGGTAGATTAATTAAATATTTTAGAATTTTTTAATTGATTAAGGGGATAATTAACCCTTAATTAAGTGGAGATTAAGAAAGAAGAGGGGTTTAGGGGAATAGCTTGGGAAATGCCTCAAAATTATTTCATAAACCTCCTACTTATTGGATGACCTTAATCAACCCTAATCATAGGGTAAATCCACTAATCATACCCTAATTATGCTTAATTACATGAGAAGGGTAATTAACGAAACCATATGCAATTCTTATAATCAAACCTCCAATAAATCCCAAGAAAATTAGGAGAGGCATAAGTCATCTCCTAAAACTTATCCAAGAAATTTGGGATTAATCGGGCTAAGAAAGAGTAATTAGCAAAATACACTTTCTAATAAAACATAATTTAGAGAAAACTATAATTCAAAACTCATCAAAATTAATTTTAAAATATTTTAGGTTTAATTATCTATCCATAGATTTTTATTTCATATTTTTTTAAATTTTCTATGAAGAGTTATGCATTTTTGGAAATCCATGGATTAATTAAAAATTAACTAAGCATTTTTAATTAACCTTAACTAATCCCTAGCTCACGGTGTGATGTGTGGCAGTGTTGGTCAGCGCGTTTTACACGCATTGCATCGTGTGGAGGTAACTTAAATGTCACATCCCACATGGCGGTGGTGGCGAACATGCTTAAATTCTCTTCCATCCGATCAAAGATCGGACTGCTAAGGATTCCCCCACAGTTTATAAAGGACAAACAAATAACTAAACATGTTAAATAATCTCAGTTGTCCATTTAAAATGCACAGATGGATGGCTGAGATGAGCCAAGTTCTTCCTCTTGATCAATAAAGACCATCCATGATCAAGGGGAAGATCCAAGGTCGATATAGTATGGACTCACACCAAATTCAACCCACACCATCTAGAGACAGAGAGTGGCAAATCCAATAATCAAAATTCGATGAGGTGAAAATTTCATTCACAAAGCTCCACACCACATTGAGTTTAGTGATCGAAAAATTCCATACCTCATCATAAGTGATCACCGGTGCTCGAGATCGATGAGGTAGCTTCATTTGGTGGAGACGAAGCCTTGTTGAAATTCTTAGACCTTGGGAATGAGTGGCTTGCTCTATGGACCAACACTACTTGAAGATCCTTGCAGCTTTGATCTAATTTCTTCTCTCCTTACTATAAGAACTCCAATGGAAGCTTGAGTGTGGATTGGTCCTTAGAAGAAGTGTGTAGGAGGAATTGATGTGGTTTTTAGTGTGGAGAAAATTCAAGATTGGATTGAGCTCCCCTATTTTTGCACTGTGCAAAACTGAGAAATGGGGAATTCCAATCCTCTCTAAGAAGCTTGAGAGTGTTCTCTGATGATTGCTCTGGGTTTCTTAGGTTCAATCGGCGGGCAAGTGAATTTTCGATTGAATTAGGGGGAGTATAGCTCCCCCTTGAAGGATCGGATGGACGATAATGTTCTTACCATTTTGATCCAATTGATGAGATTGAAGAGTTTTTTTTACTATTTTGAGTGTGCACATGGTCAGTTTGATCCAAGGAATGGATTAACTTCCCATGTGCAGGAACTGAGCTTGAGAGGGAGTTTGAAACTTCAATTTTAGGCTAAGTGATCGAGTTTGGTCTAGGGGCCAAATGGGTTGACTGAAACCCATTGAGTTGGGTGCACCACTCATCACTAAGTCCCATTGAGCTTTTAGGAAAGCCTCAAGTGATTGTGTGAAGGGTATGACCAAATTACCCATAGGTTAAGCTAAAATTTATTCTATGGCCTAAGGGTAGAATAGTCATTTTGCTATTTTTGCACTTTGGACATTTTGGGTATGTGGATAAACTAGGTTTGGCCAAGTTTAATTTGATTTGAAATCCATTTGATAGAGCTCATGTTGACCCATTTAGGTCAAAATGAGTCAACTTTGGTCAAGTTGACAAATTGGTCAAATTGGGTCAAGCCAAGGGTTGGGTCAAGTTCATATGACCATTTGAAATATTTTGGTGGCTTTGGTTTGATTCAATTTGGTATATATTTGGTTTTGGCTCATATGACTTCACTTAGGTCAAATGGGTCAAGTTGACCTATTTGACCCATTTGACCTATTTGAGGTAGGTCAAGGGTAGGTTTAAGTTAGGTTAGTCATATGGAGTGGATTGGTATCTTTGTTTCCAATCAATTTGGGTTAGCTTCAATTTTAGCTCAACATGACCCCTTTAGGTCATGCTGGGTCTAAGGTCAATTGGGCTAGGCTGGGTCTAGTTGGCCAATTGAGGCTTTGGTCAAGTTCCACAAGTGATTTGGAATGGACTTGACCCATTGGTTTCAATCAATTTGGCTTGGATCAAGTTTTGACACATTTTGATCCTTTAGGTCAAAATGGGTCAACTTAGTCAAGTGCCAAGCTAGGTTAGGATCAAATGTTGGCTTGGTCAAGTTTAAACATATGCCATGAGTGAACTTAGTTCAATGGTTTCAATCAATTTGGCCTTTGGTGGAATTTGGCTATGTAAGGTTTCATTTTAAGTTAAGTGTTGACTTGGTCAACCCTAAGGTTTGACTTGGTTTGACCTAATTTGATTTATTGATCATCCCATGATGATTGTTGATCATGATGAGAGAGATATATGAGTTTGCTTCAATCCAATTTGGCTAGGATCAAAAGTTGGCTCATAAGGGTACTTTAGGTCTCTTTGGGTCAAGTGAGCCTAAGTGGGTCAAATGGCTTGGTCAAAGCTTGATTTCAAGTTGGTTGATCTTGTATATGGACTCATGATTGAAATATAAATCCATTTACAAGTGGTTTGAAGTCAAATGGGTTTTGATCTACTTGAAAATTTCATATTCAAAGGAAGAATATGAAAGGGTTTTGGGTTTGATTTTTTATTTAGGTTTTGATTGAATGATTGAAGTTTGGATTTATATATGAGCTCATGATTATAGGCTTGATTGAACCATGAGAGAAAATCAAGAGTTTGGCTTGATTTGGAATTGTTTTGGCTAAGTTTAAGATTTTGACTTGAAAGGCTTAGATTTGATTTTGAATGGATTTGAGTTTGATTTTTTTTGGAATTGGTTTTGATTATTTAAATTTATATTTCATTTATATATGTGAATATAAATGAGAATATAAATGGATCATGAGAAAATTTCAAGGATTTGAAGTGGTTTAATCATGATTTAGGTTAAATTCATTAAAGGGAATTTAAAGGATTTGAGGAAATTTTTAAATTAAAATTTAATTTTTGAATTGGATTGGATTGATTTATATTTATATTTCATTTATATATGTGAATATAAATGATAATACAAATTAGTTTTGAGAAAATCCTATGAGTTTGAATAAGTTTTATCAAGGTTTAGGTTAAATCCATTAAAGAGAATTTAAAGGATTTAAGGGAATTTTAAATTGGAATTTAATTTTTTTTTTTTGGATTGGATTTGATTGATTTATATTTATTTTTCATTTATATATGAGAATATAAATGAGAATATAAATAAGTTTTGAGAAAATTTCATGAATTTAAATGGGTTTGATCAAGGTTTATGATTGATTTTGGTTAAGTCTTTTAATGGAAAATTAAAGGGACTTAAAAAATTTTCATGAATTGATTTGAAATTTTGAGTTTAGATTTGATGGGTTTGAATTTATATTTATTTATGTGGATATAAATGATAATATAAATTTATCATGAGAAAATCTCAAAGATTTTAATAGTTTAGATCATAGTTTTGGTTAAGTCCTTAAGGGAGGCTTAGGGACTTAGGCAAAATTTGAACTTAGGAATTTTTGATGGATTTCGATCATGGGTTTCAATCATAGATTTCAATCATATGGAGTTGATTTGAATTTTGGAGAAAATCAAATGGAATTGATTTAGAGTTTGACTTGAAAGAAGGAAAGTGAAGAATGGTTTAAGCTAAAGGGAAGGAAATTTTTCTAACACCCCTAAGGAATGACCTATTCTTATGGCTAACTCTTCTAAGTCTCTGGGGCTAGGTTGAGTGTCCACCTAATCACTAGATGAGTCTTAAGACTAAAGAACTCTTAAAGTCTAAGAGAAATCCTAAGCCTAAGATGGAGGGGTTGAGAGCTCTTTCAAATAATGAGGTCAAACAGATACCAATCTACTCTATATGACTAACCTAACCTAACCCTACCCTTGACCTACCTCAAATAGGTCAAATGGGTTAAATAGGTCAACTTGACCCATTTGACCTAAATGAAGTCATATGAGCCAAATCCAAAACTATACCAAATTGAATCAAACCAAAGCCATGAAAACATTTCAAATGGTCATATGAACTTGACCCAACCCTTGGTTTGACCCAATTTTACCAATTGGTAAACTTGACCCAAGTTGACCCATTTTGACAAAAATGGGTCAACATGAGCCAAACCCTATCAAATGAATTACAAATCTCTTGAAACTTGGCCAAACCTAGTTTCCCCACATTCCCAACATATCCAAAGTGGAAAAATAGTAAAATGTTCATCCTATCCCAAGGACATAGAACAAATTTTAGCTTAACCCATGGGAAATTTGGTCATACACTCTTCACATTCACTTGAGGCTTTCCTAAAAGCTCAAGAGGACCTAGGGGAGAGTGGTGCACCCAACCCAATGGGTTTGGGTCAGCCCATTTGGTCCTTAGACCAAACCCGACCCTATGGTCAAAAATTGAAAATTCAAACTCCCTCTCAAGCTCAAATTCAAGCACATGGGAGATTGGCAATCCACTCCTTCGCTCAAACTAACCATGTGCACACTCTTAACTGATCAAACAACCCTCAACCTATGATCAATTGGATCAAAATGGCATGTGCATTACTGGTCATGATCCTTCAAGGGAGAGATATACTCATGACCTATGTTTTAACTTGAAGGATCGGACGATCGATAATGCACCAAATTCCACCAAATTCTATCTAAATCAAGTTCAATGGTTTCAATCAATTTGGCCTATGGTTGAATTTGACTATGTTAGGTTTTATTTTGGGTTAAGTGTTGACTTGGTCAACCCTTAGGTTTGACTTGATTTGATCCAATTTGATTGATTGATCATCCCAGGATGATTGTTGATCATGATGATAGGGATATATGAGTTTGATTCAATCCAATTTGGTTAGGATCAAAATTTGGCTCATAAGGGTACTTTAGGTCACTTTGGGTCAAGTCAGCCTAAGTGGGTCAAATGGCTTGGTCAAAGCTTGATTTGAAATTGGTTGATCTTGTATATGGACTCATGATTGAAATATAAATCCATTTACAAGTGATTTGAAGTCAAATGAGTTTTGATCCATTTGAAAATTTCATATTCAAAGAAAGAATATAAAAGGGTTTTGTGTTTGAATTTAGACTTGGGTTTTGATTATTTGATTGGAGTTTGGGTTTATATATGAGTTTAGGATTGTAGGGTTGATTGAATCATGAGGGAAAATCAATGGTTTGGATTGATTTGAAATTGATTTGGCTAAGTTCTAGATTTTTACTTAAAAGACTTAGATTAGATTTTGAGTTGATTTTAGTTTGATTTGTGAAATTGGTTTTGAATGTTTGAATTTATATTTCATTTATATATGTGAATATAAATGAGAATATAAATTGATCATGAGAAAATTTCAAATTTGAAGTGGTTTAATCATGATTTAGGTTAAATCCATTAAAGGGAATTTAAAGGATTTAAGAAAATTCTTAAATTAGAATTTAATTTTTGAACTGGATTTGATTGATTTATATTTACACTTCATTTATATATGAGAATATAAATGAGAATACAAATAATTTTTAAGAAAATCCCATGAGTTTGAATTGATTTTATCAAGATTTAGGTTTAATCCATGAAAGGGAATTTAAAGGATTTAAAGGAGTTTTAAATTGGAATTTAATTTTTGAGTTGGATTTGATTGATTTATATTTATATTTTATTTATATATGAGAATATAATTAAAAATATAATAAGTTTTGAGAAAATCCCAAGGGTTTGAATAGGTTTGATCAAGATTTAGTTAAATCCATTAAAGGGAATTTAAATGATTTAAGGAAAATGTCATGAATTGATTTTGAATTTTGAATTTGATTTAATGGGTTTGAATTTATATTTCATTTATGTATGTGCATGTAAATGAAATAAAATGAGGTATGAGAAAATCTCAAAGATTTGAATGGGTTTGATTGTTTTAGATTAAGTCTTTAAGGGAGGCTTAAGGACTTAGGAAAAATTTGGACTTGGAATTTTTGATGGATTTTGATCATAGGTTTCAATCATAGATTTTAATCATGGATTTCAATCAAATGGAGTTATTTGGATTTGGAGAAAATAAATTAAGATTTATTTGGAGTTTGACTTGAAAAATGGAAAGTGAGGAATGGTTTAAGCTAAGAGTAAGAAATTTTCCAAACACCCCCAAGGCATGACCTATTCTTATGACTAACTCTTCTAAGTCTTCTAAGGCTAGGTTGAGTGTCCACCTAATCACTAGATATGTCTTAAGACTAAGGAACTCTTAAATTCTAAGAGAAGTCCTATGTCTAAGATGGAGGGGTTAAGAGCTCAATCTAAAAATGAGGTCAACAAATGTATAAAAGAGGTAGAGGTGCTCACATTTCTTTTTTTTGGTTGTTATCCTTAAGCCATTTATTCTTTTACAATGGCTTTATAAAATTGTTTGATATTTTTTTTAGCCAGTGCATTAGAAATGGCATGTCTTTTTATAGTTTCTTTATGATTGGTGATTGTTGTGTGGCCTGGATGCAATTAAGCTCCTAGGATAAAAATAAATTTTCTATCATTAACAACTCAAAACTAAAATTTTAAAATAATTTATAACCTCACATAAAAGCTTAGGAATTAAATCAAGATAATAAAATTTTTAGCAACATCTTAGCTTGATGATTGAATATATATCATTATTCTTTTTACTCTTGCTAAGAGAAGGCTTCCATCACGTAGAGAATAAAGGCTTAACACAGCCTTTTGACAAAGACACCTCTTTCTCTCGATTTAGCCATAATCAATTTCTTATGCATTTAGGCATAAAAAATTCTATAGCCTGTGTCAAAATAAAAAGTCCAAAAATTAAATAAAACTTGATAAAATTTGCATTAGATTTAAGTCATGACTCTTGCCCTTCATGATCTAGTCTCTTAGGGAGTGAGTTTAAGGACTTAGTTTCTCTTCTAAATAAATAATAGCCTAACCATCTTGCAAAGCATAGGACTTACCTACATGGATTTAAAGCGTAGGAGTTAGCTGGCTGTCACACCAGGCGGTAATAAGTCTATCTGTCAGGAGGTTTATTCTCTCTTGTGGAGATAAACCATATACCCATTTTCACCTTAGATTTAGTTCATGCTTTGGCCCTTGCCAAAGGTCCCTAGATTTAGGATCTGAGATTGCTGCTTCCCTTTGCTACTTTCCTAGATTAAATCCTCACCTCTTAGGCATTTCTATAATTTATATTATGGAATTATAAGTCCTTGATTTCCAATAAGAATTCAACTCAAATAAATAAGTCCACTTAAATTCAAATGTATAAAGCCCAACCATAGGATAGATTGGAGCGCTGACTAGGTTTCCTAGTATCATGAGCACTCCCTAATCATCTCCCTTGGTTTTGATAAGAACTCTTCCCTTTTGATCTCCCCCACTTTTCTTTCAAAAACACAACTAATCCTTTGATAGTCTTATCTTTAAATTCTTTGGAGACAACAATCACTTACATTAATCGAGTATTCTTAAGGTATTCATTTTTCTTAAAATATAATTAACTATGGAGGCTTGCCTCTTGTGGTGAAAATATTCTTATACATTTCTTGCCTTCATCTACCCTCTTCCTTTCAAAAAAGAGGATGAATGAAAATAGAAATATATAAAAATACACCTTATTGGGACACCACATAGATCCACAGATGTTCTTATTGAGTATGATCGGGTATGACATTTAGGAGAGGTGTACAATCTCGAAAGATAGAAGTCACCACCCTATAATGGACCTAATCACCTCAACAAGAACTCTTAAGGATAATGGGTCTGCATATGTACTAAAGATTCTTCCCCTACTTTATATGGAAAAGTAAAGCAGGGTTTATTTTAAACTAAGTTCGTTAAGTTCCTTATAGGGGCCAGCCCCCATAGTTAATTACATTCTAAGAGACAGGATCTCTTAGGAATACTCTCGATTAAGGTAAATGATCATTGTATTCAGAGATTTCAATAGAAGAGGACTATCAATCGATTAGTTCATTTTTGAAGATCAAATGAGATTGATCAAAGAGAGAGTTATTATAGAAGCCAAAGGAATATAAATAGGAGATGCCCAAGATGCTAGGAAACTTAACGAAACTATCTATATGGTTTTACATTTTTGAAATTGATTTAATTTATTTAAGTTGAATTTTTCATTAGAAATTTTGGACTTATGATTTTATAACACAAGATTAAGGAAATGTCTAAGACATGAGGAATTATATGAGCAGGGGAGCAATGGGAGCTTCTGGCAGGGCCAAAAGCATAAATCTGGTTATTTGGTTTACCTCTGAGAGAACTATAACCTCACTTTCAACTACTAACTCCCTCCAATGATTTTAAATTCATGTAGGCAAGTCTTATGCTTTATGCTAGATAGTTAGGCTATTATTTATTTAGAAAGAGACTAAGTCCTTAAAATCACTCTCTAAAGAGACTAGATCATGTAAGGACATGCTTCAAATGACCTAATTCAATCATCAAATTTTATTTTATTTTATTTTGACTGGAATATCTGATTCAAATTCATATGCCTAATGCATAAGCAATAAAGTTATAGAAGGGGGAGGTGTGTTTTCTCTCAAGGTCAAGCCAAAGTTTCTCACGGCAAGGTGGAAGATCAAGTGTGAAATAAGATACATTTTTGCATGATGTTATAAAAGGAATACTCATCCAGCTAAAGGGTTTCTAATTCTTTTATCTTGAAATTTAACTTAAGCTTTAGGTGAGGTTATGAGTTCTTTATTTTTAATTTTGAATTATTAAGTTTGGTAAAAGATTTATTTTTCCCTAAGAGCCTAATCCACATCAGCCATACATAAAGCAAGGAAAAACTAGAAAAGGATGCCGCTTAATGCACAAACTAAATAAATCATCAATTTATAAAGCTAATAGAATAAGATCGTCTTGACACCACCGCATAATCTTAAAAATAAATTGGGTAGGTGAGCTCTACCTTTATACAATATGAAGAATCAATTCAATTAAAGAAATTCATTGTTATGGGGGTCTTCAATTTTTCATTCTTCTTTTCTTCTTTCTTCTTTTTCTTCATTTCTTTCTTCTTTGGTTCTTTCTTTTGGATGGTTGGAAGGTGGATGCTCCAAAGGCTTCACATGCTACATAAGATCTTATGATCAATGCTCATCCTAATCCCCATAATAATCATTCCAAAATCTTAATTTCAAAAATTACATGAAAAGGAAAAAAAGTAAATCTAGCTAACTCCTCCAAAATGAAGGTTAGCTAAACAAATCACACAAAATCCCAAGCATGTATATTAGACTTATCACCCCACATATGGCTGACTAAGTCCACCTGACCTATTGGATTATGCTTAGGGGTATAAGCACCTGCACAGCAAAAACATTTAAATTTTATTTATTATAACGCCCCTTAAGCACAATCCCCTGAAGAAGATAATGGTTAGACTAAGATATCCCTATCATTCATTCTACACACATACATCTTAACATCCAGTCTAAAATATATATCATAAAATAAAAGTAAGCATCAAACCATGCACCGTCCTAACCTAAAGCTAGAAGTGGTGTCTTAGTCTAATGTGTGTGCTTTAGAGGTTTGTGTGGTATGCTTAGCTATGGCTTTAACCTAATTTTTTAAGTGTGAAACATGTTAAACTTAGAGGATGATTTTATTTAAGTGATTTAATTTTTTTTGATTAATTTATTTCATTTTTTGATTAGGTTCAAGTGAATCCTACAATTAATTACTAAGTTATGAAGATAGGGAAAGAGAAGAGAACTTCTCTTTCCTTCCTTAACCTAAGTAATTTTTAAAGTGGATTCAGATTTTAGTATTGTTTAGTGAATATTTTAATTAAATATTTTAATTAAGCCTAAGTTTAGATGAACTCTAAACAAACCTATTCAAAAAGAAAGGAATTTTAAGATTAAATAAAATTTAATTAGATTCACAAAACATACATCACTACATTTCTTTCCCAACATGTATAACACGCATATGAATGTGTCCTAAGCATATCTATACATACAAATGAGAAGGTTAAACACTTTATGATGCATACTAAGTAATTAATTTAAGGAAATTTGAAAGTTTATGATGCATGATTTTCATTAAGTAGAAAAGAGATTTCTTATCTAATTTTCACATGCACACATGAAGGTAAGAAAGGCATAAGTGAGTACAATTATTGTTAACCAGAGGTGTAAGGTACAAGACCTACTTAGGGCTACTCACAACCTCGGGGTTGTCATTATTACCACTTTCCTTAAATACAAATATGTGTACAAAAGAAATGAATGGAAAAGAAAGAATGCAAAAATTTGTATTAATTGATTTATTTTGTTTATGTAATTTATATGTGCAAGCATAGGTATTCTTCTTAAGTGATAGTATATGAATGAATAGGATATGGAATTAGGTAAGTGTTAGGTTCTTTTCAAATGAACCACACCTTAAATCTCATTCAAACTATACTAAAGAGAGAAGGAAAACCTACACTAATCATCTATATCTTACATGCAAACTTATAATTAAGATATAATTAACACACTTTTTTTTTGATAATTGATTCATATATTTTGAAAATAAATTATTTGAATTTAATAGTGATAATAGCCACTCATATTATTACTTTAGCCAACACATGCAATTTTGACATAAAGTAAATATTTTTATTTTAAATTTGATTTTTTTTGAAAAGCATGGATGCATGAAATCGAATGACATACATATTTAGCATGTTGGGGAAGAACTAAAGCAATAAAAGCATGTAAACACATTCACTTTAATTAAATCCTAAAGACAATCTTATGAAGTAAGAAAGCTTAAAGCAAATCAAAGTTCATTTAGTATGATTTTTGTTTGATTTTGAATTTGATTTAATTTTAAAAATGTGAGTTTAGTTTGCTATTCCTAACCCATTCCCACATGTGTTTGACTTTTTTGTTTAATTTTTAGATGATTATATTTATTTTAGATTTTGATTTGGTTAAGGTATGAATTAAACATGTTAATTCTTACACCTTAGCATAATTAACCAAATAATTGAGCCAATGAGATGACATAAAACCTCATAAGAAATTTAAATTTGTAATGCAGGAAGAAGAAAAGGGCCTAATGCAATTTGGCTCATGATTAATGGTTAATTAAGCTAAGGGGTTTAACTTAAATAATTTCAAAACACCCCTCACACATATGAGTTGAGTTTTGATTTCCTTAATTGAACTTTGGCTCTTGACCACATAAGCATCTACCCAAAGAATATTAATTATGTTCTGGCATATTTTAGAATTTTATAAATTAATTAAGAGGGTAATTAATGAATTATCCCTTAATTAAGAGAGGATTAAGAAAATAAAAAGGGGGTTTAGGGAATAGCTTAGGGGAGATGCCCAAAATTATTCCCTAAACCTCCTATTCACTGGATCAAACCTTAATCAACTTCAATAAGGAATTAAAACACTAATAATCCCTTAATTATGCTTAATACATAAAGGGGTAATTAGAAAATGCATTTGCAATTCCCCCAATTAAGCTATTAAAATCCCAAGAAAATTAGGGGAGGCATAAGTCATCCCCAAAAATATACCCAAGAAGTTTGAGATTAATCAAAAAATTAATTAAGGAGTAATTAGCAAATTAAGATTTTCATTAAAAGGTAAAATCAAAGAAAGGTACAATTTAAAATCTATTAAAACCAATTTTAGAATATTCTAGATTGAATTATCTTTCAATGGAAAGTTAACTCATATTTTTCTGATTTTTCTTTAAAGAGATATAAAATTTTAAAGTTTAGTGGATTAAATAAGATTATTTAAAACCTAATTAAATCCCTTAGTCCACAGCATGACACGCGGTGGCGGCGATCATGTGCACTTTCCATGCGTTGAGCTGGGAGTGGCCATTTAATGTTTAATTTGGTGTAGGTTTATTTTAGGTTTATGTTTTATTTATTTTTTATTTAGTTTATTTATTTTTTTGCTTTTTAGAATAGTATAGTTTATTTTATTTAGTTTTTAGTTTATTTAGTTTAGGTTTAGGTTTATTTAGTTTAGGTTGGGGGTTTAGGTTTTATTTAGATTTAGGTTTTGGTTTTATTTAGGTTTAGGTTTTATTTAGTTTGTTTATTTTTTTCTTTTATTTTTATTTAGGTTTATTTAGTTTTGGTTTTATTTTTATTTAGGTTTAGGTTTAGGTAATTATTTGTTTTCTTATTTAGTTTATTATTTAATAATTTTATTTTATTATTTATTAGTTTTAGTTTTAGTTAGTTTAGTTTAGTGTTTTATTAGTTTCTTATTAGAGTCCCGTGTGGTGGCGAGATGCGGTTTGATATCCGTCGTTCGATTAAGGATCGAACGGCCAGAAATTACCCCATGATTTTAAAAGGATAAATCAAATTAAAATGTGTGTTTAATATCAGTCATCCATCCACAATGGCTGGATGGACGGCCAGAGATCCATCTCTGCCAAAGCCTGTGATCCATGGGGACCATCCATGTTCTAGGCTTTGATCCGAGCTCAATCGAGCTCATATTAGGGTAAAACTTTGCACACACCATCTAACACTAATGGAAATCCTATCCAATGGTAAAAATTTTATGCCATTACATTTTTTTACAAAGGACCAACACACCTTAAGTCTAGTGATCGAAAAATGCCATACCTCGCCGGAGGTGATCATCAGCACTCGATTCCCTTGGAAGAGCTTCGTCTGGTTGAGATAAAACTGTGGTGAAATAATTAGCTCTAAGGTTGAGTAGCTTGCTCTATGGACCAACCCCTCCTTAGCTCCTTTGAGGTTTACATCTAGGTGAGCCTTTCCTTGCCTTTGGAACTTGAGGGAGTGAGGAAGGTAATTAAGTTGAATTGTGGTGTGGAAGAAGTATGAAATCAGTGGAGCTCCCTATTTTCTCTTGAAGAAAACTAAGAATGGCTAATTTCAAATCCCTCTTAGAGAGCTTAGGATCACTCTAAGATGGATCCTCTGACTCTCTAACACTCAATCGATAGTGAGCATATGAAAATTGAAGTGAATTAGGGGGAGTATATCTCCCCTATGGCAATCAGACAATCAAAGCTATCTTTTCCATTTTGATCCAATCACTAAGATTGGGAGGGTTGTTTGAGTTGTTAGAAGTTGGCACTTGGTCAGTTTGAGCTAAGGAGTGGATTGGTAACCTCCCATGCATTTTAAATTGAGTGGAGGGAAGTTTTCTATTTGGCCAATTTGAGCCATGTGCTCAATTTTGGCCTTGGGTCCATTTGGGCTAACCCAAACCAATTGGGTTGGGTACACCAACTTCCATAGGGTCTACTTGACCTATTAGGAAGGTATCAAGTAGATATGAACAGGGCTTGACCAAAATTTGTTCTATGGCCTAGGGGTAGAATGGTCATTTAGTGGATTTTGGATTTGAATTTGTTGGGTATGTTGAGAAAATAGGTTTGGCCAAGTTTCATTGGATTTGGAGCTCATTTGATATGGTTTGGCTCATGTTGACTCATTTAGGTCAAAATGGAGTCAAGTTGACCAATTGGTCAAATTGGGTCAAACCAAGGGTTGGGTCAAGTTCATATGACCATTTGAAATATTTTGGTGGCTTTGGTTTGATTCAATTTTGTTTAGTTTTGAGTTTGGCTCATATGACTTCATTTAGGTCAAATGGGTCAAGTTGACCCGTTTGACCCATTTGACCTATTTGAGCTAGGTCATGGGTAGGTTTAGGTTTGGTTAGTCATATGAAATGGATTGGTATCTTTATTTCCAATCAATTTTGGTTAAGTTTGAATTTGGCTCAACATGACCCCTTTAGGTCAAGTTAGTTTCAAGGTAAATTGGACTAGGTTAGGTCTAGTTGGCCAATTGAGGCTTTGGCCAAGTTCAACAAGTGATTCAGAATGAACTTGACCCATTGGTTTGAATCAATTTAGCTTAGATCAAGTTTTGATATATTTTGACCCGTTAGGTCAAGTTGGGTCAAGTTTGGTCAAGTGGCCAATTGGGCTAGGTTAGGCTCAAATGTTGACTTGGTCAAGTTTAAACATAGTTCATGAATGAACTTAGATCAATGGTTTCAATCAATTTGGCCTATGGTGGATTTTGGCTATGTTAGGTTTCATTTTGGCTAAGTGTTGACTTGGTCAACCCTTAGGTTTGACTTGGTTTGACCCAATTTGGGTGATTGATCATCCCATGATGATTGTTGATCATGATGAGAGGCATAGGTAAGTTTGATTCAATCCAATTTGGTTAGGAATAGAATTTGGCTCATAAGGGTACTTTAGGTTACTTTGGGTCAAGTGAACCTAAGTGGGTCAAATGGCTTGCTCAAAGTTTGGTTTGAGTTTGATTGAACTTGTATATGGACTTATGATTGAAATATAAATCCATTTATAAGTGGTTTGAAGTCAAATGGGTTTTGATTCATTTGACAATTTCATATTCAAAGGAAGAACATGAATGGATTTTGGCTTGACTTTTGAATTTATTTTTGATTTAGTGATTGAAGTTTGTATTTATATTTGGATTCATGATTATAGGGTTGATTTAATCATGAAGGAAAATCAAGATTTTGGCTTGATTTGAAGTTGATTTGGCTAAGACCAAGGTTTTGACTTGAAAGGCTTAGGTTGGATTTTGAATGGATTTGAGTTTGATTTTGGAAATTGATTTTGATTGTTTGAATTTATATTTCATTATATATATATATATATATATATATATATATATATATATATATATATATATATATATATATATATATATATTTCATATATAATATATATATATATATATATATATATATATATATATATATATATATGGAATTGTGTGTTGAATTTTTTGTGTGTTGTGTGTGTGTGTATTTGTGTGTGTTTGTGTGTGAATATAAATGAAAATATAAATGGGTCTTGAGAAAATTTGATGAATTTGAAGTGATTTGACCATGATTTAGGCTAAGTCCATTAAAGGGAATTTAACGGACTTAGAAAATTTTGGAGTAGGGATTTGAATTTTGTATTTAAATTTGATTTATTTATATTTATATTTCATTTATATATGTGAATATAAATGAGAATAAAAATGAGTTATGAGAAAACTCCATGAATTTGAATTGATTTCATCATGATTTAGGCTAAGTACATTAAAAGAAATTTAAAGGACTTAGGAAAATTTTAAATTTGGAATTTAATTTTTGGATTTGATTTGATTGATTTATATTTATATTTCATTTATATATGTGAATATAAATGAGAAAATAAATAAGTTATGAGAAAATATCATGAGTTTGAATTGGTTTAGATTCGATTTTGGCTAAGTCCTTAAAAGGGAATTAATGACTTAAGAAGGATTTTAGATTTGGAATTTTATTTTTGGATTCAATTTGCTTGATTTATATTTATATTTCATTTATATATGTGAATATAAATGAGTTATGAGAAAATCCCATGAGTTTTAATTGATTTAGATTTGATTTTGGATAAGTCCTTAAGAGGGAAATTAAGGACTTAAGAGAGATTTGGACTTAGAATTTCATTTGTGGGTTTCAATTATGGATTTCAATCACATGGAGTTGATTTTGAGTTGGGAGAAAATCAAATAAGATTGATTTGGAGTTTAACTTGAAGAAAGAAATGTGAGGAATGGTTTAAGCTAAGGGTAAGCAAATTTTCCTAACACCCTTAAGGCATGACATATTTCTATGGCTAACTCTTCTAAGCCTCTAGGGCTAGGTTGAGTGTCCACCTAATCACTAGAAGTGTCTTAAGACTAAGGAACTCTTAAATTCTAAGAGAAGTCCTTTGTCTAAGATGGAGGGGTTGAGAGCTCATTCTAAAAATGAGGACAACACCTCCATAAGAAATTTTGGTTTAAGTAAACCTTGCTTTACTTTTCCATATAAAGTAAAAAAACAATCTCTAGTATATTCCAAGACCCATCATGCCTTAGGAGTCCTTATTAGGTGATTAGGTCCCTTATAGGGTAGTGACTTCTACCTCTCGAGATAGTACACTATACCTTAATGTCATACCGATCACCTTAATAAGTACATCTAAGGATCTGTGTGGTGTCCCCTCACACAAACACACCCAAACACAAAAAATAAACACCACAGTATGCTTAGGATTATTCATATGCATGATATACATGATGGAAAGAAATAAATGAATGTGTGTTTTGTGATAGTAATCCATTTTAATTAATCTTAATATACCTTTCTTATTGAATAGGATTATTTAGGGTGAACCTAAACTTTGGATTAATTAAAACACATGATAAACCATTCATTAAAGAGATCTAAGCTAAATAACTTATCTTAGAAATGACTTAAGGTAGGGATAAAAGAGAGATTCCCTCTCTTTCTTCTCTTTATAACACTCAGTTGCTAAGTGTAGGCTATATGAAACAAAAGAAAATATTAAGTAAAATTCTCAAATCAATTAAACCACTTAAAGAGAAA
Source organism: Cymbidium sinense (assembly GCA_021442155.1). Taxonomy (NCBI): domain Eukaryota; kingdom Viridiplantae; phylum Streptophyta; class Magnoliopsida; order Asparagales; family Orchidaceae; genus Cymbidium; species Cymbidium sinense. Next base: position 79,769,690 of record CM038220.1, read on the forward strand.
TCAACCTTTTATAAATTAAATCCCTCACACTTAAAGAGAAATCAACCTTTTATAACCTTTTAGACTAAGTCACCATTTCTAGCTTTATGTTAGAGTGCTTGATGAATGTTATTTGTGATGACTTATTTTTTTGGATGTTATGTAGCTTTGAATGTTAGTAGATATTAATCATATTCTATGCAGGGGGTTGTGCTTAAGGGGCCGCTATAATAAAAATATAAATACTTTTTGCTGTGCAGGTTGCTTAGCTCCTAAGCATAGCCCAAGTTAGGGCAAGTGGACTTGGTTACCCATGTGTGGGGTGATAAGTCCAAATTATTCATATAATTGTTTGCGTTATATAGTGTATTCAGCTAACACTTATTTTGTAGATGTAGCTAGATTTACTTTCCTTCTCTTTTAATGTAATTTTTGCATTAGAATTAGGATAACTATCATGGTGTGGATTAGGATGAACATTGGTTATAAGACCATGTCTTATACACCATTTGATTCCTTTGGAGCAAGCTGCATCCCAATTAAACCAGAAGAAAGAAAGAAATGGAGCAAACAAAGTGAAGAAATGAAAGATGAAGAGTGAAGAATGGAGGATGAAGAATGAAGACCCCCATAACACTTATCATTTTATAATTTAATTATTCTTTCATTATCTTGGGATGTATAAGTAAAGCTCTACCCATATTTCTTTTGGTTATGGTACCGCATTATAACCTCTTATTCTTGTGATAGTTTTATAAAGTTGTTTGATATTTATTTAGCATTATTAAAATATCATGTTTTTCCATAGTTTCTTTATGATTGGTGATTGATGTGTGGCCTGGATGTGATTAGGCTTTTAGGATGAAAAATAAATTTTCTATCCTAGTAACAACTCATAACTAAAATTTTAAAATAACTCATAACCTCACATAAAAGCTTAGGAATTAAATCCAGATAATAAAATGTTTAGCAACTCCTTAGTTGGATGATTGTATGTATAATATCATGCATGCCATATTCTTCCACTCTTGTTTAGAGAGGGCTTCCATTTATGCCATAGAATAAAGGCTTAACCTGTAAGAGCCTTTGATAGAAACACACCTCTATCTCTTTTGATTTGTCCCATAATCAATTTCTCATATAATTAGGCATACAAAATCCATGGTATGTGTCAAAATAAAAGTTTGAAGATTAAATAAAATTTGAAATTTTTTTACAAGTCAACCCATGCCCTTCATGATCTAGTCTCTAAAGGAGTGAGTTTAAGAACTTAGTTTCTCTTCTAAATAAATAACGGTTAAACTATATTGCAAAGCATATGGCTTTCCTACATAGATTTAAAATGTATGAGGAGTTAGCTGGCTACCACTCCAGACGGTAATAAGTCCAGCAGACGGGTGATTTATTCTCTCTTATGAAGGTAAACCATATACCCATTTCTGCCTTAGATTTAGGTCATGTTTTACCCTCACCAAAGCTCCCAGATTTAGGATCTAAGGTTGATGTTGCCCTTCACGGGCTACAAGCATAAATCCTCACCTCTTAGAAATTTCCACAATCTTGTGTTGTGGAATTATAAGTCCTAGATTTCTAATAAAAATTCAACTCAAACAAATAAATCTCCTCAATTTCAAATATATAAAGCCCAACCATATGATAGATTGGAGTCCTCACTAGGCTTCCTGGTATCATAAGCTCTCCCTACTCATCACCTTTAGTTTGATAATAACTCTCCCCTTTTAATCTCTCTCATTTAATTTTCTAAAAATATAACTAATCCTTTGATAGTCCTATCTTTGAAATCTATGGAGACAACAATCACCTACTTTAATCAAGAGTATTCTTAATGGATTCACTTTCCTTAAGATGTAATTAACTATGGAGGCATACCTCCATAGGGAACTTAACAAACCTAGTTTAAATAAACCCAGCTTTACTTTTCCATGTAAAGTAAGGGAAAAATCTCTAGTATATTCGAAGACCCATCATGCCTTAGGAGTCCTCATTCAGTGATTAGGTCCATTATAGGGTAATGACTTCTATCCCGAGATAGTGCACTATTCCTTAATGTCATACATGATCACCCTAATAAGTATATCTATGAATCTATGTGGTGTCCCCTCAAAACACACACACACAACACAAAAATAAACGCCATAGTGATCTATCTCCTTCTGAGCGACGAACAAAGGTTACCATCAATTCTCGCTTGATTCGAGCTCACCTGAACTCGATGGAGATGAAACTTATCCCACACCTTTGGGGAAGCATAGCAAGAACAGTGGAAATTGCATGACATAGAACTTTCCATTACAAAGGACCATTCTATTTTCATTCAAGGATCAATTTTAATGGCATACCTCACCGAAGCTTATGACTGGCAGTTCCAACGATTGAGGAAGCTTCATTTGGTAGAAATGAAACCCTATTGAGATGCATGAGCTTTGATTTGGTGTATTTTGCTCAGAAGGCCAATCCATAGCATGTAGATAATCGATCATGGTCAAACTCCTACTTTCAGCAGTTTGAGATGATGGAAAATGATTCATTCTCACTCATTTAGCTCCAAGGAAGGTGCGTGCAAAGTTAATTGTACTTTGGTGGAGGTTTGAGCAAATGGAAATCGAAGGTGACCTCCCTAGTTTTAGTTTCATGAAAAATTGAGATTGAGGATTTTGGGAGTGGGAAGCCTTGGAAATTGCTATGGGATCTCTCTCATTGGTTGCTAAGGTTGAATCAAGTGTGGCTCTATGGGTTTGAGTGAGAATGAGGGGGTATACCCCCTCATTCCTTAGATCAGATGATAATGGTTGTTTTGACTTTTTTTGGATCAATGGTTGAGATGGAGAGCTTGATTTGGGCAGAGAATCATGTTAGTTGGCTTCCTTTGAGTGGAGGAGGGTGTAAGAGTGACTGCCATGGAAGTGGTGGGTGTCATATGGCTTTCAAAGAGTTCCAATGGGAATGGGGGAGGTGATTTCACCTCCCCATGATTCATGGATGACCCAACCACCCTTGGGTCAGGTCAGTCATGGTCTTAGGTGCCTAAGTGGACCTATGAATGGGTGCCAAGTGGCTAAGGGGAGAAAAAGACCCAACATGCATGTGTCTTATCTCATGGGATGCCCTAAACCTAATAAAAATTATCATTTAACTATAGATTTGATTTTGACAGATTTGAAATTGGTCAAAAGTGAGGTAGCCTAAATTTCAAGTGGTTTGGAGTTTATTTGATTTGATTTGGCTTGATTTGACTTATTTAGGTCAAATAGGGTTACTTTGGGTCAAGTTGACCAATTGGTCAAATTAGGTCAAACTAAGGGTTGGGTCAAGTTCACATGGCCAACTGGAATGTATTGGTATCATTGGTTTGATTTAGTTTGCTTTGGATTTGATTATGGCTCATTTGGGTTCATATAGGTCAAATGGGTCAAGTTGACCAATTTGACCAAATTTGGTTGGGTTAGGTGTTGAGTCTAGTTCAATTGGCTAATTGAAAATGATTGTAGGCTTTGGTTTGGTTTAATTTGGATTTAATTTAAATTTTGGCTAATTTGACCCTTTAGGTCAATTTGGGCTAGGTTGGGTCAAGTTGACCAATTGGTCAACTTGAGCTCAATTTTGGCTTTGGTCAAGTTCAATAAGTGATTTGAAATGAACTTGATCCCTTGGTTGTAATCAATTTGGATCAAATCATGATTTGATCCATTTTAGCATTTTTAGACCAATTTGGGTCAACTTCGATCAAATGGCCAATTAGGGTTGGTTTGGCTCAAGTGAAGGTTTGGTCATATTCAATCATTAATTATGAGTTGGTTTGAATCAATGGTTTTAATCAATTTATCATATGGTGGATTTTGGCTAGTTTGGATTTTATTTGGGCTAAATGTTGACTTAGTCAAAGCCTAGGTTTGACTTAGTTTGACCCAATTTAAGGAAATTGATCACCCTGGTGGCAATTGGTTGTATTATGAGGTTTAGATAGGTTTAGTTCAATCTAATTTGGGTTGGATTAGAACTTGGCTTAAAAAGGTCCTTTAGGTCACTTTGGGTCAAGTGAGCCTAAATGGGTCAATTGGCTTAATTATGGCTTGATTCAAGTTTAAATGAACTTACACATGAGCCTAGGATTGAAATATAAATCCAATTACAATTGGTTTGGAGCCAAATGGGTTTTAATTCATATGACAATTTCAAGTCAAAAGGCTAACTTGGGTTTTATTTTAGGTTTACTTAGATTTGGTTTGATAATGGTGATTTATATTTATATTTGGGTCAACGATTGTAGGAATGATTGAATCATGAAGCAATCCATGAGTTTTGAATTGGTTTGGGTATCATTTAGCTAAGTTCAAGAATTTGGCTAAAAGGACTAAAATTGGGAATTTGATTTGATTTGGGTTTCAATCATTTGATAGTTGGATTTGATTTATGATTTGAAATTTGATTGGAGATTAAATTTGATAATTGAGAAAATTAATTGGATTGAGGTTGATTTGAATTTGGTTAATGCTAAGTCCATAAGATAAAATCAAAGGGCTTAGGAAGGGATTTAGAGTTTTAATTTAATCATGGGTTTTAATCATTTGATAGTTGGATTTGATTTTAGAATTTGGATTTGAGTTTGAGATTCGATTTGGAAGAAGGAAGCAAGGATTTGGTTTGGGCTATAGGGTGGGCAAGTCCTCTTAAATCCCTAAGGCACAACCTATTCCTATAACTAACTCTTCTAAGTCTCTATGGTTAGGTTAAGTGCTCACCTAATCAATAGAAGAGTTTATAATTAAGGAACTCTGAATGTCTATAACAATCCTAGATCTATGATAAGGAAGTTGAGAGCTCATGCCAAAAGTGAGGTTAATAGTAGGCTTGGCTTCTACTTCTTCATTGTTTGTAAAAAGGATTTCATAGAGATCATCTCCTTCGTCACTATTAGTTTCGATCTCAGCTTCTATAATATTATAACAAAATTTATTTTGATGAGATTTGTGGATGAACCCAAGACCTTTAGTGACAAACTTATCACTTCTTCGTGATATTTGAAGACTTCTTTGATTCTACATCCTATTAAAGATTTGAGTTCTATATTTAGTAGTTCTAATGTGAATTCCAAGCTTATGCATCATTCTTCGCAATTTCTACGGATAGTATATTATTATTCTTGTTGGCACTATCTCATCAGAATTTTCATATTGAGTAGGTCGATCAAAATTGTGAGGCTAAGACTCTTCAGATTTATAAAATAGAGTTCATGTCCTGACACTCTCACTCAATAGTGGCACATAAAATGTTATCAATTCTTCAATATTATGAACCTCCAGTGGAGTGATTTTCTTGAAGTACTGCTGAGGGATGGGTATAATTTTGGAGTCATTTGATAGTGCCAAGTCCTTTGATTCCCTCTCATGATTGGATTTCAAAGTCCAAAATATTTCCCAAGTCCTTTGATTCTCTCTCATGGACTTAGTTTAGATCAAATCAAAATCAAATCAAATTCAAAAATTTTCTCACAACCCATTTATATTCTCATTTATATTCACATATATAAATAAAATATAAATTCAAATCAATCAAACCAAATTCAAAATTCAAATCCAAATCAAAAATCTTTCCTATGTCACTTTGATTCTATCTTATGGACTTAGCCTAAATCAAATCTAAATCAATTTAAATTCAAGAAATTTTCTCACTACCCATTTATATTCTCATTTATATTTACATATATAAATGAAATATAAATTCCAATCAATCAAACCAAATTCAAAATTCAAATCCAAATAAAAAATCTTTCCTAAGTCCTTTGATTCTCTCTCATGGACTTAGCTCAGATCCAATTCAACAAATTTTTTTAAAATCCATTTATATTCTCATTTATATTCAGAAATATAAATGAAATATAAATTCAAATATCCAAAAATCAATTCAAAAATCAAATCCAAATTCAACTAAAATTCAACCTAAACCTTTCAAGTCAAATTCTTGAACTTAGCCAAATCAATTTCAAATCAAGCCAAACCCTTGATTTTTCTTCATAATTCAACCAATCCTTCAATCATGAATCCAAATATAAACATAAACTCCAATCATCAAACCAAAACTAAATTCAAAAATCAAAACCAAGTGAAACTCATGTTCACCCTTTTGAACTTAAAATTATCAAATGAATGAAAACCCATTTGACTTCAAATCACCTGCAAATGGATTTATATTTCAATCATAAGTCCATATGTGAGTTCAACCAAACTTGATTCAAGCCTTGATCAAGTCAATTGACCTACTTAGGCTCACTTGACTCAAAGTGAGCTAAAGTACCCCTTTTGAGCCAAATTCTAATCTTACCTAAATTAGATAGAACTAAGCCCACCTAAGCCCCACATTGTGAGCAACAATCATCATGAGATGATCAATCACTCAAACTGGGTCAAACCAAGCTAAACTTAAGGGTTGACCAAGTCAACACTTAGCCACAATCCACTATATGCCAAATTGATTGAAACCATTGATCAAAACTCATTCATCATCAATATTTGAACTTGACCAAGTCATCATTTGAGCCTAACTTAGCCCAATTGGCCACTTGACCCAAGTTGACCCAACTTGACCTAAAAAGTCAAATGTGTCAAAACTTGATCTAAGCAAAATTGATTGAAATTAATGGGTCAAGTTCACTCCAAATCACTTATTAAACTTGACCAAAGCCCCAATTGGCCAACTTGACCCAACCTAGCCCAATTAACTTTGAACCCAACTTGACCTAAAAGATCAAATTGAGCCAAATCTAAATATAAACCAAATTAATTGGAAGCAAAGATACCAATCCATTTCAAATGATCAACCAAACATAAACTAACCCACAACCTAACAAATAGGTCAAATGGGTCAACTTGACCTATTTGACCTAAATGAAATCAAATGAACCAAATTCTAAATTTAAATCAAATTGAACCAAAAAAATGATGCCAAAATATTCAAATGGTCATCTAAACTTGAACCAACCCTTGGTTTGACCAAATTTGACCAATTTTTTAACTTGACCCATTTTGACCTAAATGAGTCAACATGAGCCAAATCACATCAAACCAACTCCAAATTCATTAAAACTTGACTCAACCCATTTTTAATCCTACCAAACATATTCAAATTGAAATCCAATCCAAATGACCATTTTACCCCTAGGCCATAGGGTAACCTAAAATCAAAACCACTTGAAATTTTGTCAATTTCTTTTCATAGACACTTGGCATCCTCTATGTGGACCAAATGGTCACTAATGAGAATAGTGCACATGACCCATTGGGTTTGAGTTAGCCAAACCCAACCCAAGATCAAAACTAATCACCCCACTTGACATGGACACATGGGATTCCTTCCTCCACTCATTTCAAGCACATGGGAGCCTCACTACTCCACTCCACACCCAAAATCGAATGCCATGACACTCTAAATGGCCTAACAAACCTAATGAATAGGGAGAATTGAATAAAATGGCAAAGCTCTTCATGGTCATCCGATTCACCTAGGGGGAGATATACTCCCCCTAATTCCACTTTATTCCATAACACACACACTCGATTAAGCTTAGGGAACTCAGAGTAAGCACCCCAAGGTTCCTCCAAGCTTCCTCACCATTTCCATTTCTTCTTTTTCATCTTCTTCAAATCAAAAATAGGGAGCTCCACCAAATATCCATCTCACTCAATACTTCAAATCAAGTCAATTCCTCTTGCAAGCTTCTTCAGGGGACCTAATTGAACTCACTCCAAGCTTCATCCAAGTTCTCAAGGTACGGGAGAGGGGAGCTAGACCAAGGCAAATCTCAATTACAGAGGAGCTTGGTCCATAGGAAGATCTACTCAATCCTGAGGGTTGAAACTTTCAATAGAGCTTCATCTCCACTAGACGAAGCTACCTCAATGAATTTGAGTGTCGGTGATAACCTCTGGTGAGGTATGGATAGAAACTGAGCCTAGAATAGGGAGTGTGTAGTCTTTCGTAAAATAAATTTTCACTTCATGTGAAACTAGCCATTGAATGTCTTCTCCTTTGCATGATGCTAGTATGGGTTAAGTTTGGGCTCAATCCGAGCTCAATCGAGCTCAGATCATGCCATGGAAGATGGATGGTGGCCATCTCTCGCATGCGAGCACAGGGACAGATCATGGGCCATCCATCCATAAATTTTGGATGGACGACCATGAACAAGATGCGTAGGATCCCTAATTTAATCCCTTAAGAATCGCTGGCTTGATCTCAACTGTCTGATCCTTGATTAAACGAGTGAGGAGAAAGTGCGTAGAGATGCCGCTGATGCGGACTCCTAATGTGACAACTAAAGTGACCTCTCCCATCATGCCATGTGGCGTCGACAGGAATAGTCATATAATTAAGGGTTTAATTACTTAATAATCATGGAAACTTCAAAATAATATAACTAATTATAGAAAAATCATAAAAATACAAAGTAAAATGCAGTAAAGATATTTCTTAGTAGAATAATCTAAAATTGTTTCTAATAGATTTTGAATAGTGCATTTTCCTTAATTAGGGTTTTAAAGAAAATTTAACAACCCTAATTACTCCCTAATTATTTTTTTAATTCAGTTCAAATTTCTCTCGTATATTTAGTGGGATGACCTCTACATCCCATAATTTTCTTGAGATTTTTGATGGTTAATTAGGGAGATCAATTAATGAATCCTTAATCAATCTCCTTATGTAATTAAGAGTAATTAAGCATATGAATAGTGGTTTAGTCCCTTTATTAAGTTAATTAAGCTTTGCTTAAGTAGAGAAGAGGTTTATGGAATGGGTTTTGGGAATTTTTCCTAAGCCATTCCTTAGACCCCTTTCCTTCCTTAATCCAAACTTAATTATGGGCTAGTCCCCAAATCACTTCCTTAATTACTTTGATAAAATTTTCAAAACATTCCAGAACTTGACTAATACATCTTGGGTAGGTGCTTAGGTGTTCAATAACCTAAGCAGCTTAAGGAAATCAAAATCCAACCCACATGTGTGGGAAGGGTTATGAAAGTACTTAAATTAAATCCTTTAACTTAATTAATCATTAATTATGAGCCAATTACTTCACGTACCTTTCTTTCCTTGGATGCATTGTTGATTTAAATTCTTTGTGGTTTTATGTCATACATTGACTCATAATTATATGATTAAATAAGTTAAAGTGGTGTAGGTAAGGGGTAATTAACACACTTAATTCACACCTTAACCAAACTAATGCATAAAATTAACCTAATCACCTAAAAATTGAACTTAAATAACTCACAGATGGGGGAATGGGTTAGGCCAGCAAACTCATCTCATAATTTTCAAATTAAAATCAAACTCAAACAAACTTCAAACTCTCCTTAAAACAAATTTGATTTACTTTAAATAATTCTATTTCATAGGATTATTTTTAAGAATTAATCAAGGTGAATGAATTTACTAGCTTTCATCACTTTATTTCTTTCCTACATGCTAAATGTGTATGTCATATGAAATTCATGCATTCATGCTTTTTAAAAATCAAATTAAAAATGAAATGTCTCTTTTATATCAAATTACATGTTTTGACTAAAGTAAGAATATGAATGGCTATTATCACTATTAAATCCAAAATTACTTTCAAAGCTAATCAAACAACAAAATTGAAAGGTATGCTACCTATAATTATTTATGAGCCTGCTTGTGAGTAAAAATATAGAGATTTGTATAGTGTGGCTTTCCTTCTTTTTTCTTTTAGCATAGTTTTGAATTGGATTTGGCAAAGTGTATAGTTCATTTGAAAAGAACATAACACTTACTTAAATCCTTTCCTATTCATTCATATGTTATTACTTAAGAAGGACATCCACACTTATACAAATAAATTACATAAACAAATCAAACAACCAAACATAAATTTTCTCATCTTTCTTTTTTTCCCATTCATTTCTTTTGTACATACATGTGTATTTAAGGAAAGTGGTATATTAGTCTAGACAACCCTAGGATTGCGAGACTTTATGTAGCCCTAAGTAGGTCTTGTACCTTACCCCCCTCATGCTAACAATGGCATCGTACTGACTTTTACCTTATATATATATATATATATGTGTGTGTGTGTGTGTGTGTGTGTGTGTGTGCATATGAAAAATAGATAAAAGAATCCCTCTTTTTCTACTTAACAAAATCATGCATCATAAAAGAATTCAAATTTCTTAAACAAATTCTCTTAGCATTCATCATTAAAGTTTGGTAAATATTTCCATTTCTATGTATAGATATGCTTATGATTCATTCAGATGCATGTTACACATGTTGGGAAAGATATGAAGTGATGTGTGTTTTGAGATAGTATTTCACTTTACTTAATCTTAAAATACCTTTCTTTTTGAATAGGTTTATTTAGAAAAAAATATAAACTTAGGATTAATCAAAACACATAATAAAATATTCACTAAATAAAAATCAAATATGAATCTACCATAGAAATTACTTAAGGTAGGGAGGAAAGAGAAGTTCTCTTCTTTTTTTCTCTCTTTATAACTTAGTAATTAATTGTAGGCTTCACTTAAACCAAATCAAAATACAAAATAAAATCAACTAAAGCAACTAAATCACTTACATGAAATAAACCCTCTAAGTTGAACATTTTCATACTTAGAAAACTTCAACCTTAAAGTCTGGCAAAGCATACCACACAAACTTTAAATGGCACACACATTAGGCTAAGTCACCATTTCTAGCTTAAGGTTAGGGCGGTGCATGATTTGATGTTTGCTTTTGTTTTATGATATTTTATTTTATTCTGGATGTTTGGGTGCATGTGCATAGACTGAATGGTAGGGTGATCTTAGTCTAACCATTATCTTCTGCAAGGGATTGTGCTTAAGGGGTGTTGTAATAAAAAATACTTTATTATGCAGTTCTTATACCCTTAAGTATTATCCAAAATAGGCTAGGTGGACTTATTGTGTGTGTTGGTTATATATATATATATATATATATATATATGCTTGGGATTGTATGGTTTGTTTGACTAATCTCTGTTTTGCAGGTGTTAGTTAGATTTCTTTTTTCCCATTTTCATGTACTTTTGTAATTAGGATTTTGGAATGATTGTTATGGGGGATTAGAATGAGCATTGGTCATAAGATCATGCCTTATGTGCCATGTGAAGCCTTTGGAGAAACCACATTCCAACCAACCAAAAGAAGAAAGAAGAAAGAAGAAAGAAGAAAGAAGAAATGAAGAATGTAGATCCCCATAACATAAATTCCTTCATTAATTATAATTAATTCATTTGTAATACGGGTTGTATAAGGGTAAAGCTCAGCTACCCAATTTATTTTTCGAGTTTGTGCGGTGGAGCCCGCCACAAATGATCTTTTATTCTTTTGCACCAGTTTTATAAATTGATTGATGTTTGTTTAACTTACGCATTAAGATGACATTTTTTCCTAGTTTCTTCTTTGCTTCAATGTATGGCCTGGATGTGATTAGGATCTTAGGAAAATAAATTTTCTATCTAATTAAATAACTCAAATTAAAAATAAATAACTCATAACCTCACCTAAAGCTTAGGTTATAAAATAAGATAAAATAATTAGCAACCCCTTAGTTGGATGTTGTCTTACTTTTTTAACATCATGCATAAAATGTATATTATTTCACTCTTGATTGGAGGGCTTCCACCTTTTTCAGAGAACTTGGCTTGACTTGTAAGAGCCATGGTGAAAATACACCTCCTTATCTTACTAATTTTGGCCCATAATCTAATTTCTTATGCATTTGGCATATAAATCCTAAAGCTCCTCCTCCATTAACTCTTGATGAAATAAAAGTAGATAATGAAAGAATGAAATTTATCAAATAATTTCTTTTAGTTGGAAAAGTACCAAAGGATTTTTTAGGTTGGTTGAACATCTCTGATCCAACTAGCCATGCAAACAAGTGCATTGACTATTTTTAGAGATAAAGAGCTCATGTAATCATTAAGAACTCTACCACTAGCACTAAATGCAGATTTAGATGCAACAATGATTATGGGAATTATTAAAACATCCTTAGTCATTTTGGATAAAATTGGATACTTGAGAGTACTCATCTTCCACCATTCAAGAATATCAAATGAATCATTATTGCACAAGTATAATCCCTCCTCCAAATAAGTTTGCAAATCGATTTTGATGATAATAGAAGAGAAAACAATAAAATCAGAAATCTAACATACAATCAAAATTTGATGAAAAGGCACATCAACTCGCTAGTTGTGAAGATACACTAGGAATTGAAGAGCTTGAAGTACTAATATCTACCGAATATTGATTGTAGATTTCCCAAATAACATCCTCAACACTCTTAATCTTGGATTCTACCTCTAACTAGAGTATATTTTAGAAATGTGAAAGTAAAGAAATGTGGATCAAGCACACAATAGCCACATACATGAGTAAATTGCATTCGCACCAATTTATTTATCAAATTTAATTTTTTATAACAAGAGCCATTTGCTTGATGAATTCATCGATGCATTCTTCAATAATTAGTTCCTTTACATGCATGACAGTTCGTAGAAACATATTTATAGTTGGATAAGAAGAACCTAAAATCATTTTAGTCACATTATGAAAAATAGAAAGAAACCTTCTAATATGCTCATAATTATACCACTCAATTTCAGAAGGCAATCACTTATAGTTGGAATCTCGAGCTGCATAATGAATGAACACATCAGGTAAATAAAAGCAGACTCAAGCATTAAGTAAGTGGAGTTCCATCTTGTAGGAACATCAATGCATAATCCCTTTGAAGTGGGGATCCCTAGTTGCTTTGCCACTTGAACAAACTTATGTAACCTTGAAGGAGACTTTTAAGGTATTTTATTATCTCCATGATCTTATGTGTTATTTTTTGCACCTCTTTTAAATCATCTTGAACCATTATATTCAAGATGTGAGCACAACATCTAACATGAAAGAAATGATCTTAAAAATGTAACTTTTCTCTAGACTAAAAACTAATTTTTAAAGCATTTGCAACAACATCATTATTACCAGCATTATCTAATGTGATAGTAAACACTTGTTCTGCAAATTCCAATCTAATAAATAATCACATATTGCATCACAAATAAATGTATTGGTGTGTGGAGTATCAAGCTCAATGAAGCTGATGATTTGCTTATGCAGTTTCCAAGAATCATCAATATAGTGAATTGTTAAGTACATATAGCCCAATGTTTGATTTGAAGTCCAACAATCAGATGTCAAAGAAACTCTATGAATGCTCCTAAGAAATGTTTTTAATCTCTCTTTTTCCATTTCATATACTTTCATGCAATCACTCTTAATAGTGTTTCTAAACACCCTCTTATAATTGGGATTCAACACCTTCAACAGAATATTAAACCACATATGCTCAACAATCATAAATGGATACTCATGCATAATTATCATCTTCACAATTATTTCTCTTATCTGAAGATGATCATAATTTTTGAGGTCATGGAATAATGGAATCTCACTGAGGCATCAAAAGGCATAAATTTTTTTTTGCCTTTGTCTAGCAATTCAACAACTTGTTTATTCTTGGCCTTGATTTTATCACATTCTCTCACATGTCTCAAGAGTTGTGAAGTGTGAATTTCCTACAACAAAATATGCATTGTAAAGAGGGCAGACTCTCTCCTTTAAATACAGAAGTGGTTTCTATAAAATACTCTCATACTAAAGACATTTTATTTCTACATTTCTTAGATTTAACTTCTACACTAGTAGTCTCAAGTACATTTGCCTCTGATTCAACATGTTGTGAGAAAATAGTTGGAATTTCATTACCATATTCAGCTCCTACAACTATATCATTACCACATGATGCAGACTGAGAATGATCCACATTAGACATGATAGCACACTAAATAAAAAAATAAAATATGAGTTAAGACCACATACACTCTCCATACTAGGTATTTATCATAACATGTAGGTGTTTATAGGTGTTTAACAATTACAAAGAATTAAACTCAAAACCAAATAAAGAAAGGAACTCATAACATATAAGTTTTTATAGGTGTTTATCATTTTTAAATAAAGAAATAATAAATTGAAATGCATAACATATAGGTGTTTATCAATTACCATAACATCATTAGTAGAATGACTAAGATAAGTAGTCCATGTATGTTCACTAAAATTCTTTACATGAAAAGTATCATTGTACCGAATAAAGCAACATAAACTATTAAACTCTAAACCAAACAACCAAATACACATAAGATTAAATCCCTTACATTTATTTTACTTAAAACAGAAAATTAATCAGTAGATGGTGAGGATTAGGATGTTTCACAAATAATATTAAAATGACATTGCATTAAATAAAATAATTGAAATAAATCAATAAAATGAAGTTTAAGCTGATCATTACAACATGGAGTTGCAAAATGTCATTGCACAGAATAAAGAACAATTCTCTCTTTTAACAATTCACATTTCATACTACTCCCTAAACCCAAATATTATAAATAAGCTAACAATGTTGCATAGTCCATAGATGATAGATCTGAATGCCAACAGTAAAAAGTTCATTGACATCGGATTCAGCCTACTTAAAATTATGCCACCACACTCTATAGTCCATTATCCAATGTCCATATACAAATTGTGAACTACATATACATAAATATAAGGTGAACTTAATAAAGAGTCAAGGTGATAATACAAGATATTACACGGCAAGTATAATACAATCGGCATAAATATGTGAAGGTACAACTGCAACATGCCAACATAAACCCCACAGAATAAAGCATTATAAATGTTTCCAACGAACTTCAAGATGAAATATCCCGATAAGGAGATGATAACGTGAGGAAACTCACAAAGGAGCAAAATCCAAAACCTCGCTAAACATAATACACAATGATGAAACTTTCAAAGGAGCCAAACCCATAAACCCTAGAAATACAATGTAGTTTGCATCTTAAAACCCGCAAGTCATAATCATTATTAGAAAAACTTAGAAAGATAACTAAAGAGACTCATCATTTGAATCCATAAAATGGAGCAAAATAATAAAAAGTAGTAAAGATCAAGATGTACAAACAGAGACAATCAAGGCTCTGAAGGTTTTAAGATCAGAGGAAGCGCAGTGGAGTGACCAAAACCAAAGACTAGCGAGGCAGAAGTCTCGAGCAGCCTGCAATCATCGCTTCCTCGCAGATAGTGAGATGAGAACTCAAAACTCAATATAGAAATAGGATATTAGGTTTATGATTCAAGCGCCGGAGAGAGTGGATGTGGAACTATAGGCTATAGGCGGCCTCGCATGATGAGGTTTTATATCCAGGGTTAACCTTTAAAATGCATATGAGCCGTTGATTATATTGTTAATGGATAGGATTCAATTATATTGAATTCTAGTTTAAAAACTTTATTAAACTTAAATTTTAATTCAAAAAATTTTTATTAATTAACTAAATTAATTATATAACACAAAATATTAATAATATATTATTTATATGATTATATAAATATATTTTATATAAAATTAAAAAAATATTTAAATAAATTTATTAATTTCGAGCTAATTCAAGTCGAACACGAACAAATAAGATATTGATTGTGTTCGGCTCATTTATAAATCGAGCTTGAAATATTGTGTGTTCGGCTCGCTTAGTTAACGAACAAGCCAAATACGAGCTATTTAGCGAGCCAAATACGAGCTATTTAGCGAGCCGAACATGAGCTGTTCGTGAACAATGAGCTTTTTTGACAGCCCTACTTGGGAGAGCTCTTGGAGAGTGAATAATGGCATAATTCAATCAATTTAGTGCCTGTTTTCCTATGTGCTTAATGATGACTGAAAATCACCATTAATGGTGATGGGAAATGGTTGGGAGGTGATGGTTGATTAGTAACCTTAAAATCGTATGAGGAGTTAGTTGGCGGCCACCCTCAAATGATTGTAAGTCCAACAGTCAGATGGTTTATCCTCTCTTATGGAGGTAAACCAAATTCCCATTTTCACCTTAGATTTAGGTCTTGCTTTTAGCCCTCGCCAAAGCTCCCTAGATTTAGGTTCAGGGGTTTATACTTCCCCTTTGTGGCTACAAGCATAAATCCTCACCTCTTAGGCATTCCATGACCTTGTATCATGGAATTATAATCCCTAGCAGTTTAATAAAAATTCAACTCCAATAAAGTAATTCAATTTCAAAAATGTAAAGCCCAATCATAGGGTAGTTTGGGATGCTTACTAAGCTTCCTAGTATCATAAGTATCCCCTACTTATTTTCATTTGACTTTAATAAGTACTCCCTCCTCTTAATCGATCTCACTTGCTTTTTAAAAATAAACTAATCAATAGATAGTCCTACCTTTTCAAAATATTTGGAGACAACGATCATTTACCTTAATCGAGAGTATTCCTAAGGAATCCCATTCCTAAGAATGTAATTAACTATGGGGGTTTGCCCCTATAGGGAACTTAACGAACCCGATTTAAAATAAACCATGCTTTGCTTTTCCATATAAAGTAGGAGAAGAATCTCTGGTACATTCTGAAGACCCATTGTCTTTAGGAGTCCTTATTGAGGTGATTAGGTCTATTGTATGGTGGTGACTTCTATCTCTCAAAATAGTACATCTTTCCTCAATATTGTACCTGATCACTCTTTAAAAAACATTTGTAGATCTATTTGGCATCCCAACAAAGCATAATTATATATATATTTTTGTTTTTTCACTTACCCTATTTTTCCCTTAAAAAGGGGGATAGATGAAGGTGGAGATATATATAAAATTTGTCACCACAGATTTTTCTGACGAGTCCACAAGGGATGGTTCCTCTCTTCATCTTGGGTAACTGATCATTGTCCAAGTATCGATAGTGGGTTTGTACTTTTGTATGAATTCAATACTATCTTTCTTTCTGTTGGCACTTAACTTATTTGATTTTTAAGTTAAGCTAGCCAACTTCTTTATGTTTTAGGACCTCACCCAGGGTTGGTTTTAAAACCCTAGTTGGGTTCCCCAATGGGTAAAAAAAATTAAAAAAACTTAATAAAAGGAGAATAATTAAAGACTTCCTCCTTACCATTTTTATGGTAAGGAAAGGTTCATTCTAAAAATAAAAATAAATAAATACTTTATGAAAAGTCTCAATTTCTAAAAGCACTTTTTCAAAATACACTTAATAAAATATTTGCACTACATCTAACAATTTTTATAATTATTTCATGTGGAAACATTTCAAAAATAAAACTAACGATTAGAATTTTCAAAAGCACAAATGAACTTCTTCACTCAATTCATTTTGATGAAGACTTCATTTTCAAAAAAAAAAAATTGAACAATCCTAAACTTTCAAAAAGCACAAAATTTGAAGTTGGTGCTTTCCTTTCAATACATCCAAATGTGTTGGATGGATGTTATATCTTCAAGCCAAAATCATAACTTTGAAATTCCACTCAACACATTCCACATGTGTTAAGTTGGAATTTTTCACCTTTTCAAAAAGTACATATGAAACCCTCCATTCAATATACCCACATTTATTGAATGGAGGTTTCATTTCCAATCAAAATCAAAGATAAATTTTCTAAAAGCACATATAAAACCTCCCCATTCAATATACCCATATTTATTGAATGGACGTTTCATTTCCAATCAAAATCAAAATAAAATTCTCCAAAGCACATATGAAACCTCTCCATTTAATATACCCATATTTATTGAATGGAGATTCCATTTCCAATCAAAATTAAAAATAAACTTTCAAAAAGTACATATGAACATCTCCGTTCATTTCCAATCAAAATCAAAATAAAATTCTCCAAAGCACATATGAAACCTCTCCATTTAATATACCCATATTGAATGGAGATTCCATTTCAATCAAAATTAAAATAAACTTTCAAAAAGTACATATGAACATCTCCGTTCAATATACCCAAATTTATTGAATGATGATTTCATTTCCTAATAAAATGACATTATTTTGAAATGCACTTAACATACTCTATATATGACTAGGTTGGAAACTCCTCTTTCAAAAAAAGAAATAATCACACACGAAAATACATCTTTGAAAAATGAAACATAATTAATTTCCATCTTCCATACACAAATTTGTTAAGTGGAAATCTCTCTTTTGAAAATTAACAAAACATAACAAAAATTTTCAAAACACTTTTGGAACTTCATTTTAGCATACCACATTTGCTAAAGTGAATTCTCCATCTTCAAAACAAAATCCAAAACAAAAGAAACACATTGGAACTTCATTCTAGCATACCACATTTGCTAAACTGAAGTCTCCATTTTCAAAACAAAATAAAACAAAATTTGAAACACATTTTGGAATTTCATTTAGCATACTCAAAATTTGCTAAGTTATGTCCATTTCATAAATTCAAAACACATTGAAACTTCATTTTAGCATACCACATTTGCTAAAGTGAAGTCTCTATTTTCAAAACAAAAGAAACACTTTTGGAACTTCATTTTAGCATACCACATTTGCTAAAGTGAAGTCTCCATTTTCAAAACAAAATCCAAAACAAAAGAAACACTTTTGGTACTTCATTTTAGCATACCATATTTGATAAAGTGAAAATTTACATTTTCAAAACAAAATCCAAAAACAAAAGAAACACATTGGAACTTCATTCTAGCATACCACATTTGCTAAAGTGATGTCTCCATTTTCAAAATAAAATAAAAAATAAAAAGAAACACATTAGTATTTCCTCAGCATACACAAATTTCCTAAGGATCCTATTTTTCAAAATCAAAATCTCTAAAAAAACAAAAGAAACACATTATGATTTTCTTAGCAAACTCAAATTTGCTAAGAGCCCTATTTTCAAAAAAATTTAAAAAAATAAAACACACTTGGATTCTTAGCATAGTACCCAAATTTGCTAAATGAAGATTCCATTTTCAAAATCACAAATGATTCACAAAACAAAGCAAACAAAGAAAAAGAAGAAATTATTTTCAAACACTCCACTTAGCATACCCAAATTTGCTAAGTAAATAAAAAAAAAATCACAAATCAAAAACAAAATAAATTGGCCCTTTACTTTAACATACCCAAATTTGTTAAATAAAGGGTCCTCAAAATCAAAAAATCAAAATTCAAATATGAACCTATGGAAGCATCTCTCAAAATATTTGAACCCATTTTCAACATACCCAAATTTGTTGAAAGTGGATTCTATATTCAAAAATTCTTCTTTCCAATCAAATCTCAAAATCTCTTCTAAATCTATTTGAGCCCGACTTAACACTTTCAAGATGTTGAGTATGGGTTCAAATTCTAAATTCAAATTCAAAATCAACAAAGCAAGAAAATTTGATTCAAGTTTATTTTCAACATTGCGTTTTGCGCCAAATTTTTTAGTTCGCCAAGATTTTCATTGATGACAAAAAGTATGTGTTCTCGTTTCCTCATGGGATATACTTGGCCCTAGATCATGTCATCCTTCCCCGATCTGATTATGCCCACCTCATCCACTTTGGTCGAGGCTTCGAGGGGGCCATGATTACATGTGAGGGCACCCCTCCATTGTTAGAGCACGCGGTAGAAGCCGATCATCCGATCGACATGCCATCTAACTCGATATTCCCACTCAAGAGAAGGCGTGGAGGTTCCCACAATAGTATCAATGCGATCAATGCTAGTGTCATCGCTTGTTCCCCATGCCCAAGTAGGCTAGCACCCACTCACTAGCACCTCCAAGGGAAGGCTCCCATCCTGTGGATTGTCTCCCTGCTTTTGAGGTTGGGTCTAGCTCTTACTCTGCTTTCCCTACCAAGACCCAAAAAAGAAACAAGAACCGCATGATAAAGTGGTACCACACTCGCATTGCTAGGGAGATGGAGGCAGCTACTCAGTCTGTTGTAGAAGAGTTTCCCACGATGGTTTCCTTGCTAGTTACAACAAACTATTTCCATCCTCTCTTTGGGTCTAACAGAGGATGTCATGAAGATTTCTATTTCACCTCCACCAGTGGTTCAGTTCCAAGCACCATTCGGTGAGAGGAGAGGTCGTATGCCGACCTCCATTCAGGTTTATGCTGAGTAGGCGGAGCTTAGGAAGATCTAAGTTCGGGGCTCAATTTGACTTGAGATCAGTCATTCCACATAGTGTGAGTAGGCAGCTTAGGCAGAAGAGGGCTAGAGAATCCACATCAGTTCATGTCACTAGTCAGAAGCACTAGAGGTATAGCATAGTGGTCTCCACACTTGTGATTTTGGATTGGTGCTACCTTCATCATACATACAAGATCTTACTTACGAGACTACATCATAGAGAGTAGCTCTCAGAGAGTCGGTGGTGCTACCACACTACTTCTCATCCATCACCCGCATGTCTCCAAGATCTACTATTCTAGCCAAGGCCATGAAGGCCTCATCGGGGCAGAAGAGGACCCCATTGGTGATTCAGCTACAACCGAGAGATCCCATCCCATCTACACCGCCTACTATGGCAAGGCTGAGCTCTCCTGCTCGACCTTCCCCCTCTAGTGGTGAAGAAGGAATGACGACCTCAAAGTATCAGGTCCCACCACCACCACCACAATAGATATGGAGATGGTTGCTAAGGAAAGGAGAGGGTGATATTTCAGCACTATGATGATAGATCCTCCTAGGGAGTATTTACATCCTCCAAAGCCCAACCACATGAAAGTGATCCCACCATGCCTCATATCCTTGTGCAGATGATTCATTTTCTAGATAATATAGATAATTATCTTAGGAGAAGAAGGAGATCTTAGGATATGATGGGTTCGATGAGGAGAAAGTCAGCTTTGATCCTAATGAAGACGATCTATTGGAAGATTCAATGGGGGTGCACATGGTAGATACCCGTGGTTCTCTCCTCCGTGAGCAGCAGACTATGGAAGGTGCTGAGGTCGAGCGGGAAGACACAACCTATTTATCCCAACACCTCCTTTAGCAAATAAAATAGAAAGATGATCAGATAGATAGGATGGGAAAGCAGCTCGAGGAGTTGTTAGCAACAGTCTTAGCACATCAAAAATAAGCACTGGTTGTCCATCTTACTAGCCAGCCAGAGTTAGTGCATGTCATGGATCTAGCCAAGACTTTACCTCCAGTAGAGAAAGGTAGTACCAACATGTATAGGAAGGTAGTGGATAGTACCTCCAAATAAGAAAAGAATCAAGAGCATGGTTGAGAAGCAGGTGAGAGATGCATTGGCTCAAGCCCGAGGAGGATCATTAGTTTCAAAGGGTAGACCATACCTAGAGGAATTTGATGTCATCCAATATCCTAAGGGTTTTATGCCCCCTTCTTTGCTTTGATGGTGGAAACCCGAGGAAGAATTGCATTCGCATTATTACAACATTGGTGGCAGTGATGCTTTACTCTTCCATCTCTTTATCAATAACTTAGCAAGCATAGCCTTTGATTGGTACGCTAAACTTCTTAATAGTTTAGTGAAGACTTTTGCTGAGTTGGAGCAACTCTTCATTAAGAGGTTCATTGGATCTCAGCAAAGGGAGATTATAGGCGATATCATTATTGCTCAACAAAATCCTGGTGAGTCCCTCATTGATTACATTCTCAGATGGCATAATTTGAGCATGAAATATGAACCATAGCTATCTGAACAATACACCATTGAGATTCTGCTTAAGAATATTCATGGCCCAGTCGCCTTCATGGTAAAAGGTTTCACCTTCAAAGCTTTTGAGAATTAATTAATAAGATGGCTAGCTTACAAGGAGAAGCCAAACAGTCATCTTTTAAAGACCAATCAACAAAGTAGAAACCACAGAAATCTATTGAGAAGAAGCTCAGGGCAGTGATAGCAGTAGACAAAGGGAAATAGCTAGCTAGAGCATTTTGAGAGCCCTTGTGCTCCACAGCCATGACTTCCACCTCCTCTACCACCATCAAGGCAGCCCAATCGGCCGCCACAATAGCCTTCAAGGTCTACACCACCTCCTCCTCAGCCACATCATGCAGTAGTGGTACATATACCTGTCATCAGGTAGCTATAGTCCACCTACTCTTTTGGATAAACTTAATAAGCCTTATTTATTTAAGAGGGAGGTAATCAGGAAGATCTTTAATAATCTCTTAAAGAAGCTTGATTTTAACTACCTGAACCTAAGAGACTGGGGGAAGTGGGCAAAAGCAATGATCCTAACTTTTTCCCCTACCACCATATTCTATATCATGTTTTGGAAGATTGTTTCACATTTAAGGACTTGAACATAGTGGATCAATGCTATATTCAAGGCATACCTTGTAACAACCATTCAGTTCCATTAGGGTAATCCTTGGGGATACTTTGATCCTTCCAAAACCAAAGAAGGTTGGGATATCTCCTTATCCAAAACCTCTAAAAAAATTATCTCAAAAATCAAGAAACTTTTCTTGCAGGTGCCTAAGCCACTCAAACCTCCAACATGAAGGAAGGTTTGTAAGTTGCCAGAGCCAACTCAGGGAAAGGGGGAGATCAGCAGTAGCAGTAGCATGTGCCACCCCAGGATAGCCAAGTAGTGCAGCCACCAATCGAGTCTGGCCTCTAGTCTACCATTTCAGCTACTAAATCAGTGAACTCCTTTACTTCAGCTAGCTCTTCTTCTACTAGAGATTTTATATCAATGGATGAGGGCATCAAATCCCTCACCCCTCTTACTTTACTTGATTTCTACTATGTACCTCCTATCAAATATAAGAAATTGAATAATAAATCTAGCTTGAATTATATCTATGTCACTTCTGATGGGTTGTCTAAATCTATTCTAATGATAACTCTTCAAGTCTAAATAACAACTATAACAACTCTGATCTTCCTTCGATGAGTTGGATTTTCCTACTTTAATACTACGTTTGCCTCTTGAGATAGACTTGGAATCATCCACGAGTCCCATAGGAGAAGTGTGAGCGACGTGTAGAATCTTCCATTACCTGCACAAGAGATCACCGAAGTCAACCTCCATAGTGGCAAGGTTCTACATCCTAGGAAAGCACCTCAAGATAAAGAGAAATAAGTCATTGGTTCAAAGGATTGAGAAGCCCTTCCACAGGATGCTCCACTCTTGGATATGCTTGTGGAGGATCAGCCCAAGGTGAACTACAATGTCCTCTCTCACCTAAAAAAGTTGTCATCTAAGCTAAGCATATATGATGCCTTTGTCTTATTCAAAGAGATGAGGGAATCATTAATCAAGGCACTCCTTGATCCTGAGATATGCTTAGCTCAACTGATCGCTATTTTAGAGAGGCACATTATTCTAGAGAAGCCTAGGGGATCACTGTTACATATGAAGACTTTCTTCTGGGCATGGAGCATAACCATCCCCTCTACATTACAGTGGACATGGGCAGATTCAAACTTGCCAAAATTCTCATCGATCCAGGTGCATTGGTGAATATTATGAGTCTAAAGACCCTTGCCTATTTGAGGATCGACATCTCCACACTCTGAGGGGATCGGATGATGTTAAGAGAATTCAATGAACAAGAGAGGCTCAGGCTCCATAGTACTACCTTTGGAGGTAGGTGACTGGAAGATGGAAGCCAAGTTTTATATCATTGATTCGAATACTTCATTCACTGCTTTGGTCGGTAGGCCTTGGACACACCAGAACAAGATAATTCCATCCTCCCTCCATCGTGCATCAAGTTCAAGAAGGATGGGAAGTACTATGTCAAAGATGAAAAGTCATTTTCAGAGGTTGAGATATATGAGGATGACCTACTATCTTTCTCAAAACACCATTTCTCATGAACTTGGATAAAATTCAAATTCAAAAGAAAAAGAAAATAAAGAAAAAGATAAAGAAAAATAAAAAGAAAAAGAAAAATGAAAATTCAAGTGAACAAGAAAGGAAATTAAGAAGAAGAAATATATCACATTCCACCCACTTCATTCCATCATATGGACATGTGGGTGGATAACTCAACCTCCACGTGCGAGGTAAAGGCAAAAATAGAGGCAGAGGTGGAAGACTGTTGGCCATCACCAACAGGTTATGTTCAGTTCATAGAGTACCCTACTACTCACATAGCCTTGGAATCTAGCTCGAAGGATGAGTATAATGTGATTAGCATACCAGCCAACCCCTCTTAGTAGGTTTCATTGGAGGTCACACTTGAGCTGAACAACAATGAAGATCAAGCCTCCAGACAATGCAAAGTATTTGAATCAAATGTATGTAAAACTATTAGGTAACAATTAGGAACCTTAGCTCTAACCTCACTTTCATCTCAAAAGGTTGAAGGTTTAGTAGTTAAGGAAGCCCCTCAATCTTCCAGGGATGTCAAGCTAGAGAGATTCTTTTTGGGATCATCATCCTCAAGTCCTGAAGTTGATGTAGAACTTGAGGATGATTCATATAAATAATTAATGGAATTACCTTTTGATTAGTACATTGTGTTATTATTAATCTTACAAAGAAGGGTTGATTCCTTACTCATGGTCGCAAGTCAAGTACCTCAAAAAAGCTATGAAAACATAAATGGGGATGCACAATCAAGATCAGGATTAGGATTCAGTACAGTGGGTCCAATATACGATGATAATTCCTACTTAGTTGTCACCAACCATCTAGAGTCTGATAGGTTCTTTTCACACCAAACTAACTCTTATGAGGATGTGTGTTTAGAAATCTCAGATGATTTAGATGATCTCCAAATCAAAGATGCACAGCCAAAATTTAAAGAGGAGATCCATTCAATAATTGACAAGCTTAAAGAAATCAACCTCAGGATAGAAGAAAATCCATGCCTGACATACATCAGTTCATTATTGAATGAAGAAGAAATCAATGACTTAGTTAAGATATTGACTGAGTTTAAGGACTATTTGCATGGAGTTAGGAAGAGATGCCCAGATTATCTCCTGACGTAGTAGTCCCCAAACTAGCAATATCCTAACAATAACCCTATCAAGCAAGCTCCTGCAATTAGAAAAACAAGAACATTTCAAAGTCAAGAAATTGAATGTTGGTTTCATCAAGAAAAATACTACCGTTAGCTCCCAAGCATTTTAAGAAGAATGGCATTGATTCAGATCACTACAAGGCATGTCCTAAGATGATTTTTCCCTTTGAATTTTAATGGATACCGCCATCTTAGTTTATGGATGGGTCATCAACAATAAATCAAGATGGCTTAATGAAAGAAGACATAATCCATGTTGATGATCTAGTAGTTAAGAGTAAAGAAAAAATATTCATCTCTTTGATTTGAGAGTAGTTAAATTAAGATATATAATCTAAAATGAATCCCTCAAGTATGCATTGAGTAGTCAAAAAAATTCCTTGGGTTTATTGTCAACAGGGAATAGAAATAGATCAAAAGATTAAAGCTATCTTAGAAATGCCACCTCCTAAAAGTTTAACTCAACTCGATCTTTCCAAGGATGGTTGGCATATCTAAGATGCTTTATTTCCAACCTATCGAGATGCTTTCTCGACTTTTCAAAAGGATGTCAAGTTCTGGGGATGATAAGTGCAGATGCCTTTGAAGATATCAAGTAGTATTTGGTGAAGCCATGAAGTACCTTATCAAGGCCACTCATCCTCTACACTAATGCATTGGATGACTCTCTCGGCTTTGTTGGCCCAAGCCAATGATGAAGGGAAGGAGAGTGCTCTACCTCAGTCATGATTTTGAAGCAAACTATCCACCCATAGAAAACATTTAGCTTTAATCTTTGCCTCCCAAAAGCTATGACATTATATATGCTTTCTCATAAGGTAAACTTGATTTCAACTAATCCATCAGTTTCTTATACAACAACCCTATCTAGACATTTGACATGATGGTCCATGATTCTCTCACAGTTTGATATCACATTCATACCCCTTCGTGCGATAAAAGGATAAGCACTAGCAGATTTTTTTAGTAGCACACTTACTTCCTGCTGATTCTTAGTGATGATCTCCCTGATGAATAAATCATGAACTTAGGGGAGGTTGGCAACTGTTTATGGGAGATATATTTTGATGGTACAACTTCTTTTCATAAAAGGGAAGCACCACGATCTATTCTTCCTGAAAAGGTATGGGTAAGAATAGCTCTTAACTGCATGTGATGTGATTCTCATCTTTCCAACCCTACACCAACATTGAAGTCGAAAATGCTTTGATTGTGGCCGAGTTAGTTATTACTATGTGTATCAAGAGCATCAACATCTTTGGGGATTCTCAGTTGGTCAATAATCAGATTGTCAAGTCATACATGATTCTCAAACCCAAGCTTCCCATTACCATGAGTACTAAGGCTCAAATCCTCAAATCACCATCTATAAGATTTCAGAAAGAACAAGATAGAGCGCTTTGCAAACTTGCCAAAGAATTGGCATGTATAAGATGAGTCCATTCCAATAAAGGGTCCAAAATAGACAAGTCATCCCTTATTGATGTTGAACTCATCGAGAGACTTTTCTCTTAAAGGGGATTGTCATTTCTATAAGGACAAGGAGCTGATTGGAGGCAATTGTTCATAGACTATTTGAAAGATTGTACCAAGAAAAGTCACAAGCCCATTAGGTGAAACAAAGAGCTCTCTCCTATGCTCTCGTTGATGGCACCTTGTATCGACGATCCTTTCATCAAATGTGGATACATTTCTGTGGCATTATAATCGAGGTACATTCAGGTCTATGCAGGGCACATCAATCTAGTCTGAAGATGAAGATGAAGATCAAAAGACAAGGATACTACTGGCCTTCGATGATTACAGACTACATGGATGTAGCTAGAAGATTCCATCAATGTCAAGTACATGGTGTGGTCCTACATCAACCACCCAACATTTACACCCTCCATTAGCCTCATGGCCATTTTAGTGTTGGTGTATCAACATTGTGGGTCCTATCGATCCCCCTTCTTCCAAGGATCATTGGTTCATCTTAGCTTCCACTAACTACTTTTCCAAGGGAGAAATCTCACTGAGGTTACAAAAGATGTGCTTCAATTTTTTATGAACCATATCGTATATAGATTTGGGGTGCCTTGATGAATTATATCAATAATGGTACTACATTCAAAAGCACCAAGATCAATAGCTTCACTAGAAGACACGGTATAAATTGGAGATACTCCACCATCTACTATCATAGAGCAACTGGCTTAGCAAAAGCATTCAATAAAACTCTCATCCAAATACTAAAGAAGACTCTTGATGACAACAAGCAGCAATAGAATGAGCAGTTGGTTGAAGCCTTGTGCACCTGCACAATAAACTCCAACTCAATCCCCCATTTTTCTTAGTGTGGGTCAAAGCTCTACCTTTAGAAGTTCAACTCCGTCACTAAGGATAGCATTGGGTAGCAAGATCACACAAAGAAGAATGCAAAGTTACGGTTTGAAGAGCTCAAAGGTTTGGAGGAGAGTCACCACCTGCAAGCGTAACATTGAGTTATACAAGGCCAAAATGATTCAAGCTCACAACGAGTAGTTAGGTCTTTCCAAATGAGAACTTGTGTTAGTCCAAAGAGACTAATTGTGTCAAAGATGAGAGTATCTCATGACATGGCCAACCTATCCATGTTTATATGATGGTCCATGATCTCGTTTAATATCACATTCATCCTCCATGCGTAAAAGGATAAGCACTAACAGATTTCTTAAAGACACCCACTTCATTCTTTGCTTAGTGATGTTCTCCTTGATGAACAAATCATGAACTTAGGGGAGGTTGACAACCACCGATGGGAGATATATTTAGATGGTGCAGCTTCTTTTTATAAAGGGGAAGCACCACGATATATTCTTCTTGGAAAGGTAGGGATAGGAATAGTTCTCTTAACTCTAGACCACGATGTGATGAGATTCTCATACTATCTTTCTAATTCCTACACCAACACAAAGCGAGTATGAGGCTTTGATTGTCGATCTAGAGTTAGCTATCATAGTGTCTGTCAAGAGCATCAACATCTTTGGAGATTCTTAGTTGGTCATCAATCAAATTGCCAGGTCCTACATGGTTCTCAAACCCAAGCTTCATCATTACCATGAGATTACCATGAAGTTATTGGCCTAAATCCCTAAAATCACCACCTATAAGATTTCTTGAGTAAAGAACGCAGTAGCAGATGCTTTGGGCAAACTTTCCAAAGAGTTTGCATGTCTGGAAGGTGAGTTCATTCCAATAAGTCCAAAATAGACAAGTCATATCCCTTATTGATGGTGAACTCATCGAGAGACTTTCTCTTGAAGGGGAGGTTGTCGTTGCCTATAAGGACAAGGAGCTGAATTGGAGGTAATCATTTATAGACTATTTGAACACTGGCAAACTACCTCAAAAAAAGTCACAAGCCTGTCAGGTGAAATAAAGAGCTCTCTCCTATGCTTTCATTGATGGCACCCTGTACCGATGGTCCTTTGATTAAATGTGGTTACGTTCCCGTGGCAATATAGCCGAGGTATATTTAGGTCTATGTGGAGCACATCAATTCAGTTCGAAGATGAAGATGAAGATCAAAAGATTAGGATACTACTGGCCTTGATCATTACAAACTGGATGGATGTAGCTAAGAGATGCCATCAATGTCAAGTATACGGTGTAGTCCTACATCAACCACCCAACATTTTACACCTTCCATTGGCCTCATTGCCATTTGAGTGTTGGGGTACCGACATGAGTCCTATCGATCCCCCTTCTTCCAAAGGTCATTGGTTCATCTTAGATGCCACCAACTACTTTTCCAAGTGGGCAGAGGCAATCCCACTCAGAAAGGTCATAGCTTAGCATGTGCTTCAGTTTTTCAAAAACCATATCGTATATAGGTTTGGGGTACCTCGATGAATTATATTCGATAATGGGACTGCATTCAAAAGCACCAAGGTCAACAACTTTGCCAGAAGACACCGTATAGATTAGAGATAGTGCACCATCTACTACCCTAGAGCAAATGGCTTAGCAGAAGAATTTAACAAAACTCTCATCCAAATACTAAAGAAGACTCTTGATGACAATAAACAACAGTGGAATGAGCAGTTGATTGAAGCCTTGTGAGCCTACCGCACCACATACCGAACTCCAACTCAATCTACCCCATTTTCTTTAGTGTATGGGTCCAAAGTTGTTCTACCTTTATAAGTTCAACTCCCATCACTAAGGATAGAATTGGGTAGCAAGATCACTATAGAGTAGAATGAAAAGTAGCAGTTAGAAGAGCTCAAAGGTTTAGAGGAGAGTCACCTAGGAGCATGCTAGAACCTCGAAGTTGTACAAGGCCAAAATGATTCAAGCTCACAACAAGGTGGTCTGTCCTAGGTCTTTTCAAGTAGGAGAACTTGTGTTAGTCTAAAAGAGACCAATTGTTGCTCGTTAAAATATGGGAGGCAAGTTTGAACCCACTTGGAAAGGCCCCTATGTCATAGAGAAGGCCTACCAAGGAGGATCTTATAAGCTCATTGAATATATAAGGAAACACCAGATGCTTCCAATTAATGGGTTCTATTTGAAGAAATATTACCCATAAAATATGTTTGAAAATAATTATCAACAAAAGAATAAAAATCTGATTCTATTTCATTAAAATCTTCTCTTCTTTCAAAGTGTTGCTTGCTTATCTTGAGAATTCGCCATGATGCATCTTGGATAGGTGTAAGAGTCCCCCAGAGGCATCCTATCCCTCTTTCACAATACAAACATAATCAAACACAATATCCCGATGCTATTAGAATAGGTGTGAGAGACCCAAGAGGGATCCTATTTCGATTAGCATAACTGAGTTAGATGTAAGAGAACTCGAGCGGCATTCTTTCGTAGTGGAAATTCTCAATTGCCATCCGTGGAACCATTTCATTAGATTCCCCAAGTGTGCTTAGGGTAGGTGTGGGAGAACCCAAGAGGCATCCTATTTCCTTTAACACAAGCACAAAAAACTAAACACATATCTTTTGTCCCGGGCTATTTTGATGTGAGAGCAAGCCCCTGTGGCACTCACTCATTAGCTGGCCTAGGTTGGGTCTACATGCTACCTGCTAATATGTCACCCCATTGGTCATTTGTTGGAATATGTGAGACCCCATGCTTTCTTCTTAGCTTGACTATTACAAACCAATGAGTGCCTTATTAGTATGCTAGACTTCACTGCCCAACCAGTAAGCTACCTCATGTTGATTTTGCATAAGAAGATGAGAGTCCCCGAGCTTTCTTCTTGAACTAATCATCATGATCTAACTAGGTCGAGTATATTTGAGGTTTAGGGCAAGTTCCCTAGTGGCTCTTTTTCTCTTGACTACATTTGAGTTGATATAAGTCCTCTAGCGGCATTCACTCAAGAGTCACCCTAGTGATGACACCAATCAAGCGAAGATAATTACTATCCCAAAGAATCTCTATAGAGGATGTGAGTCCCCGAGCTTTCTCCCTAGGCCGATTGTTGCAAACTGACGAGCACCTTAGGTTGATAGCGACTCACTCGGTGGATACACCACTCTTGGTAGATGTGAGTCATTACGCTTTTTCCTTGAGTTAGACATCAAATACCTATTTGATATATGACTAGCCATGTCATCTTCTACAGAGTTTGGATCAATCCCTTTGCAACCCCTCTCCCTATGGCATTATATTTAGATAACATCCTTTACGACCCCATTTAGACACTACCCAAGTTACTCCGGGATTGGACAGTCCCCCTTTCCTAGTAGCCACTCTTATGGTTAGAGAATTTGTTCAGCGGATGTGCAGATTCAACCTTGGTTCAATAAATCTGAGATAATTCTAGGCTGATATAATCTCCTTCTTAGTTCAATCCCTCACAAACCAATAGGATACACGTTAAAACAAACTAAATAAACAAAGAAATTAATTCACTTGTGGATTAGAAATTCAAGCCCCCAAAGGGCCCCTTTTTTTCCAAGCACATCCTATCTTTAGTAATAACTCCCTATGAATTCCTACAGAGTTAAGATAAATCTTAGACTCACTCTCACCCCTTGGGTTCAATCTATTTTGCCATAATTAGGTTACTCTAGCAGTCATTCCACTTTGGAAGATGTAAGACTATGTCGCATTCTTTCTAGCATGACTATGGAAAACTAATGGGCAGCCTTAGGTCAAGATCGATTTATGGCCCAAAGCAACCGATCACCCCAGTGGTCTTTTGTAGTGGAAGATGTGAGTCCTTGAGCTTTCTTCCCTTGAATTGATCATTGCAAACCAAAAGGCACTCCTTTGGTCAAATAGTTCTCCTATCAGCTGGGAAGCTACTCTCTTTGGTTCAATAAATCTGAGATAGGTATAGGCTAATATAAGCTCCTTCTCAGTGTGATCCATCACAAACTAATGGAATCCATTAAAACAAACTAAAATATGAAACTAATCTTGACTATATTTGAGCTAATTTAAGTCCCCCAGTGGTATTCACTCAACAGTCAGCCCTAGGTCAAGTTCGATTTATTTCCTTGCCAACCGATAACCCTAATGGTTCCTTATATTGGAAGATGTGAGTCCCTGTGCTTTCTTCCTAACTTAACCATTGCACACCAAAAGGATCCCTCTGGTTAGCTAGTCCTACCTTATGGTTGGTAGACTATTTCCTTTGGATTGATAAATCTGAGTTAGCCTAAGGCCACTACGACCCCTACTCAATGCAGTCCACCGCAAATCGATGGGACCCATCAAAATAATTAAAAAATGAAACTAATCTTGACTATTTTTGAGCTATGTTAAGTCCCCCAGTGGTATTCACTCAATAGTTAGCCCTAAGTCTTGTTCGATTTATTGCCTTTCCAACCAATCATCTTAGTGGTTCCTTATTTTGGAAGATGTGAGTCCTCATGCTTTAAACTAATCTTGACCATTGCACACCGAAATGAATCCCTCTAGTTGGTTAGTCCTACCTTATGGTTGGTAGACTATTCCCTTTAGATTGGTAAATCTGAGTTAGCCCAAGGCCACCACGGCCCCTACTTAGTGCAGTTCATCGTAAACTAATGGGACCCATCAAAATAATTAAAAAATAAAATTAATCTTGACTATCTTTGAGTTGATCAAAGTCCCCCAGTAGCATTCACTCAATAGTCAGCCCTAGGTTGGGTTTGATTTGTTGCCTTGCCAATGGATCACCCCAGCAACTGGTCCCTACTTTGAAGGATGTAAGTCTATTATGTTTTCTTCCTAGTACAGCTGCTACACACTGAAAGGCATTCCCTTTGGTTGTCCAATCCTACTATGAGTTTGGTAGACTACCCTTTTGGATTGGTAAATTTGAGTAAGGTCTAGGCCTCCATGGCTCCTACTCAGCACGATCCATCGCAAACCAACAGGGTTTATCTCAAAATCCAAAATCTAATATCTAAAATTAATACAACCCTCTTCCCTCAATGGAGTCAAACAATAAACAAACAAATTCAACAAAACAAATCCAATCAACCTCCCCCAGTATAGTCAATTAAATTAAAATAATCAAAATAAATTAAACAAATCAAATCAATTTCTTTTTAGTGCGATTCAAAACAAACCTCCCATCCCCTTATGGATGATTTGAACCTATTTCCTTAGTGGAAGGTTCACATACTCTATCCCTAATGGATTCCTCCTTCCCTCTCTTATGTCCTTGACATGAGTAGAGTCACATTATGCTAAGCTCAAGATTCCTTCTGCACCTTTGGTTAGGAGTAGATCATTTCTGCTAGTGTTTGTGATTGTCTGGTGTTGTTGATCATTTGTCAACACCAATAATTTGTTCTGTCAATCACACACCTTTGTTAACCTCATTTTTGGAATGATCTCTCAACCCCTCCATCTTAGACATAAGACTTCTCTTAGACTTTAAGAGTTTTTTTATCTTAAGACACTTCTAGTGTAGGTGAACACTCAACCTAGCCCTAAAGACTTAGAAGAGTTAACCATAGGACTAGGTCATGCCTTAGGGGTGTTAGGAAAATTTGTCTACCCTATAACTTGAACCAAATTCCTCACTTCCTCCCTTCAAGTCAAACTCAAATAAATTCCAACTTCATTGATTTTCTCCAAACTCATATCAACTCCAACTCTAACTCAAACCTTGAACTAATTCAATGATTTTCTCAAATCATGAATCAATTCCAAATAATTGAAACTTATGATTGAAGCCCATGATTGGATTCCTAAGTCCAAATATATTTTCCAAGTCCTTTGATTCCCTCTCATGGACTTAGCTCAGATCAAATCTAAATGAATTCAAATTCAAGAAATTTTCTAACAACCCATTTATATTCTCATTTATATTCACGTATATAAATTAAATATAAATTCAAATCAATTAAACCAAATTCAAAATTCAAATCCAAATCAAAAATCTTTCCTAACTCACTTTGATTCTATCTTATGGACTTAGCCTAAATCAAATCTAAATCAATTCAAATTCAAGAAATTTTATCACAACCCATATGTATTCTCATTTATATTCACATATATAAATGAAATATAAATTCAAATCAATCAAACCAAATTCAAAATTCAAATCCAAATCAAAAATCCTTCCAAAATCTTTTGATTCCCTCTCATAGACTTAGCTCAGATCAAATCCAAATAAATTCAAACTCAAGAAATTTTTTCACAACCCATTTATATTCTCATTTATATTCACAAATATAAATGAAATATAAATTAAAATATCCAAAAATCAATTCAAAAATCAAATCCAAATTCAACCACAATCCAACCTAAACCTTTCAAGTCAAATTCTTGAACTTAGCCAAATCAATTTCAAATCAAGCCAAACCCTTGATTTTTCTTCGTAATTCAATCAATCCTTCAATCATGAATCAAAATATAAAGATAAACTCCAATCATCAAACCAAAACTAAATTCAAAAATCAATCCAAAGACAAACTCATGTTCACCCTTTTGAACTTGAAATTGTCAAATGAATCAAAATCCATTTGACTTCAAACCACTTGCCAATAGATTTATATTTCAATCATAAGTCTATATGTGAGTTCAACCAAACTTGATTCAAGCCTTGATCAAGTCAATTGATCTACTTAGGCTCACTTGTCCCAAAGAGACCTAAAGTACCCCCTTTTGAGCCAAATTCTAATCCTACCCAAGTTGGATTGAACTAAGCCCACCTAAGCCTCACATTGTGAACAACAACCATCCTGAGATAATCAATCACACAAATTGGGTCAAACCAAGTTAAACCTAAGAGTTGACCAAGTCAACACTTAGCCAAAATGAAACCTAAACTAGCCAAAATCTACCATAGGCCAAATTGATTGAAACCATTGATCAAAACTCATTCATGATCAATGTTTGAACTTGACCAAGTCATCATTTGAGCCTAACCTAGCCCAATTGGTCACTTGACCCAAGTTGACCCAACTTGACCTAAAAAAGTCAAAATGTGTCAAAACTTGATCTAAGCCAAATTGATTCAAACTAATGGGTCAAGTTCATTCCAAATCACTTGTTGAACTTAACCAAAGCCCCAATTGGCCAACTAGACCCAACCCAGCTAATTGACCTTGAACCCAACTTGACCTAAAGGTTAAATTGAGCCAAATCCAAATATAAACCAAATTGATTGGAAACAAAGATACCAATCCATTTCAAATGATCAACCAAACATAAACCAACCCATGACCTAACCCAAATAGGTCAAATGGGTCAAATTGGTCAACTTGACCCATTTGACCTAAATGAAATCAAATGAACCAAATCCAAATATAAATCAAATTGAACCAAACCAATGATGTTAAAACATTTTAAATGGTCATATGAACTTGACCCAACCCTTAGTTTGACCCAATTTGACCAATTGGTCAACTTGACCCAAGTTGACCCATTTTGACCTAAATGGGTCAACATGAGCCAAATCATATCAAACCAACTCCAAATTCATTAAAACTTGGCCCAACCCATTTTTCAATCATACCAAACATATTAAAATTGAAATCCAAGCCAAATGACCATTTTACCCCTAGGCCATAGGGTAACCTAAAATCAAAACTACTTGGAATTTGGTCAATTTCTTTTCATGGACACTTGTCATCCTCTTAGTGGACCAAATGGTCACTAATGAGGATAGTGCATATAACCCATTCGATTTGGGTCAACCAAACCCAACCCAAGGTCAAAATCGGCCACCTCACTTGACATGGGTACATGGGAATCCTTCCTCCACTCATTTCAAGCACATGGGAGCTTCACTACTCCACTCCACACCCAAAACTGAATGCCATGACACTCTAAATGGCCTAACAAACCCATTGAATTGGGTGAATTGGATCAAAATGGAAAATCTCTTCACAACCATCCAATTCACCTAGAGGGAGATATACTCCCCCTAATTCCACTTCATTCCACAACACACACACTCGATTGAGCTTAGGGAACTGAGCAAACCACCCCAAGGTTCCTCCAAACATCCTCAGCCCATTTCCATTACTTTTTTTTTTAGTTTCTTCGAAAGAAAAATAGGGGAGCTCCACCAAATATCCATCTCACTCAATACTTCAAATCAAGCCAATTCCTGTTGCAAGCTTCTTTAGTGGACCTAATCAAACTCACTCCAAGCTTCATCTAAGTTCTCAAGGCATGGGATAGGGGATCTAGACCAAGGCCAAACTCAATTGAAGAGGAGCTTAGTCCATAGAAAGATCTACTCAACCCTAAGGCTTGAAACTTTCAACAGAGCTTCATCTCCACTAGACAAAGCTACCTTAATGAATTCAAATGATGATGATAGCCTCTGATGATGTATGGATCAAAACTGAGCCTAGAATAGGAGTGTGGTCTTTTGTGAAAGGAATTTTCACTTCATGTAAAACTAGCTGTAGGATGTCTTCTCCCTTGCATGATGATGGTGTGGGTTGAATTTGGGCTCATCCGCATTTTGGATGGACGACCATAATCAAGATGCGTAGGATCCCTGATTTAATCCCTTAAGAACCACGGGCTTGATCTCAACCATCGGATCCTTGATTAGACGGGTGAGGAGAAAGCGCGTAGCGATGCCTCTAACGCGGCAACCTGATGTGATAACTTAAGTGACCTCTCCCATCACGCCACATGGAAAGCGTGCACCGTGTCAGCCTCCACGTGGCACCGACATGATTAGTCATATAATTAAGAGTTTAATTACTTAATAATCATGGAAACTTTAAAATAACATAACTAATTCTATAGTAATCATAAAAATACAAAGTAAAATACAATGTAAAGATATTTCTTAGAAGAATAATCTAAAATTATTTCTAATAGATTTTGAATAATGTATTTTCCTCAATTAGGGTTTTAATGAAAATTTAATAAACCTAATTAGTCCCTATGTATTTTATTAATTCATTTCAAATTTCTCGGGTATATTTAGTGGGATGACCTCTGCCTCCCATAATTTTCTTGAGATTTATTTATGGGTTAATTCAGGAGATCAATTAATGAATCCTTAATCACTCTCCTTATATAATTAAGGATAATTAAGCATATGAGCAATGGTTTAGTCCATTTATTAAGTTAATTAAACCTTGCTTAAGTAGAGAAGAGGTTTATGGAATGGGTTTGGGGAATTTTTCCTAAGCCATTCCCTAAACTCCTTTCTTTTTAATCCAAACTTAATTAAGGGCTAGTCTTCTAATCACTTGCTTAATTACTTTGATAAAATTTTCAAAGCATTCTAGAACTTAACTAAAACATCTTGGGTAGGTGCTTAGGTGTTCAATAACCTAAATAGCTTAAGAAATCAAAATCCAACCCACATGTGTGGGAAGGGTTATGAAAGTACTTAAATTAAATCATTTAACTTAATTAATCATTAATTATGAGCCAATTGTATTAGTTACCTTTCTTTCCTAAGATGCATTGCTGATTTAAATTCCTTGTGATTTTATGTCATACATTGGCTCATAATTATGTGATTAAATATATTAAAATGGTGTAGGTAAGGGATAATTAACACACTTAATTCACACCTTAATCAAACTAAAGTATAAAATTAACCTACTCACCTAAAAATTGAACTTAAACAACTCACACATGGGGGAACGGGTTAGGTCCAGTAAACTCATCTCACATTTCTCAAATTGAAATCAAACTCAAACAAAATCCAAACCCTCCTTAAAAAAAAATTTGATTTACTTTAAATAATTCTATTTCATAGGATTGTCTTTAGGAATTAATTAGGGTGAATGAACTTACTAGCTTTCATCACTTTATTTCTTTCCTAACATGCTAAATATGTATGTCATATGAAATTCATGTATTCATACTTTTTAAAAATCAAATTAAAAATGAAATGTCTCTTTTATGTCAAATTGCATGTTTTGGCTAAAGTAAGAATATGAATGGCTATTAACACTATTAAATCCAAAATTACTTTCAAAGATTATGAATCAAACATTAAAACTAAAAGGTATGCTACTTATAATTATTTATGAGCTTGCATGTGAGTAAAAATATAGAAATGTGCATAGTGTGACTTACGTTCTCTTTTCTTTTAGCATATTTTGAATAGGATTTGGCAAAGTGTATAGTTCATTTGAAAAGAACACAACACTTGCTTAAATTCATTCATATTCATTCCTATGTTATTACTTAAGAAGGACATCCACACTTATACATATAAATTACATAAACAAATCAAACAAATAAACATAAATTTTTGCATCTTTCTTTTTTTCCATTCATTTATTTTGTACATACATGTGTATTTAAGGAAAGTGGTATATTATAGACAACCCAGGCTTTTAAGTAGCCCTAAGTAAGTCTTGTATTTTACATCTCTAGTGCTAACAATGGCGCCTTACTCATTTATGCCTTTCACATATATATATATATATATCTGTGTGTGTGTGTGTGTGCATATGAAAAATGGATAAAAGAATCCCTCTTTTTCTACTTACCAAAATCATGCATCATAAAAACATTCAAATTTCTCAAACAAATTCTCTTAGCATTCATCATTAAAGTGTGCTAAACATTTCCATTTACATGTATATATATTCTTAGGATTCATTCATATGCATGTTACACATGTTGGGAAAGAAATGAAGTGATGTGCATTTTGTGATAGCATTTCACTTTACTTAATCTTAAAATATCTTTCTTTTTGAATAAGTTTATTTATGAAAATTCTAAACTTAGGATTAATTAAAATACACAATAAAATATTAACTAAACAAAAATCAAATATGAATCAACCTTAGAAATTACTTAAGGTAGGGAGGAAAGAGAAGTTCTCTTCTCTTTTTCTCTCTTTACAGCTTAGTAATTAATTGTAGGGTTCACTTAAACCAAATTAAAATACAAAACAAAATCAACTAAAGCAACTAAATCAATTACATGAAACAAAACCTCTAAGTTAAACATTTTCATACTTAGAAAACTTCAATCTTAAAGCCTAGCTAAGCATACCACACAAACTTTAAATGGCACACACATTAGGCTAAGTCACCATTTCTAACTTTATGTTAGGGTGATGCATGGTTTGATGTTTGCTTTTGTTTTGTGATATTTTATTTTAGTCTGGATGTTAGGGTGCATGTGTGTAGACTGATTGGAAGGGTGATCTTAGTCTACCCATTATCTTTTACAGGGGATTGTGCTTAAGGCTACAATAAAAAAATATAATAACTTTTGTTGTGCAGGTGCTTATACCCCTAAGCATAATCCAAAATAGACTAGGTGGACTTGGTTACCCATGTGTGGGGTGCTAAGTCTAATTTATATATATACATGCTTGGATTGTATGGTTTGTTTGGCTAATCTATGTTTTATAGGTGTTAATTAGATTTCATTTTTCTTATTTTCATGTACTTTTGCAATTAGGATTTTGGAATGATTGTTATGAGAGATTAGGATGAGCATTGGTCATAAGATCATGTCTTATGTACCATGTGAAGCCTTTGGAGCAACCACATTCCAACCAACCAAAAGAAGAAAGAAGAAAGAAGAAATGAAGAATGAAGATCCCCATAACATAAATTCCTTGCTTAATTGTAATTAATTCATTTATAATACGGGTTGTATAGGGTATATCTCGGCTACCCAATTTGTTTTTTAGGTTTGTGCGGTGGATCTTGACCACAAATGGCCTTTTATTCTTTTGCGCTAGTTTTATAAATTGATTTATGTTTGTTTAACTAGCGTATTAAGATGGCATTTTTTCCTAGTTTCTTCCTTGCTTTAATGTATGGACTGGATGATGATTAGTCCCTTAGGAAAAATAACTTTTCCATCCAATTAAATAACTCAAATTAAAAATGAACAATTCATAACCTTGCCTAAAGCTAAGGTTATAAAGCAAGATAAAAGAATTAGCAACCCCTTAGCTAGATGTTTTCTTACTTTTCTAACATCATGCATAAAAAGTATATTGTTTAAATCTTGATTGGAGGGCTTCCACCTTTGCCAGAGGACTTGGCTTGACCTATGAGAGCCATGGTGGAAACACACCTCCATATCTTGCTGATTTTAGCCCATAATCTAATTTCTCATGCATTAGGCATATAAATCCTAAAGCCTGTGTCAAATTAATTGTCCAAAATAAAAATAAAATGTAACAAAATTTTCATTAGATTTAAGTCATTAAAGCATGCACTTCATATGAGTTAGTTGATGACTATCCCCAGGCGGTTGTAAGCCCAACAGTCTGGTGATTTATCCTCTCTTGTGGAGGTAAACTAAATACTTATTTTTGTCTTAGATTTAGGTCATGCTTTTGGTCTTTGCCAAAGCTCCTTAGATTTAGGTTCAGGGGTTGCTACTTCCCTCTCTTAAGCATTTTCATGACCTTATATCATGGAATTATTAGTTCTAGCATTTTAATAAAAATTTAATTCAAATAAATTAATTCAATTTCAAAAATGTAAAGCCCAACCATAGGGTAATTTGGGATGTTTACTAAGCTTCCTAGTATCTTAAGCATCCCTTACTTATTTTCATTTGGCTTCGATAAGAACTCCATCCTCTTAATTGATCCCACTTGACTTTCTAAAAATAAACCAATCAATTGATAGTCCTACCTTTTCAAAATCTTTGGAGATAATGATTATTTATCTTAATCAAGAGTATTCCTAAGGAATCTCATTCCTTAGGATGTAATTAACTATAGGGGCTTGCCCCTGTAGAACTTAATGAACTCGATTTAAAATAAATCCTACTCTACTTTTCCATGTAAAGTAGGAGAAAATTCTGGTACATTCTGAAGACCCATAGTCCTTAGGAGTCCTTATTGAGGTGATTAGATCCATTATAGGGTGGTGATTCTATCTCTCAAAATAGTACACCTTTCATCAATGTCGTACCTGATCATCCTAATAAGAACATCTCCAGATCTGTATGGCATCCCAATAAGGCATAATTTTATATATATTTCTATTTTTTTCACTTATCCTACTTTTTCACTAAAAAAGGGGGATAGATGAAGGTGGGGATATATATATAATTTTTCACCACAAGGAGCTTGAGGTATTAGAATGATTGGTGGCATAGAAGTTGAATTATTAGCTACTAGTTGATTAGCAAATGAAGCAAGTGCTACATTTGATGTGCTATTCTTCTACAATATATCCATCATGATGATTCATTTGTACCATCATGTCATTCATCTTGGTACCAAAGTTGTGCAATTTCTTTATCTTTGACTTCGATTTGATGTTACATTTATCATTGCTCTCTAGCTAGCGCCACAGCATCAATCAATACAGATTATTCTTCTTCATCTATTTCTTATTATTATTCTACTCCCTGCTCATCCTCAGGGGAAGAACTTGACTGTCCTTCTCCTTATGAATTTATAAGGACAGTTGTTGCTAGGGCTAAATGATGATGCTGATTGTAAATTCGTATACCAGGTTGATAATTTTTTGCTTCCATCATATAAACAACTTCAATTCCCATAACTTCTTTTTCATTTTGATTTTCTTCTTCTTCCTCTTTAGCAGAGATTAAAGATCTATCTTCTACTCTCTTTTGTGATGACTCTCCTTTGTAAGCACCAAACTCAGGTTCAAGCTCACTGGATTCAGGTTGCTGGTGATGTTAAGCAGAAAGTTCATCTATATCTCTAACCATATAGATG
This sequence comes from Cymbidium sinense, assembly GCA_021442155.1. NCBI lineage: Eukaryota > Viridiplantae > Streptophyta > Magnoliopsida > Asparagales > Orchidaceae > Cymbidium > Cymbidium sinense. The sequence goes on from CM038220.1 coordinate 79,810,667, forward strand.
ACTTCTACTTCTATAGTGTCCAGTTCATCATCACCTTATTGCAAATGAATTTTTGATCGACGCTTCTAATGAATCTCTGGTTCATTATAAGGAAAAGAGATTTCTTCCATTGGGGGACTGTGATCATAGTCAACTTTCTCTAGGGGTGAATCGTGATGACGGGATCCCCTGTGAGGATTCTCACCACATCATATCTTTTGTCAGTGATATCGCTTATTTTAGATATCCACTTTATATGAGTTATTTTAGGTAAATTTATGAATATGTGCATCAGATGTCATACCTCTTTCTTTCCTCAGAATTTCATCACAGGGCCTTAGCCTCCATATCTACTTACCCTTTTGCCGGGACCTTTTAAAAGCAAATTCTTGGACATGGTCCAAGTGTCATGCTCTGATGCACACTACGTGAAGCATATTTGGCTTGATGACTAGTAACCATAAGATATGGTAACCTCCTTCGCATGGCTTCAGTATTGTCAATCGTCACAAGCCTTTGAAATTTTCTTTTCATTAAGCCTCTTTCCTTGGCTACTTCAAGGACATTGTGTATTCTAGAGGACAATGTTTCAAGTTGTCTCCTCTGCGGTGGTGGAGCACAACGTTGTTGAGTCTAGAAAGATTACTTCACCTCACTAGTAGAGCTATTCCTTTTACCCATTTTAGATTATCAAAGTTATTACGAGTAGGAATACTCATTTCTAGTGACATTATTGCTTGTTCACTCGGTTGTTTAAATGGGATCTGTTGAGCCCTTAGCTCAGCATTTCTTTTTCTTCTTCTTTGCCTTCTAGTTAATTTGCTTCCTGATGAGGAAGCCTCAAAATCATGTCTTCCATATACAAATATTTCAGTTGGTGAAGTAGTTGTACCATGACGTATTGAAGATACATTATGCCTAATGATAGTTCTTTTCATCACAGTGGATTCCGATTGACCAATCTTTCAAAAATTGAAGTTCTCTATCAGGTGAACTCCTTAACGAATTGATTGAAATTGGTTAACATGATAGGAGTTTCTGAGGCATTTTCATGGGAGTACAATGGAGATAGTTATAATAGTTAAAATCTCAAAATTGAATGGTAACTCCAACAACTTCTGTGTTGATGACGGCATTAGCTAAGCAGATGTTTGCACCACTCCTTGCTAAATAGTGAAAGGAGTGCTCTGTAGATCCATTATGCACAAATAAAAGATGGGGATTAATAATTAGTAGTTGTTATTTTATCCAATACTTTCAAAATATAGAGGTACTACATAATAAAATAATAATGTAATAAAGATATACTCTACAAAATAATTCATTTGACATAGAGTCTCATATATTAGTAATTTGAATTTATTACAAATTCAAATCCCCATTTTTTTATTTTGAATTTTCAAATATTTTGTCACTGCTATAGCATGTATATGACTAGCCGAAGATGGAAAGAGAATCTTATCCCCAACGGAGTCGCCAAAAACTGTGGGCTCTAAAAATTTGCCACTGACCTCTCACATTGAAGAAAGTATGATTTAGTGTTGATGAGATTTTAGAAGGAAGATGGAATAGCAGATAAGACACTACCCAGAGATTTCACCCTCATTTTGTAAGGTGGTTCTAGGTTTCCTATAGGCACAAGCACCTGCAGTTAATTACCCCTCCCAATACTAAGAATGAACTTTCGATTAAGGCTAGTCATTAAATCGTTGAATGCATAGTATATAGTAATAACATGTGGAGTTTTAAAGTTTAGATTTATGAAATTCATTATATTTAACTTAAAGCAGATCATTGGGAGAACGATGACATGCCCAATCTAGATCGCATGGTTTTGTCTCCCAAATTATCGTGTTCCCTAGTCTACTTAGTCAAAGGAGGTAGTCAACCCAACCTGACAAAAGAATCCCCGTCAGTAGCCATTTATGTCATCCAAGAAATTCTTATAGTCCTAGAGTGTTGTTTGTCTAAGAAGACAAGCTTAAGTCTACCTTAGCTAACAGAAGGCTTTTTTCCCTATCAGGTGTACTATATGATTCACATCTTAAGGTACAAAGCCAATGGAGAGTATACGAGCAACAATCATGATAGTAATATAATAGTGTCATTTGGCGGCAGCCACTCGATCTAAGAACTTTGGTCAAAATTGTATCATATGTAGAGCTTACTGGCCAAGTCACGCAGTCAAAGGACAGGAACCATGTCATTACTGGCATGAGACTGATTGAGAGGAATATAGTATAACACTTGATTTGACTTTAGCTCTTTGTGAGCTAAAATTTTCTTAATTTATCACATCCGATAAATAATTGCGGAAGGTGAATTGGGTTATATTTTATTTTAAGTTTTTAAATTGTATTTCATTTAAACATTTATAACTTAATGGCATATTATATTTCACATTTGGTTTGACACTTAATTTGAATTAGTTTAATTTGAAATTAAAATCATATTTTTAGTTTGAAGTATCTTCTCCGGTTGAAATCTCCATTCAACAGAGCCATCATCGGGGTATATGAGTTTGTTTGATCATTCAATTTATTATTTTAGATCCTTCTGACTCTATTAATTTAATAATAGAAAATCAAATCTACTATCATATGATAGAATTAGCTTCTTAGATATTTCAATAAGTTGAAATTTTCATAATAATTAGATTTTTAAATTTTGTTAACCCGGATCCGGTCCTAAGACCAAACCGGGAAGCAACCCATACAACATCCTCAAACACTAAGTTTAAGCATTCAACATAGTGTCGGGGACCATGCGGGTATTTGATCATTCAGATTATTTCATTTTTTAATTATGAGATTAATCCTATATTTATTTAATCTTAACTTAGCCTGCACGCAGCCTTTTTAGACATTAAAATTTTCAATTTAAATATCTATGTCCGGAAAACATGCAGGCATTTATAGCCTATATAATTTCATCTAATTAATGAATTTATTGACTTTAAAATCATAATTAAAATGAAATTTCATAATTTTTTTGGATTGAAATAAGCTCCATAATTCATGGAGAATTTAACTTAGCATCGCCTTCTATTTGCTTGTACGAAAAATTGCAGATCCGTGGCATATTGATTTGTATTATAATTTAAAACATTGTTCGCACTTAGCTTGCTTATTCAATGTTCCAATTCTCACAGATCATTTATCTTGTAATAATTAAAGAACTTTCAAATCTTTACCAATTCATCACTTTCAGCTTTTATTCTATCCCAAAAGTGTTGATCTTATATTTATAAGTGAACATTGAGTTCACCACAAATCTGATTCAAATTATATGAGTTGCTTTTGGTCACTCAATATATCATGTAGTTCAACTTGAGCTATTATTAAAAGACTTTGTATATACTTATTGATGAGCTAGTTAGCTACATTGTAAGTCCTTTTGTGAACTTTATCTCAATACCTTCAATTTTAAAGATAGTCACTTCGATATATCATAATTTTCATGTGCTTCAAATCTAATTTCAAATACAAGATCCAAATGACCCTTTTAAAGGCCACATTCATGATTGTTCATGAGTTGCCTAATTGAACTTGTGCTTATAAGAAAGCTACCAAATTCCATGCACACTCTTTATTCACAATTTGAAATTGAACATTTAGATTTACCACCAATCATTGGTCATTTTATATTCAATTAAGATCCTTACTTCATTTGACACCAAATATAGCTGTTTAAGTGTTCAATTAATTATATTTATGCTTATTACTTGGTTATGAAATTGACACCTTGAATAATCAACAAGAAATTTATTCATGTTATTTGATAAGATGTCAAAGCCCACTCATGTTAATATGCAAGCTACCAAGCTTCATAAAAAAAATTTATTTGATTGCATTCAATTCAAAATATTTTAGTTCACTTGGAATAAGTCGTAGTAATCTTCTTGTTTATTGCATGAGCCATATTGATGCTCATTGGTTAGAAGTGTAGTCACATTAGTAGTAGCCTCCTGAAGTTTCACTCACATTCAACTTAAGTATCCTCATTGGTTTAAACATATGAAACAAGAGTCAAGCATTCATTTAGCAATAAATTAAGTGACTAAATTCACCTTCACTTAGTACATTTTCATAGGGTAATAATGTTTATTGAGCACGCCACCATCTATTATTACTTTAAGTTACATGTGAACTCCACATTCCCTTTTCATTTCAATAAATTGGAGGCTAGAATGCTTATTATTATTATGTTATTTGAATCCTTTTAAGAGTTTGCATAGCTCTGATTGTTCATAGAAGCAATGAAGAGGGAGAAGGGTTTTAACTTGCTTAGAATCTTGTAAGCCTTTTTTTTTCTTTGTTTGTTCAATGCTCATATTCACATTATTTTGCATATTTACTTGATTCTTTTAATTTGAATTTAGATTTAGATTTTTTTTTTAAATTTAGTTCTTTTAAGCTAGTTTTTTTCTATTATTTTTTTAAGTCTAAAATTTAGTCCAAATTTTGGGAGTATTTCGGCATAGGGGTGTCACATCTAATAGGTTTGGGGCCTTCCCGTCATGCTCTGATGAGCGTGATGAGGCCTTCAAACTTGTACAATGAAGAAAACACATATATACATCCCATACATGTTCATTTCTTTACACATCCACAAGCAACCACAATAATAAATTTGCAAGCCAATATGACTAATCAGCGACTTGAAAGTGATGTAGGGAGATGTCAGTTACTATTTACTAGGCTAGGAAGGAATCGATGGCTACTATGAATTCGACATTGACAGAAACGGGGAAAGGGGAAAAGCAAGAAATGCCAGAAACTTAGAGAAACTCGTCTGATGATGGAGTTTCCTCTCGGTTGCGGTAAAGAGAATGATTGGGGAGGAAACAGGAAGAATATGCTGAGAGGAACCCACCTGATGATGGAGTTGTCTCTCGGCTGCCCTCTTTTGTGAAAAGGGAAAGTCATTACTAAGCCCGAGATTTAACCAAATTAGTGACACTACCATTCCACCCCTTGACATCTACAACTAGAATCTACCAAAGATAATAGCTGAAGCAAGTGTTACCAGATAAAAGAAGTTTGTAGAAGTCGAATTGAAGAGGTGAAGTAGAGCAGGAGAAGGCAAGAGGGATCAGGAGTGTTGTGGCTCGGTTGGATAGTAGTTGCGCATGGTGGATAATGGAGAAAACCAAAAGAGAGAGAGGGAAGGGGATGAGGAATAGATGCAAAACTTACTATTTGAAGGAAAATAGGAGAGTGCGATCGAGGGGAGAATTAGGAGAGAATAGGGCTTCAGTTCCTTGCTTACGGTTGAGGGAAATTGAATGGAGATGAAGAATAATGCATGCAATTTTGGTAGAGAGGGAGTGGTTGGGAAGATCGTGCGGCCCTTTACGATTCTTTGTGATTGGAGGGGAGGATCGACCGAATGGTTATTGTCATTCGATCGGGAGGAGCCAAGCGTGAACGGAAGAGAGGGAGATCGCACGAAGAGGGTTTGGGTCAGACAAGGGAGGGTTCGGATCGACGAGGGAGATGGGAGGAAAATCGAATGAATTGAGGCGTGCGATTGAGCGATCGAGGGACATAGGGTTATTAGGCCTTTTAATAAAATTTTTTATTATTTAATCAACTTTAATTTGAACTTTTCACAGACATCATTATATGGCCAATATATATGTTTATTGAAGGTTATTCTGATATTCGGGATGCAATGACACAGTCCATTTCACGATCGGAGGCCATTTGGTTCAAGTCAGCATCGGATAGATGCTAATTTCAGCTCAAAATGCACATTATCACTTCCGACCGCTCGATGTTCACGTAGATTTGTCTGAATCAATCCCTGACAGTCTCATTTAAAAGGTTTTGATATTTTAAAGCTAACAGCATAATCAATTTTATGAATGGAGATTATTTGAGCATTATCGCAGCCTCCTGACTCTGATATATGTGTCGACATATTGACAACTCAATCGCTTGATCAGTTGATCATTAAATTATGCAATATTTATATTCTGACCAATTTTGATGTCTTAAATGTAATGACAAAGTCCGTTCATCAATCGAATGTCATTTTGACTAATTTTGATGATGTTTGGTGTATCTCAGCTCTGATTTGCACTTCAAAGCATCGAAGTTGATCGAATTCATTTTATAGGCTCGATTTGATTCATGTAGAGTATGTGGAAGTCAACATCGAGCTAAGCTTATCGAGTCATGAGCTTGAGCTCGATGTCACAGAGCTATATTAAGGGAGATCAGTCATGTTCTCTTAGCCATACATAAAAAGGAAAGCTTCTAGAGAATTATAGAAAGATGGGGAATAACCTTGAGGACTCTAAAGGTTCCACCATATTCCAGAAGGATGAGAGGAGGAATGCTTCAAGAGAACTCTAGAATGGTATGGAATACTCTAGAACCCTTGTATATGCTAGAGTGGCATGAAAAGATCTAGAACCATGTACATATTATTTTATTCTAGAATATTCTTTTCTAGATTGTTCCTAGGGATAAAGGAGGACTATAAATAGATGTCCTCACCCCTCATTTGGAATCATCCTAGATTTCCAAGCAATCTTGAATTGTAAAGTTCCTTTACATAGTGAAGTGCTTTACATACTTCTAACCCCTCCTCTCTAACAGAGTTTTGAGCATTCTTGTCCTGTGTTGTGGGGGTTAAGCTGACTTAGCATCAAGGAAAGAGTGCTAAGGTCGTACGGGTGACTCGAGAAAAGTTTCTCCGTGATAGTTGGTATCAGAGCAAAGGTTGGAGGCATGATGAAGGCTAGCAAGGAACAAGTTGTTGGATCAGAGACCACAAATGTGGAATCATCTCAACAAGTCCGAGGTCGTGAGGAGCAATGTCATCCTGTTGCATCTAAGCCACATGGGAAGCATCTAAGCCACGTGGGAAGTCTAAGGAGGTAATCTCTGGTTTTGATTCATGTCTTGCTCAGGTGGAGGAGGCTATGAGTGGGATGGAAGCCCAGATGGAGGATCTAAGTGAAAGGGTGAATGACCTCGAGGAGGAGGATGCCACCATCCACTTATCAATTAGAGACCTGTTGGCCAAGCTGAAGGAATCCCTCCTGGATCATATGGCAAAGATGCAAGAGAACTTAATGGGGGAGCTCCATGGGATGCAGCGATCTCATGAGGAGGAGATGACTAGTATACGTGCAGGCATAGAGGAGATGTGAGGGGACATCGCTCTACGCAAAAGGGCACTAACACTCGGATCCAGCAGTCATGTCGTTGAAGCCAAGAGGATCGAAGTGCCAAAACCAAAGAGCTTTGGGGGAGTCTGCAATGCAAAGGAGGTGGACAACTTCCTATGGGGATTAAAACAGTACTTTGGAGCCATGAGCATCACTGATGAAGGTTCCAAAGTCTAATTTTCTACTCTTTATCTTTCAGACACTGCCATGTTGTAGTGGAGGAGGAGGCGAGGATATATGGAGAAAGGTATGTGCACCATATCAACCTTTGATGACAAGAAAGAACTCAAGAGTGGGTTCTATCACGAGAATGGATAAGGCTAGAGCCAAATTAAGAAGGCTCAAAAGAAGGGTCGATTCTAGAATAGACTTCACTAGCTTGGTGAAATTCCATTCTCTCTTCAACTTCATGGATGGACTCTAATCATGGGCTAAGACCGAGCTTAGGAGGCGTGGAGTGCAAGATCTTGCAACCACCATCGCTGTTGCAGAAAGTTTGGTCGATTATGCCGAGGAGTCCACAAAGCCAAAGGAGAAGAGGAGTACTTATGACAATGGTGGGGGAAATAAAGGACAACAAAGGGAGTATCACCAAGAATTGACCTCAACACAGGAAAAATACAAAGGAAAGCAGAAGGACAATGAGAGCAGACCACATAATAATTGCTTCCTTTATGGAGGACCACATTGGGCAAGGGAATGCCCTAAAAAAATGCCTTGAATTCCCTCCTAGCAAGTCATCATGAGGCAGGGGAAGCCGAAGAGAGAGATATGGCAGCACAAGTGGGATCCATGCAATTTTTAAATGGGATTCAAACTACCCCAAAGCCACAAGCCAGGGGGTTGCACTTCATGGAGATGGTTATTGCGGGAAAAACTACCACTACTATGGTAGACATGGGGGCTTCTCATAATTTCATCTTTGTAGATGAAGAAAGGCGGCTAGGACTACCAACAGTTGTAGGAGGAGGCTCCATCAAGGTAGCCAACTCAGAGGCAAAGCCAATATAGGGCATAGCTCGAGAATTGAAGACTAATGTGGGAGCTTGGTCAGGTACGCTAAACTTCTCCGTCACCCTAATGGATGACTATAGAGTTGTCCTTGGATTAGATTTCTTGGATCAGGAAAAAGCATTCCCGATGCCATTTTCCAGTAGCATGTGTATCATGGAGGGCAATCAAACTTGCATGGTGCTAGGAATGAGAACTTCCAGGTCAGATACCAAGATGCTCACAGCCATCCAATTCAAGGACATTCAACACTGACAGGGAAATGACTTGGCCGTTCTTCATGATATGAATGATGAAGAACCAATGCCACAAGAAGACATGACAAGAGAGGCAGAGTTCAAGGACATCTCATCGGCATAGTTGTCAAAAGAACTCTCACCCAAAAGGGAGATAGCTGGGGCCGCACTACACAAAGCAACAAGAGGGCCGAAGATGTGGAGATCAAAAAAAGAGACACCTAACGGAACCTAAGCAAGCTCCAATAAGAATGACTACTCCTTTTAACAAAGAAGTAATAGAAATGGAAGTTCGTAGGAGAGGGGTGTCAAACTGTAGAAATTATCTCATCAAATGAAAAGGGTTTCCAGATGGTGAGGCCAATTGAAGATGAAGAAACTTCATGGCAATTCAGATGAAGGCACGCGATGAGGGCATCGCGGGTTTAGGTGGGGGAGAATGTCACCGAGCTATATTAAGGGAGATCAGCCATGCTCTCTTAGCCATACATAAGGAGGGAAACTTCTAGAGAATTATAGAAAGATGGGGAATAACCTTGAGGACTCTAGAAGGTTCCATCATATTCCAGAAGGCTTGGAGGAGGAATGCTTCAAGAGAACTCTAGAATGATATGGAATACTCTAGAACCCTTATATATGCTAGAGTGGCATGAAAAGATCTAGAACGATGTACATATTATTGTATTCTAAATATTCTTTTCTAGATTGTTCCTAGGGATAGGGGGAAGACTATAAATAGATGTCCTCACCCCTCATTTGGAATCATCCAAGGTTCCCAAGCAATCTTGTATTATAAAGTTCCTTTATATAGTGAAGTGCTTTCCATACTTCTAACCCCTCCTCTCTAACAGAGTTTTGAGCATTCTAGTCCTGCGTTGCGGGGGTTAGGCTGACTTAGCATCAAGGAAAGAGTGTTAAGGCCGCACGGGCGACTTGGGAAAAGTTTCTCTGCGACATCGAGCTCATAATCAAGCTCCAACTTAATTTGACTTGGCTCGATAGCTTGTTGAGTTGGCTCATTCATATAATGACAAACTACAATATATTATATATGATGTTATGAGTTCGATAGCTTATCGAGTTTTTTAAATGAGCTCGAGCTCAACAACGATTAAAATAGCTTAGCTCGATTAAGTTAAAACACAACTCGACTCGACTCGTTTAGACTCCTAGTCACACTACATCAAGAAATTCACAATGAAGAAACATTGAGGAGAATTATACAAATTACACTTCACTCAATCTCTTTAGCAATTTTCACTTTTCACTTACACTTAAGAATAGTAAAAAGACACTTAATACTACAGAAAAATACTATTTTAGATGAACTCTATCGCTTCGTAATATCATGATGCTGCAAAATTAATAGTGGTGGCTCTATCAATTTGCTTTGGTGCCTGGGTTCTAGCATCATAATGTTGCTTGTTACAACACCAAGTTATTGACCTTTCTATCTTCTTGATAAATCTCACAAATCTTGGTGTCATAAAGCTAACTTCTTAGCATCGAGATGTTGTCTTCTTTATCTATGAAGCCAAGACCTTCATTGCACAATGTTAAGGCATTGCTAATGCAACACTAAGGAGCTATACACTCAAAAAAAAATATTAGAGAAGTAGATTAGAGATAGAAGTACTTCTTGGTCTCATGTAGAAGTTATTTTCTTAATATAATTAAGCAGTTGGATGAGAGTTGGCCTTTGAAGATTGGATGGAGTCTAATGATGAAAAGGAGAAGCGTACAAGTGAACATAAATTCAAAATAAATAAATAAAATGGTATCATATTCAGCAAAAGAGAAAAAGTAATGAAGAGGTCAAAAATCATTGATATTACAAATTCTTGATATGACCCTGAAAATTCCACTAGTCGAAGCACGAATCTTGACGTAGAAAGCAATCTGATCATGAATCAAGACTAATTGAGATCAAACGTTTATCATCAATCGACTCTTAAACATTGAGTGTTTATAGTCAAATCGAGCGTCTTGACGAGCCGAATCCAACAAGTCTAAGATATCATAATTCTGACATCATTTGAGCATTCAAATACACAAAATACATCATATGATCAAGGGAATCATCATGGAGTCGATGGAGAAGTGGGTCGGATTTTTCATGTATTCTGAGACGCCACTCCTCCAATCTATAAATAGCCCTCATTCCTCATATAAGAGGGAGGCAAGCAAGAGAGAGGAGAGAGCTCAAGATCCTCCAAGCGTGCCGCCACTCGACGGTCGTCAACCACCGCCGCCCGCCGCCACCATTGATCCTTGTCATCGTCAATCTCTGTCGGTCTCCATCATGATGACTTCTACCAGTGATTGTTCTCTGTGTTTCTGCCAGTGATTGTTCCCCGCATTTCCGCCAGTAATTGTTCCCCGCATTGCTACCGGTGATTGCTCCGCACAGTTCACCATCATCTGCTACTATTAGCAACTGCTACAACCTGATCGTTGTCACATAACTATTGTTCCTTTCTCATATACAATTCTGTAATCCCGATATCGGGAAGATCTTGTACTCTAAAATAGATACATAGTTGAAGCTTTTTATTGGGCTAGGCCCCGTGGTTTTTTCCTCTTTTTGAGGTTTTCCACATAAAAATTCTGGAGTGTTCTTGTTCACTCTTTAAATACCTGTGTGTGTGTTGGATTTCACAACGAAGCTAAAGCAAAATCTTTTACTCTCTACATTTCTAGCGACAGCGGTTTGGCACCATCTGTGAGAAATTGATTCCAATTATATCATCTTGTATGGTGACCAAGTTCCCCAACAAGATCAAAACCACCATCGAGATGTAGTAGTTCAAGCTTTTAAGGCGCAGTGAAGAATGAAGATTCATCAAACTTGTTCCTTGATTTTATCGGCGGGGCAAATCTTAATCTCAAAAGATTATCCAAATCAATATTACGGATATCTAATTAATTATCAATTAGAAGCAAGTCGGTAATACTAATGAAAAGGCCAAGGTTAAGGAGCAACTTTGGCTACAACCACAAATGGATGTTTTAATCGACCTCTTCCATACAGGTTAACATCATCGAGGAAAGATTCTGACAAACAACCTAGGATAGGTCAAAAGGTCCTTGGTGGACTTCCTACGACATCTTCCATACAGGTTAACGTCATCGAGCAAAGACTTTGACAAACAACCTAGGATGGGTCAAAAGGTCCTTGGGGGACTTCCAATGACCTCATCCATACAGGTTAATGTCATCAGGTGACACCCTGACAAATAACCTGTAATACTCTAACAAACAACCTAGATAGTCAAAAGGTTCTTGTGGACTTTCCTGAACTCTTCCATACAAGCATGCCATCTGCACACGACAAACAACCTCAGATAGGTCAAAATCCTCAGCAGTTCAATTCATTTCCATACAGTTGCGTGTGTAACACTCGACAAACAACTCGGATGGGTCAAAATCTCGGATTCAATTCAACCTCTTCCACGAGTTAACGTCATCGGGTAACATACGACAAACAACCTCGGATAGGTCAAAATCACCGGCCGATTCAATTCAACCTCTTCCACAAAGGTTAATGTCGCCGAGCAACTCGACAAACAACCAGATAGGTCAAAGGTCCTTGGTGGACTTCCCATGGCCTCTTCCACGGTTTGCGTCAGCCGGGTAACACTCGATAAACAACCTGGATGGGTCAAAATTCCGGTGATTCAATTCAACATCTTCCATAGTTAATTTCATCGAGTCACACTCTCAAAACATCCTCGGATATGTCAAAATCTCATATTGCGGTCCGCCATTACCATCGCCGGTCGCCGCGATTAAATTGCGGTCCGCCGTCGACTATGGACAATTTTTTGCTTACCGCCATCGTCGGTCATCCCGCCACTTGCGCCCGATTGCCGCTATTCGATTTGCGCTGCGACCCTCATGCGCCAACCCACTATCGCGGTCGCAGCGGTAATTTCGCTGGCGCCATGGCGATCGCGGTCACCACCATCGTCGCGGTCATCCCCGTACTTCACTGGTCGCTGATTGCATTGCGTCGGCCGTAACCCGGGTCGCCCGCGACCATTGCATTGCCAGTTCACCTTTCTGACCACCGTCGACCGCCGACCAGCAGCGTTGCCGTAGCATCCTTCGTCGCCGGTCACCCACGTGGCTACCATCGCTGCCGACCATCGCAGGCAATCTTCGTCGGTCACCACCATCGTCGCCGGTCATCCCGCCCATTCTACCGGCGCTCGCACCATCTGATTCGCTGCCGACCACCCACGTGTCAGCCAACCCATTTAGGTCACTGCGCCGGTAAAGGCTGGTCATGCCCGATCGCCCGACAATCTCCGTATCACCATTATCGATAGTTATCCTCGCCAACCATAGTCGTAGGTCACCGCCGTCGACCACTGTGGTCGGCCACCATCGCCATGCATCGCCGTCAACCCCCATCTCCGGTTATCGTCTCCTTGATCGCCTCCAAATCTGGATGGTCCAATGAGTACAGTTGATTACCTCTTCGAGAAAACTAAACGACATATGTACCGAGCGATGATCGCCTCTTCGGACGATCGGAGTACTGATTGGCGCCTCTTTCAAGGGAAAATTGCCGCGATGTAATCTTGGCCGGTCGCCTCAAACCGGACGTCAGGCGAAGCGGGTTAGCCTCTTCGAAAAGCGGAACAATGGCGTATACCGCGCCTTGATCACCTCAAACGGTCCGACGAGGCGGGCGCTCTTTGAGGGAACAACTCGCGTAAAGTCCGAGCCTTAATCCTCAAACCAGACGGTCAGGCGAGGCGATTGATTCTTCGAGGAAAAGCGGTCGACATAAGTGCGGGCCTTGATCGACTCAGAACAACCATCACTCAAGAAGAAGAGAAGCAAGCGATGAAGAAGTGTGCCTTCTCGCAGCCTATGGGGTTTTATAGACCCCTTGTAGGGGTAAAAGGATAAAAAATCGTCAAAAAAATCGTCAAAAGCGCCAAAACCGTCAAAAGCGCCATTTGGGTACGAGGTACGCCATGCTGCCGCATGCGTAGCGTGGCATATCGCCATGCAGCGCCGAGCCAGCTCAGCGATCAGACGTTCGGGGCGACCGCCTCCCATTCCACGACCAAACCTCGGCCGCATGACCCGCCTTCAACCAGCGTTATACCGATAGCTCAGCCTCTCTAACCGACCATCGGTAGCGTCAAACCAGCGTCCACTGCGACCCGCGTTCCGGCCTTCACCCAGTTCCCATTTGTCCTGTGACCGTTCGGCCATTATAAAGCGCCGATGTCAGCCTTTTCACCGGCCCGTCAGCTTTCTTGACCCATGAAGCGCATAACCACAACAATTTTTTTGTAGCGGATTCTGCGTAATCCAACCCGAAATCTTGTGCCTGCAAGTGCCCGTAAATATCTGCATGGGTCCATAACCTCGAAATCTTACGCCCACGCATACCCGCATACATCCGCGGTCCTGCACCCGCTTCATGGTCATAATCTTATGCTCCCGTGAAGATATGTTTTCTCAAAATGTATGGTTAATGGACCCGTTTATTGAAGAATCAGCTATTTTCAAATATTCGACATGTATATTTTTAGATGATTGAGATAATATCATCCAAAAATATGAGGGCAACTGATATGACCCTGAAAGTTCCACTAGTCGAAGCACGAATCTTGACGTAGAAAACAATCTGATCGTGAATCAAGACTAACCGAGATCAAGCATTTATTATCAATCGACTCTTAAACATGGAGTGTTTATAGTCAAATCGAGCATCTTGACGAGCATCTTGACGAGGCGAATCTAACAAGTCCAAGATATCATAATTCTGACATCATTTGAGCATTCAAATACACAAAATACATCATATGATTAAGGGAATCATCATGAGCTGTCTGATGGAGAGGAGTGGTTCGGATTTTGCATGTATTTACGACTCTCCCTATAAATACCTCATTCCTCATATAAGAGGAGGCGAGGCAAGCAAGAGTGAGGAGAGCTCTAAAGATCCTCCAAGCACAATCGTCGCGCCACTCCGTCGACTTCCGGTAGCCGTCGGTACCGTTGATCCTTTGCGTCGTCGATCTCGTGGGTCTCCATCATGATGACTTCTTAGTGATTGTTCCTATATTTACGCGTGATTGTTCCATGCATTTCCGTTAATTGCGCATTCTTCTGGGTGATTGCTCCGTATTTATCATCATTCTGCTACTACCGACGATCGTTGTCACATAACAGTTGTTCATTTCTCATATATAATTCGTAATCCGTGATCGGAAGATCTTCTACGAAAACAGTGTGGAAGCTTTTCTTATTTGGTGGTTTTTCTTTTGAGATTTTACGTAAAATTATGGGTTTTCTTTCTTCTTTAAATCTTTATGTGTGTGTTGGATTTCATGAAGCTAAAAAGTTTTACTCTACCGCAGCTGGTTTTCTAGCACGCAATAATTCTAAAAGATTGTTTGGGATCATTTTTATTTTTTATTTTTTATTTTTTATTTTATTTTATTCATATATATTTTTCAAAATAAAATATATTTGATATTAATAATTATTTTTGAAATCACTCAAAAATTCAAAAAAAATTTTAAATATCTTTAAAAATAATATGATTTAATTTCAAAAAAAAACATCAAATAAATAAAATTTTCAAAATAACATAAAATCGAAAATAATAAAAAAAACACAAA
Organism: Cymbidium sinense; assembly: GCA_021442155.1. Lineage (NCBI taxonomy): Eukaryota > Viridiplantae > Streptophyta > Magnoliopsida > Asparagales > Orchidaceae > Cymbidium > Cymbidium sinense. The sequence goes on from CM038220.1 coordinate 79,825,726, forward strand.
ATAAGCAAATAAGCCGTTTTCAGACCATCCATTAAATAAAGTCAAGCATAAACAAAAAAAATATTATAGACTCTGTGAATAGATGATTGGGGCCAAACGGATAGCGGGAAAAACATGCCCAAATTATAGGAAAGTGAGCAAGTTTGTGAGCCGTTTTTTAATTTAAAAATTAAACAATATGCCTTACCCCATTATATGGGGCCATTCAAATAAGTACATTATTTAACCATCAAAGTGAAAGAGGTAAGATTTAAATTACCAAAAATAAATTAGAGGAGGAGACTAAACTATGTACATTATTTAACTCACTATAGCATTAAAATTTTAATAAAATCACAACCATATCATAGAGGGGACTTAGAGGGGGCTATAAAAAAACAAAGTTTCGAAGTGAATCAAGTGATCTTATGTTTCTTGGCTTGTCCATCCATGTGGATGAAAAATATGCCAAATGATAGGAATGTCATGGGATATATAATAATTATGAGGAAATCGTGAAGTGTGGGAATTAAATCATCATAATGTTAAAATCTTTCAGGAAAGATATGATGTCATCATCAGCTGAATTGTTCGTTTGAACTTAGCTAGGTACTATATTTTGCATCAAAATAAATTGTATTTAGCTTATCATTCTATTCAAGTTGCCTAAGTAATCAAAATCACTTAGCTCCAAATGAACTTACTAAATTATCTATACTTAGTTTCTAGCTTATGTGAAGTGGCCCAATACTTCAATGAAGCATTTTTCTCAATAATCTAATCCTTTCTTTTAGAGTTAATTATGAGTTTTTGTCATCTTATGACAAATATTTATTAAGCTTTATTATGTAATTTACTTATAGTACTTAAATGTAATCTCTCTTATGCTATTATATCTTAACCTAAGTATATAGATTAAATAAAGAGTCAAATGATGAGACTAATTTATGCATTTTATTACATCAATTTTGTATTTTATAACAGTCAACAAAATTCTAAAAATTCTTTTTCTACCATTTTTTGTTCTCTGTCGTTCCTTTTCATCATTGTTAGTACATTTTTGATGTCACGTATTAATAAAACTAAAATACAATAAATCCAATAATAAGTTCTCAACTTAACAAATCAATAATTTATGTTTGTGTGTAGGTAACCAAAATTGTGTCAAAATTAATTTATATTTAGCAAAGTTTATTTGTAATTGATTTATGCTAAAAATTAAAAAAATGTTGAAGGATCAAATATTTCTTGTTCTTGGAGTGGATTATACCTCTTAGGCTTAATTAAAAAAAAAGTCCACGAATGTATTATTCTAACTATTAAGTATTAATCGAAATATAAATGTATATGTTCATAAATATATTTTCAAATTAAATATATATGCTTGATGCCAATGATAATAAGATATTCCTCTTAATTTATCGATTATCAAAATGTTTCAAAATTTATATATTCTTATGCATTTTTAACTTTTATAAAGATTCAAAAATAGTTTAATTCATACAAAGAATAATTTTTGAGAAAGAGCACATCATGTACTAATTTAATAATTATAAGTAGGTAGCATTTTAACTTTAATAAGGATAAGTTGCCTTGTAAGTGTGTGGTTTGCTTTATTTTTTATTTTTATTTTAGGAAACTCACCCAATGATTAGGTAAATTCTCTTAATTATTTGTGCATAATAATTTTTTATCTTCCACCTCTTCATACCTACTACAAGTTACTCTTAAAAACTCTCACTTTATTGATGACCCCTCTCACAATAATAATATGCCTTAGCTTGAGCTTTACTCCTTATGATGTTCCAACAAATAAAAAAAAAAAAAGAGTCATATGGATACTTTTAGGTAATCTTATAATTGGGATGACTACCTAGGTTTTAGCTCATCACAATAATTGGGTCAAGGCTCACATCATCAGCATAGGCCTACTTGTTATGAGCCATCAAAGCATTCTTCAAATTTGGTGTCAATCAAGATGGCAACACCTTTTAATGTCATTGTCATCTTACTCGTAGGTGAATGAAAAGTGTTTGTTTGTGGACACTATTGCTCAACTAAAATTTTGAGTAAACAATAATCAAGCTCGATAAACTGTAGATGTCTAATATGCCCTAACCTAAATTATTTAATTTTTAAAATGAAACATAGTCACTACACTTGGCATTATCTTGTCATAAGTACACGATTGTCTACTTCTAGTTTTGTCCCTCCCTTATACAATATAACAATTTAGTTTAAATAAATGTTAATAGCAACAATATGCTATCTCGCTAAATTAGCACACAAAGTAGGCAGCCTCATGTGATCCTAGAATAAAGCTTCGAGTGGTGCAAGTTCTAGCAACTTGCTTGGCATCTTATCTTGCTTCCTACAGTAATGTTGTGATGTACCCTCTTCATCCATTTTTCTTAACCTAGGTACTTGATAAATCTAGTATATTAGATTAAGTTGTGTTCTACCCTCATTTATAGCATTTCTTATTCAACATGAATAAGACCTCTTAGCTCATCTTCTGTAGGCAGGCATCAGTAACATTAATACTAGATGTTATAATTTAGGCCATAAACTCCCTTAGGATAACATTAAAATCTGGAAGCATAAACCTTTGATTAGAAATCCATCATGTACTATTTTGAGACAAAATAGAGTCATTTGCCATTAGCAAATTAGATGCTTCATTTGTACGTGTTAGACAAATAAAGCTACATTATAATAAATGACCCGAATAAGCAGCTGAATTGATAAACCTGTGTGAGTTTTATTGCACCATTGAAACATGTACTTGCATTTAAAGCCACTATCATAGGATAAGCTCATTTCAATGGATTCCTTTCAATTGACCACTTATAAAGCTTCTTCTTTTATTATTTTAGTTTCCTCTAATTGGTGATTAAAAATATAAAACATCATCACTATTTGCAATAGGATTCACCCCAATCACATAATGAATATTAATCTTCTAGGAATATTTATAGAAGATTTTATGAAGTTTAGCTATGAAAAATAAATAATATTTTAAGGAATCATAAATAACTAATAATTTAAACTTATGTTAGAATTTCTTTAAAGCTAATATATTTTATGATTATTTTATGAATTAATGTTATGCCAAGCTTCTTAAAATCTTAAAGGTAATGTATGTTTTTAAATCTAAGTCGTTATTAGAATTTTTTATAAAATTTTGAAATTAGATATAGTAATTTTAAGTAAATCCTAACATATTGAGAGGATTAAAAAAAAACTACTTAAACAATGAAATTTCAAAAAAATAAATAAATAAAGAAAAAAGAAAGAAAATTGTCATAGAATTAGAATAAATATCTTTATTTATTTAATAGATTAGATTACATTATTATTCATATTTAATAAAAAGAAGCATTTACATACATTGCACATATATTTTATATATTTATATAGTTAGCATTTTAATTTTTATATTTACATGAATAACACTCAAATCTTTAATTTTATATCAAAATTAGTATCATCATTAATTTTTTTTAAGTTAAATGAGTCTTTTTATGCATATAAATATTATATTTATAAATTTTAAAATTTAAATATTAGATATGTAAATGCATATCAATTGTGTGTTATGTGTAAATTTCCCTTAAAAAATTTAATAGTCTATATTTCTTTAAAAAAAAATAACTCATAAAAATTTTATTCAACTATGAATAACTTATGGCCAAATGATTATTCTAGCTATAAAGAATTTTGCTCTTTTTCATAAGGATATAAAGTAAAAGTAATATATTTATAAAAAATTACTCAATATAGTAAAAAATTATATATGAATGACGTCTGATAAGTTTCGCCAAAAAAATGGCAGATGAAAATCAGAAAATCTTCAACAATTTAAGAGAAAAGAACTTAGATGAATGTTGATGATTCACTATTACCTTAAAGACATGAACCCCTTCCCTCCACCCTGAGACCTATTCGGACGCGACACAAAACCATCGGGCCAAGAAACCGCTCCTAAAGTTCCTTCCCCGATCCCCACCTCACCGGTCATGTTCCCGCCAGAACTCCAATGACCAGCAAATTCCTTGCCATAAAGCAGTCGGAGAAAAGCAAGCGCCTCAGGCCTCGGCTGCGCCGCCTCCATGCTTCCATCAAGCATCGCCGCCACTGAGGTCATTGACGGCCGCAGAGCCGGCTCCTCATGCAAGCAACAGAGCGCCACTTTCACTGCTCTCTCCACTTCCTCCTCCCTCATCCTCTTCTCCAATTTCGGATCCGCAAGCTCCAGATACTTCCCTTTCTCGTGCATTTCTAATGCCAAAACCGGAAAATATCCCATCTCCCCTTCGCTGGAGCTTACGCTCGACCATCCCTCACTTCCTGCACTCTCCACCGACCAGTTCTTCTTCCCTCGAATAATCTCCAGAAGCACCATCCCGTAACTGTATACGTCGACTCGATCCGTTATGGCTGAATTGGAGAGCCATTCCGGCGCAAGATACCCTCTTGTGCCCCTCATCGTCGTGAACAGTCCGGATTGTTCGGGGCTAATGAGTTTAGCGAGGCCGAAATCGGAAATCTTGACGCCGCCGACGTCGTGGAGGAGGATGTTCTCCGGCTTGACGTCGCAATGGACGATCTTGCGGTCACAGCCGGCGTGGAGGTAGGCGAGCCCTCGTGCAGCGCCAATGGCGATGTCCATTCGCTCCTGCCATTCCAGAACAGGGCCACTGGCGCGGAACAGGGAACGGTCGAGTGAGCCGCGGTTCATGTATTCGTAGACCAGGAAACGCCGGTGGCGGCTTTCGGCGCTGAAGCCGCGGAGGCGGACCAGGTTTATGTGGTGGATGCTACCGATGACGGCGATCTCCGTGCAAAATTCCTTTTTGCCGTGTATGCTGCCAGCTATGCCTGCGCTAATGCGCTTTACGGCCACTGTAGTGTTATCAGGGAGCTCGCCAAGAAACACCTCGCCGAAGCCGCCGGAACCTATTTTGGTGGAAAAGTTATTGGTTGCGGCAACGAGTTCGGCGAAGGTGAATCGGTGCGGTAGGCCCGGGATGGTGATTTCGTCGAAGATTTCGGAGTCTTCAGAGTTTAACATATCGCCGGCGGAGCTATGGTTTCCGGTGAGCTGTGACCAGGGCATATTTCTGCCTAAATAGATCTCCTTAAAGGGGTTGGCTTATTCTTGCCCCTCCTTTGTTGTTGGCGGCGCAGACAATAGAATCCTGCGAAGAGGATAACGACGAAAACTATGCTGGCGATGGATGCCAAAAGGATCGGGACAAGATCTGAGCTTTTGCCGGAATCGTTCTGCGGTTGCTTCCAAGCTAGAATCTTGATGTATCCTTCACCACTGTCGACAACCCCTTGATTGCTAGTGCTAATAAGTGACCCGATCTGACTTTTAATCAAAAAGCAAGATTTCGAAGAATTCCTAAAGAAAAATCCCAGGCAGAGGCAATTCACAGTGCAGAGGCTACTGCATGAGGAGAAGTTCCCGCCAACGCTCGCTGGGCTTGCGAATTTATTGGCGAAGTAGTCAGTTTGACTTCCCAGGCTCAGATAAGATGCTTCCGATTGGTTCTCGCCGGCGCATTTGGATATGGAAGCTAAAGTGGAGCTATTGGCTGGCGAGCACCCGCCGGTAGGCGACGCCATGAACGACACCGGGCAGTTGCAAGTAGCACCTGTGCTCTCCACCGTGCAGACATCCAATTCGCCGCAGGACAACGGAAGATCACAGACACCGCTTGGAGCGACGAATTCTTTAGTGAGAACGGTGCCGTTGCCCGAGTCTCCCATGACGCGAAGCTGGCCGCCGGGTTCCAGTCTTATGAATTTAAGGTTCGTCAGAGGGAGGTCAACGAAATACACCGCTCTCCCTCCGGCGGAGAATAGATAAAGCCCGGACTCATTGGCGGCCATGTAGGCGACGGGATCGTTGAGGTCTTTCACCGAGAGGGGATCAGCCGACAGGCGCCAGTACTTTGATCTCCGTTCGACCAGAGAAGGACGGCGTCTTCGACGTTGACGAGGAGACGATAGTCGCCGGCGGATGTGGACAGTGATGAGCCAGCAGGGAGGCGTTGGTAGGAGAGTAAAGTGTCAGTAGGGTGATCGAACGATTGCCACAAAGAGATGTTGGCGGCGTCGAGGAGTTGGAGGTTTCCCGAGTCGAGGAGTTGGAGGGCGGCTACCAGATGGGAAAGCACTGGGGTGGACCAAAGGATGGAACCATTGGGGAGGAAAATAGAGAGACCTGCAGTGGAGAGGGAGAGGACTGCCGTGTATGGCGCCGGGGCGGCGCGGTTTGCAGACCAGACGGGGGTAGAGGTGGGTGAGTGGAGGATGGAGAAGACGAAGGTGGATTGTGGGGACTCAGAGTAGAGTATGGCGGAGAAGGTGGTGGAGATGGAGGTGAGAAAGATGCCACCTTTTTCGATGAAGTTTATGCTCGAGCCGGTGAAGTTGGGATAGAGGTATTCGGTGGCAACGAAGGCGGCGGCGGCGGCGGGGAGGTGGAGGGGGAGGGAGAGGTTGAGGAGGACTAAGACGATGCGTCGACGATTGGAGGCCATGCGGAAATTGAGATTGGCGGATCAGAGGCCATGGAAGGGTTTGGGAGAATCGTAAGGAAGCCATGGAGTAGCCAAGTGGAAGATGACGGTCTGATGATGTGGGTACCTAGAGCGTTGACCATGGCGGAAAATGGCTGACGTGGCTTACCTTTGAGACATTTGGATTGGCGAAAGAAGCGCGTTAGAAAAAATTATGCAGTGTTATCTTTAAAAAAAAAGACATTAAAAGAGAGGATGGAGAAAGATTTAACATTATTATGTGATATCATTGTATTTAATCTTATAATGTGAACTTAGCTATCAATGTATTAATTTTTTCAATTATGACATAACAATGTCGCATATTTTAAAAAACCTATATCAAACATTGTAATATAAACTAAAAATATATATTTTAATTTTGATTAGCATATTGGGATAATCATGATAGTTAATTGAGATTATTTAATTAGTATTACATAAAAATCTTACACATATGAATAAATTGAGGATAGTGCATTTAAGATACGAGTCTTTTATATGAAAAACTTATAAATGAAAAGATTTATGAAGGTTAATTAAGTTATACTAATTATATTAGTGTTAGTCTTACATTAAATGGGGTACTTCCCCTTAATTAAGAGAATGTTAATATAATATAATATAATGGGCTTGAATTTTGCAAAATAAATTTAATGATTGAAGTAGATGGAGCTTTAGGTATTATAGTTGTTATTAATAAATACAAAATATTTCTTCTAAGTTTTGTAAATCAAATATGCCTATTATGTTTGGTTGTGTTTAGGTTAGTTTTTTTTTTTTTAAGTTTTGCTTTTTCAGTAATTAGTTAGAAAGCAGAATAGTTTTTTTAGTTACCAATTTTTTAGTTATTTTTCAAAAAAAATTTATGATAAAAAATTTATTTTGAGAAATAGAGTTTTTGGCTGTTAAAAAGTTATGTTTTTAAATTTTTCAAAAAAAAAATATTTATAATATAATAGTTTTTTTAAAAGCTCATTTCTCCATAATAGTTTTACAACTAGCTTTTAAAAAATTACAGCAGCCTCAAAAGTATCATAATTCAAAAAAGTCTATTCATCGATCATTCAAACAATTCATTATGACCTTGTATATTATTTTAATTTAATTTGTGAAAGGATCAGTGTCCCATTAGTTTAAAAAGATGATTTTTTTAATGTTTATAATATTTTATGATTTAACACTCACGAACAATAAAAATATATATTAAAAAAAAACTTTATATCCTCTACCTTCTATAGATCCAAATGGCAATCTTAGACAACTAGTGTTGAGAAGGACACAGAATATCTTATAGGAAAGTTCGCACGTAGAGAAATATAAATGAAGAGAGCTGGAAGTCGTTCTGCTGTATAACTTTACTTATTAGACCTTGATAAAATGAATATTATAACTATTGCGTGTCATAAAATTAATTATGCTTGCTGTGTCATAAAATTAATTATGATTGTTGTGTGCTAGAAAATCAATTACGGTTGAGTGAAAGTTTACGTCTTAATCTTGTTATGGAATCCAAAGCCGCGTATTTAAAGTCTGCTTCATTTTACGTGAAAAATCTCGAAAAGAGGAAATACAATTAACCCAGAAAATCTTCTACTATGTATTTGTTTTGAAGTACAATTTTCCGTCTGAGATTCTGATACATGAGGACTCAATGGAATCCCAAAATCAAGCAACAAATGTCATATAATAATGGTGAAATAGTCGGCGGCCAGCGATGAAAGTCGTCGGATGGTAGCCGGAAGATGGTCGTCGATCGGGCGGTGGCCGATGGTGATAGTGGCAGCGATGGCCGGCATCGGTGATCGTCGATGGTTGGCACGATCCGAAAACGGCGGCGTCGATGGTGGCCGTGGCAACCGCGAGATTGAATGACGGCAAAAGCGATGTGGCGGCGGCCGTGGCGTGGTTGGTAACCAACGAGTGGTCGGCGGCGAGTGGTAACGATTATGCCTGAGGATTTTCAAGCTTTATAGCTCTCTCCTCTCTCTTGCTTAGCCTCCTCATGAAGAATGAGGGGTTTTATAGGTGGAGGTGGCGTCTCAGAATACATGCAAAATCCGAACCACTTCTCTTCATCAGACGGCTCAAAATGATTCCTTTGATCATATGATGTATTTTGTGTATTTGAATGTTCAAATGAAGTCAGAATTATGAGATCTTGGGCTTGTTAGATCCGCTCAGACACTCGATTTATTAACACTCCATGTTTAAGAGTCGATTGATAATAAGCGCTTGATCTCGATTAGTCTTGATTCAAAATGAGATTGCTTTCGACATCAAGATTCGTGCTTCGATTAGTAGAATTTTCAGGGTCATATCAACGATAGAATATAACTTCACGTCTTAACTTCATTAGGAAATTCAGCACGCACATAGATAGTTGAAAAGAGAATAAAAAGCTTCGGAATTTTTATGTGAAAAAATTCCATGAATAGGGTAAAAAATCAGAGAGCCTAGTCCAGTAAAGATGTTTCACTATGTCAAAATAGAGGTCGGCATTCAGTCTGTGGAGCTAGACAAAGCGAGCACCTAGAGCACAATTTGGGATGCGTAACCAGTGAGTTGGAACCCGAACTTCGAGAGGCGGAGTCTGGAGAGTCGTTATATAGATTAATGTAAGCTACCACAGAAAAGGAAATAAAGAAAGTAAAGTGCCAGTGTATTTTAGCTTTCTTCACTTTGGTAGCCTCCACTGACCTGTATAACAGTGCTGACCTCTCTATTTTTGGCATATAATGAAGCATTTTGTACTGGGCTAAATTCCATGGTTTTTTATCCTCTTTCTGAAATTTTTTTACGTAAAATTTCTGGAGTTTCTTATTTACATGTATACTAGATATCCCAATAAAATTAAGACATAAAATTTTATTCTACATAAACTAATTTTTTGATACCCAAGAATAATATACATACATACATATATTCTTTAATTTCTACTTTAGCCGACTCACTATATGTCTCGTTCTCCTGGCGGGATGGATCTACACTGGTAGATAACTGTACTTCTTAGACCTTGACAAAATGAATATTATAACATGACAGCTGTTTCTCTTTATAATATTTCAATCACACTAAATTAAACCAAATCAAAATTTTCATACAGACGTAATTTGCCAAATGGCAAAAACATTTTTTTTTTTATAACAAAAACTTTCTGAATCTTTGAGGCAGGTCGCATGCGCCGCGCGCGAGAATGCTTCGGATGTCCGAAGTTGAAAAAACTAAATATTTCTTTTGATTAATGCTCTAATTTTAAATATTATTTTAAAACTTTGTTTAATAGAACAAAAAATAAATTATTAATTAAATTTTATTTTATTCTAATATGAATGTAGTCTTTTGAAATGAATGAAAATTTTAAAATATTCATTTCTAAAATTAGTTACATAATATTCTATATTCTCTAAATATTATAAGATAATAATAATTTTTTAATTTACTGTATATTACATTATATTAATTTTGCTTTATGAATTTGTTTAGTTTTCTTTTGGGCTGTTGAATAAAATGAGATGGCTATGATATTCCTGCGTCAAATGGAGCTTTAGGCAAAGAACCACAGATACAATATTTACATATTTTTCACTTTTGTTGTTTTTTAAGAGAATTGGAACTTTTGAGCTTTATTTCACAATCAAACAAATGTGGACACTCACAGGGCTTTAGCTAAATTTTATTTATTTATTTTTCTTATTTATTTAATGAGAAAATACATTTTAAAAGAGGAAATATTTATTTCACAAATCATGACCAAATTAATATTTGTTGCCATTTTATCAGAATAAAGAATTGTCAATAAGAAGATTTAGTTTTACACACTTATAAATGGATCTAATTACCTATTAACTTGTTGACCTTTATGTATGCCACATAAGTCGAGTCGAGCTTACAAGATAAATTCGATTAACTTTGATCGCAAAAATCGGGTGAAATATCTCATCGCCTAAACTAGTCGAATGGTCTCCGATCAACGACCGCATCACGCTCAAAATATCAAATGATTAGATATACATATTGCATTATCGGCCGTCGAAGAAAATCCATCGATATGCCAGCATATCGAGGTGAAATGCGACATTTCTCGAATCTTCATTAAAATTGATAGTCGTTAGTGTAAACATGAGCCTATCAAATGAGAATGTTCGCTTTCTGACATCTGCGAAATATTAGCATTACGCTCATTTTGAACTAAAATTGACTCGATTCGACGTCGACTTTAATCAAATGGCCTCCGATCTTGAAACGGATTGTACCGTTGAATCTGGAACGTCGAATTTATCTAGAAATGATACACATATTATATAGGTTTGATTCCGACAAGATTCATAAAAATTTTGACGTGATATTATGAAAATCAGACATCAAATTTAATTAAATATATTTCGATTTAATTTTAATAATTAAATCATAATATGATTAATCATACTATACACTTTTCCTAAATACTCTATAATGATGTTCGCTCCAATTTTAAAAATCCCGCCTAATTTTATATGGAAATACATTAATGAATAATTAAGATATTAATCGCATTAATTGGAGGATTTCCGAAAGGAATCGGGACAAAATTTTGGAGCAGCCGAAACACTCGTTCCCTCTAGATCCCGAAACAGAAATCCCTATTCGCTCAAGAGACAACGGTCGCCTCTGTTCTTTTCACCCGTATGTCTCTCTCTGGTCCATTCTTTCTCTTCCGACCTCCCTCTCCTTTCTTACGGGAGGTTGAGTCGAGGCTCCCTGCTACAAGCCGAGCAAGACAGATCTCTTCCTCACTCTCCCAACCCGTCCATCTCAAGCAACAGCTCAGCCTCCCATCTCCCTCAAGCGGAAGGAATCGTTGCATTGCCGAAAAATGTTTTGAGGGAAGTTCTGGCCATGATGGAAGAAAAGAGTGGAAGTCTGATATTGAGAATTCATGAGATGATAGGAGGACAAGGATTGGATCTTTGAAGAAAAAGGCAATAAATGACTCAACTAAATTTTGACATTCTTTGAAAAAAAAGGCAGCAAGAAAAGGAATGACAACATAGTCCTATCTGTTTCTATTGAAGATGTGAGGGAAATGGGTAGCTGTTGATGCAAAAAAGGTAGCTGTTGATGCATTTTGCCAATCTCTAATCATGGATGAGCTTTTACCCACAAAGCTTGATGATTATCACATGATGTTAAGATTTCTTAAAGCAAGGAGGTTTGATATTGAGAAAGCTAAACATATGTGGACTGATATGATCCAATGGAGAAAAGAATTTGGTGTTGACAGTCTTACTGAGGAATTTGAGTATGATGAGTTAGATCAAGTTCTAAAGTACTATCCACATGATTGTCATGGCATGGATAAGGAGGGAAGACCTGTATACATTGAATGGCTTGGAAAAGTTGATCCCAATAAACTCATGCAAGTGACAGCCATGGAACGATATCTAAAATTTCATGTTAAGGAGTTCGAGAGATGTTTCCAAGTCAAATTTCCGGCATGTTCAATTGCTGTCAAAAGGCACATGGACTCAAGTACAACAATCCTAGATGTTCAGGGTGTGGGTTTTAAAAATTTTACGAAAAATGCTCATGAATTAATTATACGATCGTCGAAAATTGATGGGGACAACTACCTGGAGACTCTGCATCAAATGTTCATCATCAATGCTGGCCCTAGTTTCAAACTGCGTTGGAATAGTGTGAAGTCATTCCTTGATCCAAAAATTACGTTAAAATTCATGTGCTTGGAACCAAGTATCATACTAAGCTTCTTGATATAATTGATTCATGTGAATTGCCAGAATTTCTTGGTGGTTGTTGTACACGTGCTGATCAAGGTGGATGCATGAAGTCTAACAAGGGCCCATGGAAAGATCCTCATATATTGAAGATGGTCCTTAGTGGTGAAGTGCATTGTGCTAGACAGATTGTTACTGTATCCAACAGTGAGGTGAAGATCATTGCTTTTGCCAAACCACATTATCCTAGAATAAAAGTTGACACCTTTGCATGAAGAGGCCAAGGTTAACCACTAGATCACATCTTATGTCATCGGGGTGGATGATTGTGTTCCTATGATTGACAAGGCTGTAGATGCAGGATGGATGAATAATATCTCTAATAAACAAAAATTTCGCTATCCAAAAGATGGTCTTCCTCCCTCAGCTCACTTCCCAAAGCTTATTGGAATAATAATCATGGCCTTCATTTTGGCAGTCTTCATTGTGTTACGCTTATTAAGTAGCAGTGTGACTAAGAAGCTTCCCGAGAATTCTTCAAAGCTTGGCTATAGTTTTTCTTCCTTTACACTAGATAATATAACGTCTGAGTTCCCAGAAGCAGAGCTCCTTTCATCTGTTACCAGAAGACTTGGAGAACTTGAAGTAAAGGTTGACACAGTTGAGACAAAGCGAGTTGTGATGCCTTATGAGAAAGAGGAGTTACTTGATGCTATTTTGCACCACGTGGATGCATTAGATGCAAAGCTTATTACTACCAAGAAGGTGATCAAAGATCTACTAAGCTCGATAGGGCATAGTAGGTTTGAAGACCCTACTAGGGTCAATAGGATGTAGTGGGTCAGCTCACTTGATAATCGTCATGATTTCTCACTGCAAAAGTATAACATAAAGAGGCTTAATATGTAAAAATTGCATATATATTTGCTTTTATGCAAGTGATCGAATATCCCACTAATGTTCAATAGGATTTAGTGGGTATAAAGACTCGACTGTGGTGTCGCAAGACACCGCTCACTATGCTCATTAAGGCGTACCGAGTAAGCCAAAAATTATTAGATGCCGCTCCCCTATGCCAAAATGCTACCAAAATTTTGACTAAATTTGGGACATAAAAAATGAGGATGCTTAAATATGTGAAATTATATATGTTTGCTACGCATGTCAAGATCTTGCTCAATAATATTGGGTATGAAGACTTGGTGTCACAAACATTACTATGCTCAAGGGCATAAAGTAAAAACTTTAATGTATATGATGAATGAATCTTAAAATGTTCTTTTGATTAAATTTTGACTTAAAAAGGGGAGAATCAAGATTCATTTAAAAAGAAATCGAACATATCAAAATAAATACTTTTTGTGGTGTCACAAGAACGTCGTATAGATAAAGTCTTGGGTAAAGCATTATCATCGGGATGATGTCATCTTTTGAAATGTTACCAAAATTTTATCCACAATTCATACTTGCAAATAAAATTCAAGCTAAACAAATAGCGATGCATAAGCTCGCTAAAATAAAATTAATATCGCATTGAAGAATTATAAATGAGAATGAATTTGAAATAAATTTTAAGATTATATTTCAAATAAAGAAACATGGATTGAACTCAAACATATTTTGAATTTGAAGTGAATTGAATATTTTAATAGTAAATATAGATTTGGCACTTCAATATATGTTATTCCAAGGGATTTAATAAGATATTATAATAATTTAAAATGCCTTCCACACCAGATCTACAATTCTTCGTATAAGTAGATAGAAGGTAATGTCAAATTAAATGCTACAATAATTATGGAACTTTTTTCAATCCAAAAATAATAGAAATTTCATTCTAATTATGATTTTCAAAATCAATGATTTCCTTAATTAGACGAAATTATCTAAGTTATAAATACATGTATGTGTTCGGATATAGAAATTTAAAGTGTAAATTTTAATGTCCGAAAAAGCTGCGTAGGCTAAGTTGAGATTAAATAAATATGAAATTAATTTCATAATTTAGAATTAAAATTATCTAAATTACTAAACACTACATGGGCCCCGAAACTTATACTAAATTCTTAAATTTAGTGGCAGAGAATGCTGCGCGGGTTTAAAAAAAATAGAAGAACGATGAAATTAATTCAATCCTTTATAACAATATGCATGCAAGTTAATGAATGTATTCATATGCTAATTCAAGTCCATGAAGGATAAATATTCAACTCTATTTATAACAATATGCTAATTTAGTATACTTCCTGCTTTCTGTCATCGTGTAAGTTTAAGTTTTAATAAAGAAGTGTTTTATTTTCTCTGGTTGGTTTTAATTCTCCTGGTTCAATTGGTATCAGAGCCATGATGGGGTAATTCCCTGGAGAGGGGAAGGATGTTAGAGAATTTTTATTTCGTTTCACCATACTTTGGATGAATCTTTACTTTGTTCATTCCTCCCATGGCTTTATCCTATCTTCGTCGCAAATGGCCGTAAATCCCGGTTGCGTGAGGCTTGATAGGGTTGTAAGTCCTGTTTTTGTTGACTGATTTGGATAATTCTCTGGTGGAGGTTTTTACTTAGTTTGTTTTATCTTTTTGTGGTGATTCATTTCGAAGTTTTCTCTACGTCATCTTCCTCTCCCCTAGTTTTATGGCTTCCACTTCTTACGAGTGACTTAATCTCATGATTAGAAGAGATAATAATTTAATCAAGAACTCTGAAATAACAGAGTTCCCCTTGAATGAAGAAGACCTTAATAGATGGTCTCTCCCCAAAATTGATAAAACTATCATTTATCGATTTGGAACTTTTGATTTTAAGGGAAAGTCTTCGGTGAAAATCGTAGAACAAACCATTACTATTGATCAAATGGACAAAACCATTTATCTATTATCCTTTGAAGATCTGCATAAACTTATGCGAGATTTCAAATATATTCATATAGGGATGATACGATTGCATTTAAACCTTTAACTCTTAAAGGACTGCATCTATTTTAGGTAACTAAGAGATGGCGGATGCCTCCAATCAATCCCTAATGAGTGTTGTTAAAACCGCCTCTGTCATGGCGGTTTATTTACCTTTCCCAATGAGTTTATCTCTTTCGATATAAATTTTTTGAAGCTTTAAAATTACATTTACGACTTTATGGTTATGATTTCCTCCCGTGTTTAAACTATTGCTTTAATTTTCAGAATTCATTTTCGAGTTTTAAATACTTTAAATCCTAGAGTTCAAAAAAGTCTCAGTAGAAAGAGCGACCACGATGAAACATTAGCATCTCATATTGCTACTAGAGTGATTAAATGGAATGAGGTGGTATTTCCGATCATGGACCATACCATCCGGTCACAAGACCATCCATTAATCAAGACATCGATCAAATTATCCAAACTGCGAAGCGGCGTTGAAGTCGATTCAACCCTCGTCGATCTATCACCTTTCCAAGGTTTCTATCCCCTCGAAACCTCGAGAAGTCCGGTCGGATGGATCAAACTGAACCATCAATTGAGGCACTTCGCCTAAACAAAAATCATATTTATCATCCAGTGAGAGAAAATCAATCTCCCACTCCATAAAATGAATTTTAGTCTTAATGAGCTACAAAATAGGTTCTAAGACTAGAGATGTGGTTACAAGGAATACTTCCAACCTAAGTATGATAACTTTCATACTGGTATAGAAGTTTTACTTCTTTGAATACGTCACGAAATAAATGATTTATATTTTGAAAAATGAGAGAAAGAAATAGTCAAGCCAGCAACTATTCCTTTTCGTAGCATGGTTTTCGATTACTATACTCATGCTCAAGTTGTTTTGACTACCAAAAAATGGCAAACTGAGCAAGGAAAAAATTATTGAAGCATCTTATCCTCCATCAGTTGCAAAAATGGTGGATGATAAAACTTTAGAATTAGCGGCCTTCGGAAAAATTAGTTCTGATCCACAAATTCTAAAGGAATTTATTACTATAATTAAACAACTTAATTATAGTAATAATATACTTCAAATTATTCGAACATCTTTTAGCTTAGAATCTAAAATAGATCACTTAAACAAAGGGTCCCAAACTAGTAGAGCTTAAAAGCTTCTACTAGTTCAAATTATTAGACCTTTTATTCAACCACCTCCTAAACTTCTCTTAAATTTGGACCTTCTTAGAGACATTGAATTTGATTCTAAATTTAAAAAGATAAGTATAGCTTGAAGATATATGATGGGATGAAGATTCATGAATCCTCAACCGAATCTGATCAAGATAATATTGAAAAAAATTCAAACTCTTTTTCAAAATTTACAGGATTCTCATCCTTCTTTTGATATCCAAAAATTTCTTATCCAAGAAAACTATGGATAAACACTATTATAAAACCATCTCATTTATTATTTGAGGAGGATACCATTTGAAATTCCTATGATGGAAATTCTTTATGAATGGAATATTGATGGATTGAGCATCTCATTCATACTCTTCATAGAATGCTTATGTATTTGCTACGTTTCTAGATTTCAAGCAGATCATATTTTCACTGAGCCATAATTTGATTCTTCCACGAAGGATGGTGGGATAATTTTCTTCTATTCAACAAGAGAAGATCTCCTTAGTGAAATTGACTTAAGCTAAGATCTTCCAACGAAAGCCAAATGAAAATCTATCACTCTTATTCAAACGATTGTAGATCATTTCTTTGGATCCATTGGAGATCAAGGAGAAAAAACTAGATCCTTACTCCAAAAAATTAAGGTGTCCATCCTTAACCCATTTTCGATGGTATAAAGATATATTCTAGCTCGTGTCATGACACTTTATGATGCGAATAGCCTTCAGCAAAATTCATTGAAGGTCTTCCAACCTATTTCGAAAGGTTAAGGCTTCTCTTCTAATTATGATGGAACCATTCCATATGAAACATTCATATGGAAATCTCATTAATGCACATTAAAACAAGATTAACTATTTGTTCGATCTTAAATTAAAAGATCAAATGAAAGAGAACGTCTACTTGGAGCGACTTGGAGAATTCTTTGAATAATTCAAGTGATCCTCGTACGTCCTTTTCTCTTATATGGGGAAACACAAGATTGGTTTTCCTAAGCATAAAAAATCACGTCATAAAATGAAAATTCACACATAAATCAAGCACTCTCGTCCTCGTTCTAAAACCAAAGAGAGAAATAAAATGTTATAAATGTGGGTGCAGGTCATTACATGCAGTCATGTTAAGAAGAAGTTAAATGAACTTCAAATTGATGAAGGGTTAAAACAAACCCGAAGATTATGATTACATCTTACGATCGAAAGGAATCGAAGAAGAAGACTATATTTCTTCATCCTCATCTTCATCGATTCGATAAATCTAAGCGTAAAATCCACACAAGTAGATTATTATAAAAATATAATAAATATGTCGGGCCTACTCTCACTCACGAGCAAAAGGACCAACTAATTAAACTTTAGCACAAGTTGAAGATACTTCAACTGATAAAATTATAGAACTTCTTAATGATAAGAAGAAAGATAAATTAGAAAAATTAATTATAGCACCCTATACTCCTTTAAATTTAAAAAGCGAGTCAGTTCATCTTCTTGGTTCTTTATCGATCTTAAATAAGTAAAGAAACTAAAATTGAGGTTCAATAAAAGTTGAACAAGAACAAATAAATGGGCGTCTTATGGATCTTGAAATAAATCAAGGCCCAATTCATTTGAAACATAAAGGCGATTCTTGTCAAGAAGTTCTTACAAAATATTCAAAAGGCAATATACCATGGTATATTTCTATTAAATTAATTATAAATAAAAATTTATTTTACCAAATTTAACTCTAGTTGATAGTGGAGCGATTTAAATTGTATTCAAGAAGGTATTATTCCTAAATATTTTGAAAAAAAAGCGTAAAGCGTGATGAATCTTTACAAATTAATACAAATTATCATCATTGCATGTGTCAAGATGATGTTTGTATTCAAATGCCTTTTATTTTGTTAAAAATTTAACACAACATATTATTTTGGGAACTCCATTCTTAAAATAATGCTATCACTAGAATTGATGATACGAATACGGTGTTTTCTTTGGAATAAAGAAATCACATTCATTATCACCAATCCTAAAGAAATTATCATAAATGAAATGAATAGACTTAAAATAAGTCTATGCATATAATTATTTACAAGAAGAAATTTCTACTTTTATTAAACAACAAATTTCTTCCCCAAAAATACAAAAAAAATTATTGCCCGAATTCCAAAGGAAGTGTGGTGATAACCCAATTCTACGGAAAGAAAAGTGCATGTAGTGGATCTCCATACATTGATAATTTCAATGAACGGGACATTCCCACTAAAGCTCATCCTTGTCAAATGAGCGAGCACTACCTTGCTTTATGCAAAGACGAGATTGCCGATTTATTAAAAAAAGGAATAATTCGGCAATCCTACTCCTCTTGGAGCTGTACCGCATTCTATGTTATGAATTCGGCAGAAAAGGAAAGAGGAAGACCGCGACTTGTAATTAATTACAAGCCGTTAAATAAAGTTTTAAAATGGATCAGATATCCATTTCCCAATAAAAGGATTTATTAAATAGATTGCATAATGCAAAAATCTTTTCAAAATTTGATTTAAAATCGATATTGGTAGATCCAGATCAAGAATTGATTCTATAAAACGCTTTTAGTTCTTTGGTCATTACGAATGGAGCGTAATGCCATTTGGTTTAAAAATGCACCTTCGATTTTGACATATTATGAATAATATATTTAAAGATTATTTTAAATATATTTTAGTTATATTGATGATGTTTGTGTTCTCAAACATTGATGAACACTTCAACCATTTAAAACATTTAAATGGTTAATTTTAAAAAATGGATTAGTTATTTGAACCTAAAATAAAATTATTTCAAAGCGAAATAAGATTTTTAGCCATAATATATCAATGCTTCTATTAATAGAAGTATTGAATTTGCTAACAAATTCCCCAAATATTATTTTAGATAAAAAATCAGTTAGAGATTCTTGGGAGCTCTTAATGTATGTGTTCTATCATAATCTTTAAAGATCAGCCCACTCTTGTGATTAAAAGAATCCCCACCATGGTCGATACTCATCTAGTGCATAAAATTAAAGAAAAGTCAAAATCTTCCTTGTCTTAATCTTGCGGACCCAGATAGTTTCAAAATTGTTGGCGGTCGTTGGAGGTATCCTTAAGCGTGAAAAATTCCAAAGAAGAATTAGTTAAGCTTTGTTTTGTAGATGGAATCTACTCAAGAAAAGTATTCCATTATCAAAAGAAATGCTACATTTGATTTGCATCTCAAAATTCCAAGATGACTTACTATCAACATTTTCTCTTACGTATTGATTGTTCTTCAAATACATCATTGAACAAGATGTTAAAATTTGGTTTCAAAACAAATTTTTGCATCATGCAATCTAACTCTGTCTTTGATTTTGACATAGAATTCATTAAAGGTAATGAAAATTCTCTTCGATTTTCTGAGAATTCTTGGGATGATGGGTGGATCACCCGCATGGAAGAATGACCACTCCCTGAGGTCCTTCTTTTAGGACGGTGAGGCCGCTAATGGAAAAGATCCGGTCAATTCAGCGGTTGGCATGATCATTTAACGTATCTTATCCTCTTCAACTACGGTTGAAAAGGGTCAAACTTAAAGGCACCATCCCTCAAAGATGCAAAGATCTGTTTATTTTCTTAAAGAAGTAAAACAGAATATTATTGAAATCAATCCCTCAGATTATTCAATAAATAATCCATGGACTTTATTTGAAAGATATTTGGGAAACAACCCTTTCCCATTTGAATCAATCTCAGAAAATTATGAAAAATTCTAATAAGATGTGTTGAATCATGTTCGTGATCAGAACCATACTATTTGTATAGCAAATGTCGTTATATAAAATTATTCATCAAAGTGAATGGGGTTTAACTCCATTCCAAGAAAAAAATGTTTTTTTATCTCCCACTAATACAATTGAGTTGGGTAAATGGTGTTATGTCGGTATGATGAAAGCATTCTTCCTTCAATGAAAGAAGCATTCTTGGATGTTCATCATGGAAAGAAATTATTAACAAAGATCCCGGCATGGTTCGATGGTGGAATTACTTGGAGCGGAAACATTCTTCCAGAGCGATTAAAGAAATCTTTAATAAATGGATGGAAGCACAATGGTATCAATCCAGAAAAATGATTCAAGGACAAAACCTTGCTCATTTCTTAGCCAAATCCTGGATTTGGGTGAAATGTTTCTCTTGGGAAGGACCCTTTTAATCAACTTGTCCTTCAAAGCAATTCCAAATTAAATGGTGGAACTCGATCAATTGAAGACAAGCTCAAAGCAGTCAAGCTCATTAAAACTATCATGAGACTTGATTCCTCACAAATCAACGATTTTGAGTTATCGTGAGAGTCCCGCATCAAAAGGCGTTATCCTGAGAATGAGATTCAACATAGGCTCAAAAAAATCTACGAAGATCACGCCAGGTGTTAATCACCCTCTACATCTGTGGCGGTGAGTCCTCGGCGATGTCGGCGTGGAATCCATTGGAGACAATCAATGAATTCATCAATTATTGATTCCCTTTGCCACGGTGCAAAGGAATACATTATTATCTCCACCAAGGCTTTTCTACATCAAAAGCGGATGGCATTATCTCAGAATCCTCTTCTGACTCATAAAGCATTCACCGCCATTTGCTTCCACTATTGTAAAATTATTTTGTCCCCACAAATTATTTACTTTCCACCTCAAAATGGCGTTGCTCTGTTTATTGCACATTTGCTTAGCAAAGTTTTCTTCTGCCTCCACTTCTATATAAGGAGGCGTATTATTAGGTGTGCTAGTTTTCTCTTCTCTTCCTCTCTTATTCTCCTTGTAATCTCCTTGTTCCTCCACCTTCTGCTCTCATCGTAAGTTTAAGTTTTAATAAAGAAGTGTTTTATTTTCTGGTTGGTTTTAATTATCACGGTTCAATTGGTATGAGCCATGATTCCCACAGGAGGGAAGGATGTTAGAGAATTTTTGTTTATTTCACCATACTTTGGATGAATCTTTACTTTGTTCATTCCTCCCATGGCTTTATCATCTTTGAAATGGTAGTAAATCCCGTTGTGAGGGATAGGGTTGTAAGTCTTTTTTTGTTGGCCGATTTGGATAATTCTCGGAGGTTTTACTTAGTTTGTTTTATCTTTTTGTGGTGATTCGTTTCGAAGTTTTCTCTACGTCATCTTCCTCTCTCCCCTCTGGTTTTATGGCTTCTTCTTACGAGTGACTTCTAATCTCACGATTAGAAGAGATAATAATTTAATCAAGAACTCTGAAATAACAGAGTTCCCCTTGAATGAAGAAGACCTTAATAGATGGTCTCTCCCCAAAATTGATAAAACTATCATTTATCGATTTGGAAACTTGATTTTGAAAATCTAGAGAACAAACCATTACTATAGATCAAATGGATCCATTTATATTCACATAAACTTGCAGATTTCAAATATATTCATATAGGGATGATACTGATTGCATTTAAACCTTTAACTCTTAAAGGACTAAGCATCTATTTTTAGCTAATCAGAGATGATTCTCCAATCTAATGAGTGTTGTTGAAACCATATGCGGTTTATTTAACACCTTTCCCAATCGAGTTTATCTCTTTTCGATATAAATCTTTTGAAGCTTTTACATTTCTGACTTTATGGTTATGATTTCCTCCGTTAACTATTGCTTTAATTTTGAATTCATTTTGAGTTTTAAATACTTTAAATCCTAGAGTTCAAAATTTCAACCAGAAACGATGATCGAAATATCTTAGCATCTCATATTGCTAGAGTGATTAAATGGAATGAGGTGGTATTTCCGAATCATGGACCCATCTATTAATCAAGACATCGATCAAATTATCGCGGAAGGCGGCGTTGAAGTCGATTCAACCCTGATCGATCATCACCTTTCCAGGGTTTCTATCCCCAAAACTCAGAAGTCAGATCGGATGGTTCAAACTCGAACCATCGATTGAGGCTCCTAAACAAAATCATATTTATCATCCGGTGAGAAAATCAATCTCCCACTCCATGTGAATTTTAGTCTTAATGAGCTACAAAATAGGTTCTAAGACTAGAGATGTGGTTCAAGGAATACTTCCAATATGATAACTTTGTGGTATAGAAGTTTTACTTTAGACCGTCTGAAATAAATGATTTATATTTTGAAAAAATGAGAGAAAGAAATAGTCAAGCTAAAGCAATTATTCCTTTTAGTAGCATGGTTTTTGGATTCTATCCTCAGTTCTTTGTTTTGACAACCAAAAATGGCAAAATGAGCAAGGAAAAATATTGAAGCATCTTATCCTCCATCGGTTGCAAAATGGTGGATGATAAAATTAGAATTAGACCTTGAAAAAATTAGTTGATCCACAAATTCTAAAGGAATTTATTACTATAATTAAACAACTTAATTATAGTAATAGTATACTTCAAATTATTGCCGAACATCTTTTTAGCTTAGAATCTAAAATAGATCAGCTGCTTAAACAAAGGTCACTAGTAGAGGAAAAGCCTACGGTTCAAATTCTATTATTAGACCTTTTATTCAACCACCTAAACTTCCTCTTAAATTTGGACCTTCTTAGAAGACATTGAATTTGATTCTAAATTTAAAAGATAAGTATGTAGAACCTGGAAGATATCGGTGAGTGGGATGAAGATTATTGAATCATCAAGAATCGATCAAGATAATATTGAAAAATTCAAACTCTTTTTCAAAATTTACTGATTCTCATCCTTCTTTTGATATCCAAAAATTTCTTATCCTAAGAAAACTATGGATAAACACTACTATAAAAACCATCACCTCAGTTTATTATTTGAGGGAAACCAATTTAGTGGAAAATTCCTATGATGGAAATTCTTTTATGAATGGAATATTGATGGTCTGACATCATCATTCATACTCTTCATAGAATGCTCATGTATGCTACTTACTCATTCTAGATTTCAAGCTTTAGCTAAACCTCATATTGTCACGAGCCATAATTTTGATTCTACGGACCACGAAAGGATGGTGGGACAATTTTCTTACTATTCAACAAAGAGAAGATCTCCTTAGGTGAAATGACTTAACTAGATCTTCCAAGAGCGACAAAACCAAATGAAAATCTTTGTCTCTTATTCAAATGATTGTAGATCATTTTGCTGGATCTGTTGGAGATCAAGGAGAAAAAACTAGATCCTTACTCCAAAATTAAGGTGTCCATCCTTAACCCATTTTGATGGTATAAAGATATATTCTAGCGTGTCATGACACTTTATGATGCGAATAGCCTTCATTGGAAGCAAAATTCATTGAAGGTCTTCTTTTTGAAAAGGTTAAGGCTCTCTTATTATGATGGAACCATTCCATATGAAATTCACATATGGAAATCTCATTAATGTATTAAAACAGATTAACTATTTATTTTTGATCTTAAATTAAAGATCAAATGAAAGAGAGAACGCTTGGCGCAAGCGAGAATTACGTGAACAATTCAAGCGTGATCTCAGTGTCCTTTCTCTCTTCAAACTAAGGGAAACAAGATTGGTTTTCCTAAGCATAAAAATCACGTCATAAAAAATGTGAAAAAATTCACACATAAATCAAGCACTCGTCCTCACGGTTTAAAACCAAAGAGGCTAGAGAAATAAAATGCTATAAATGTGCCATTGGTCGTCATGATGCTGTCGAGAAGTTGGATGAACTTCAAATTGACAAACACGAAGATTATGATTACATCTTAAATCGAAAGGAATCGAAGAAAGATATTTCTTCATCCTCATCTTCATCGATTGATAAATCTAATTGCAAATCACGCCAACAAGTAGATTATTATAAAATATTATTAATATGTGGCCTTTTACTCACACTCGAGCAAAAGGACCAATTAATTAAACTTTTGAAGATACTTCAACTTGATAAAATTATAGAACTTCTTAATGATAAGAAGAAAGATAAATTAGAAAAATTTATAAGGCACATATACTCCTTTAAATTTAAAAGAGAAGCGAGTCATCTTCTTGATTTCTTTATCGGATCTTAAATCGAAGTAAAAGCTAAAATTGAGTTCAACTAAAAGTTGAACAAGAACAAAATAAATGGGCGTCTTATGGATCTTGAAAATAAATCGAGGCGCAATTCATTTGATAACATAAAGCGATTCTTTAATCAAGAACGGTTTCTTACAAAATATTCAAAAGGCAATATATCGAAATGGTATATTTCTAAATTAATTATAAATAAAGAATTTATTTTACCAAATTTAACTTTTAGTTGGAGTGGAGAAATTGTATTCAAGAAGGTATTATTCCTTCTAAATATTTTGAAAAAAAAGCATAAAAGCGTGATGGGGAATCTTTACAAATTAATACAAATTATCATCATTCTATGTGAAGATGATGTTTGTATTCAAATGCCATTTATTCTTGTTAAAATTTAACACAACATATTATTTTGGGAACTCCTTTACTAAAATAATGCTATCACTAGAATTGATGATACGAATGGTGTTTTCTTTGGGAATAAAGAAATCACATTAGGTTTATCACCAATAATCATCATAAATGAAATGAATAGACTTAAAATAAGTCTATGCATATCAATTATATTTACAAGAAGAAATTTCTACTTTAACTATTATACAACAAATTTCTTCCCAAAATACAAGAAAAAATACGAATTGTCTCCATGAATTCCATAAGGAAGTTTGGTGATAAATTGCTTTGGGAAAGAAAAGTGCATGTAGTGGATCTCCATATATTGATGATTTCAATGAAAGGGACATTCCACTAAAGCTCGTCCTTGTCAAATGAGCGAGCACTACCTTTATGCAAAGGAGATTCTTGATTTAAAAAAGGAATAATTACAATCCTATTTGGCGTACCGCATTCTATGTTATGAATTGAGAAAAGGAAAGAGGGCGACTTATGTATAATTAAGCGGTTAAATAAAGTTTTAAAATGGATCGGATATCCTATTCTAATAAGAGGATTTATTAAATAGATTGCATAATGCAAAAATCTTTTCAAAATTTGATTTAAAATCAGATATTGGCGGTCAGATCAAGTTATTCTACAGCTCTACGTTCTTTGGTCATTACGAATGGAGCGTAATGCCATTGGTTTAAAATGCACCTTAATTTCAAATCATGAATAATATATTTAAAAGATTTTAAATATATAGTTTATATTGATGATGTTTTTGTGTTCTCAAACACTATTGTGAACACTTCAACCATTTAAAATATTTAAATGGTTAATTTTAAAAATGGATTAGTTATTTTTGAGCCAAATCAAATTATTTCAAGCGAAATAAGATTTTTTAGGCCATAATATCTCTAATGCTTCATTAATAGAAGTATTAATTTGCTAACAAATTCCCAAATATTATTTTAGATAAAATATTCTAGAGAGACTTGGGAGCTCTTAATTATGTGATTTTTATCATAAATCGATCACTCTTTGTGATTAAAAGAATCCCCACCATGGTGCGATACTCATACATGGCGGATGCAAAATTAAAGAAAGGGTTCAAAATCTTCCTTGTCTTAATCTTGCGGACCAGATAGTTTCAAAATTGTTGAAAGCGATGCCTCCTTGAGGTATCTTAAGCGTGAAAAAAATTCCAAGAAGAATTAGTTGCTTTATTTACGGTAGATGGAATCCTACTAAAAGTATTCCATTATCAAAAAAGAAATGCTTTCTTATTAAGTGCATCTCAAAATTCCAAGATGACTTACTAATCAACATTTTCTCTTCGTATTTATTGTTCTTATACATCATTGAACAAGATGTTAAAATTTGGTTTCAAAACAAATTTTTGCATCATGGCGATCAAACTCTGTCTTTGATTTTGACATGAATTCATTAAAGGTAATGAAAATTCTCTTCGATTTTCTAACAGAATTCTTGCGAGGACGATCGGGGTGGATCACATGGAAGAATGACCACTCCAACCGAGGAGGTCCTTCTTTTCATGGAGGGGCGCGTAGAGGCCGCTAATAGAAAAGATCCGGTCTTCAACTTGGCATGATCGATAAATATCTTTATGGTACTTCCTCTTCAACTTCTGGTTGAAAAGGGTCAAACTCAAAAGAGCTACACCATCCTAAGATGTATTGCAGAATCTGTTTACTTTAAAGAAGTAAAATAGAATATTATTGAAATAATCCCTCATTATTCAATAAATAATCCATTGGACTTTATTTGAAAGATATTTGAAACCCTTTCCCATTTTAATCTCTCGAGAAAATTATGAAAAAATTAACAAAGATGTGTTGAATTTAGTATGTTCGTGATCAAACCATATTATGTATAGCAAATCGTTATACAAAATTATTCATCAAAGTGAATGGGGTTTAACTCCATTCCAAGAAAAATGTTTTTTATCTCCCACTAATCCACAAATTGGAGTGAATTGGTGTTATGTGCCATGATGAAAGCATTCTTCTTATCAATGAAAGAAGCATTCATGGATGTTCATCATGAATGAAAAGAAATTATTAACAAAGATCCTCCGGCATGGTTCTTCAGATGGTGGAATTACTTGGAATTAAATTCTTCCGAGCCAATTAAAGAAATCTTTAATGATGGATGGAAGCGACCCAAAATGAGCTATTAATCCAAAAATGATTCAAGGACAAAACCTTGCTCATTTCTTCATGCCAAATCCATTTGGAGGCTGTTTCTCTTGGGAAGGACCCTTAATCAACTTGTCCTTCAAAGGCAATTCAAATTAAATGGTGGAACTCGATCAATTGAAGACAAAAAAATTCATTAAAACTATCATGAGACTTGATTCTCCAAATCCTGATTTTGAGTTATGTATGAAGTCCTCGCATCAAAGGCGTTATCCTCGTGAATGAGATTCAACATAAGGAACGTCTCAAAAAAATCTCAGATCACCAAGGTGTTAATCACCCAATCACATCTACATGTGGCGAGTCTTCTGATGTCGACGTGGAATCCATTGGACAATCAATGAATTCCATCCTCATTATTGATTCCCTTTGCCTTTCTGAGCAAAACATTATTATCTCCACCAAGCAGCTTTTACTTTCCATCAAAAGCGGATGGCATTATCTCCATCCTCTTTCTGACTCATAAAGCATTCCCACCTAATTATTGCTTCCACTCAGTATTTTGTCCCACCAAAAATTATTGTTACTTTCCTCAAAAGTAGCGAATTATTCTCTGTCATTTTGCATTTGCTTAAGTAGCAAAGTTTTCTCTGCCTCCCACTTCATATAAGGAGGCTCATGTATTGATTGTGCTCAGTTTTCTCTTCTCTTCTCTCTTATTCTCCTTTGTAATCTCTTGTTCCTCACTGCTTCACCTCATCGTGTAAGTTTAAGTTTTAATAAGAAGTGTTTTTTATTTTCTCGGTTGGTTTTAATTCTCGGTTATTGGTATGAGCCATGATGGGGTAATTCCACAGGGGAGGAAGGATGTTAGAGAATTTTTTGTTCGTTTCACCATATTACTTTGGATGAATCTTTTTTGTTCATTCCTCCATGGCTTTATCTCTTAAAAATGATGCCGTAAATCCGTTTGTGAGGCTTGATAAGTTGTAAGTCTGTTTTTTGTTGGATTTGGATAATTCTCATGGAGGTTTTACTTAGTTTGTTTTATCTTTTTGTGGTGATTCATTTTGAGTTTCTCTACGTCATCTTCCTCTCTCCCCTGGTTTTATGGCTTACTTCGTGACTTAATCTCACGATTAGAAGAGATAATAATTTCAAGAACTTCTGAAATAAGTTCCCCTTGAATGAAGAAGACTAAATAGATGGTCTCTCTCCCAAAATTGATAAAACTATCATTTATCGATTTGGAACTTTTGATTTTAAGGAAATCTTGGTGAAACGTAGAACAAACCATTCTATAGATCAAATGGATAAACCATTTATCTATTATCCTTTGAAGATGCATAAATATGCGAGATTTCAAATATATTCATATAGGGATGATATGCATTAAACCTTTAACTATTAAAGGTCTAAATGCATCTATTTTAACTAGAGATGGCGGATCTCCTTGGGCTCAATCCCAATGAGTGTTGTTGAAAGCCTATGTCGCGGTTTATTTCAACACCTTTCCCAATGAGTTTATCTCTTTTGATATAAATCTTTTGAAGCTTTAAAATTACATTCTGACTTTATGGTTATGATTTTCGGTTACGAAACTATTGCTTTAATTTTTGAATTCATTTTGAGTTTTAAATACTTTAAATCTAGAGTTCAAGCGTTCATAGAAAAACTACGATGAAACAAATCTTAGCATCTCATTGCTACTAGCAGTGATTAAATGGAATGAGGTGGTATTTCGAATCATGGACCATCCATGGGTCACAAGACCATCCATTAATCAAGATGTGATCAATAATTCAAGCTATGGCGATGTTGAAGTCGATTCAACCCTCGTCGATCACTTCTAGGGTTTCTATCCCTCAAACCTTAGAAGTCAGTCGGATGGTTCTCAACCATCGATTGAGGCCCTTTAAACAAAATCATATTTATCATCCGGTGAGAAAATCAATCTCCATAAAATGAACTTTAGTCTTAATGAGCTACACAAAAGGTTAAGACTAGAGATGTTTACGAAGGAATACTTCCAACCAAGTATGATAACTTTGTACACAGTATAGAAGTTTTACTTTTAGAACGTCTCGAAATAAATGATTTATATTTTGAAAAATGAGAGAAAATAATAGTCAAAAGCAACTATTCCTTTGTAGCATGGTTTTGATTCTTATGCTCAATCGCTCAAGTTCTTTGTTTTGACAACCAAAAATGGCAAAATGAGCAAGGAAAAAATATTGAAGCATCTTATCCTCCATCAGTTAAAAATGGTGGATGATAAAACTTTAGAATTAGCGGCCTTGAAAAATAAGTTAGATCCACAAATTCTAAAGGAATTTATTACTATAATTAAACAACTTAATTATAGTAATAGTATACTTCAAATAATCTGATCATCTTTTTAGCTTAGAATCTAAAATAGATCATGCTTAAACAAAGGGTCCAAACTAGTAGAGCTTAGAAAAGCCTACTAGTTCAAATTTATTATTAGACCTTTTATTCAACCACCTCTAAACTTCCTCTTAAGTTTGGACCCTCTTACGAAGACATTGAATTTGATTCTAAATTTAAAAGATAAGTATGTAAGCTTGAAGATACCGGATGATGAAGATTCATTGAATCATCAGCGATCGAAGATAATATTGAAAAATTCAAACTCTTTTCAAAATTTAGATTCTCATCCTTCTTTTGATATCCAGATTTCTTATCCTAAGAAAACTATGGATAAACACTACTATATAAAAACCATCACCTCCAGTTTATTATTTGAGGAGGATACCAATGAAATTCTATGATGGAAATTCCCTTTATGAATGGAATATTGATGGTATGACAGAGCATCAGGTCATTCATACTCTTCATAGAATGCTCATGTATGCTACTTCTGTTCATTCTAGATTTCAAGCTTTAGCTAAACCTCATATTGTCACTAGAGCCATAATTTCAGGATTTTCTGGTACCCTGAAAGGATGGTGGGACAATTTTCTTACTATTCAACAAGAGAAGATCTCCTTGGTGAAATCGACTTAAGCACTAAAGATCTTCCTAAAGAACGACAAAAGCCAAATGAAAATCTTTGTCTACACTCTTATTCAACGATTGTAGATCATTTTTTCTTTGGATCATTGGAGATCAAGGAGAAAAAACTAGATCCTTACCAAAATTAAGGTGTCCATCCTTAACCCATTTTAGTTGGTATAAGATATATTCCTAGCTCGTGTCATGACACTTTATGATGCGAATAGCCTTCATTGGAAGCAAAATTCATTGAAGGTCTTAACCTTTTTTACGAAAAGGTTAAGGCTTCTCTTCTTATGATGGAGTTTCCATATGAAACATTCACATATGGAAATCTCATTAATGCTGTATTAAAAGCAGATTAACTATTTGTTCGATCTTAAATTAAAAGATCGGATGAAAAGAGTCTACTTGAGGAAGCGACTTGGAGAATTACGTGAACAATTCAAGTGATCCAGTGCGTCCTTTCTCTTCAAAGCTAAGGAAACCTAAAAGATTGGTTTTCTAAGCATAAAAAATCACGTCATAAAAAAATGAAAAATTCACACATAAATCAAGCACTCTCGTCCCTCGGTTCTAAAACCAAAGAGGCTAGAAATAAAATGCTATAAATGTGGCGTGTACAGTCATTACGTACAGTCGATTAGAAGAAGTTGGATGAACTTCAAATTGATGAAGGGTTAAGACAAACCCTTATGAAGATTATGATTACATCTTCTGCATCTGAAAAGGAATCTGAAGAAGAAGACTATATTTCTTCATCCTCATCTTCATCAGATTCTGATAAATCTAACTGTTGCAAATCCTGCCAACAGGTAGATTATTATAAAAATATTATTAATATGTCGGGCCTTTTTACTCTCACTCACGAGCAAAAGGACCAACTAATTAAACTTTTAGCACAAGTTGAAGATACTTCAACCCGTGATAAAATTATAGAACTTCTTAATGAAAAGAAGAAAGATAAATTAGAAAAATTGGAGTATAAGGCACCCATATACTCCTTTAAAACTTTTAAAGAGAAGCGAGTCCAAGTACATCTTCTTGATTTCTTTATCGGATCTTAAATCGAAGTAAAGCAACTAAAATTGAGGTTCAATAAAGTTGAACAAGAACAAATAAATGGGCGTCTTATGGATCTTGAAATAAATCGACGAATTCTTTTGATAACATAAAGGCGATTCTTCCAAGAACCGGTTTTCTTACAAAATATTCAAAAGGCAATATATCGAAATGGTATATTTCTATTAAATTAATTATAAATAAAGAATTTATTTTACCAAATTTAAGCCTTTAGTTGTGATGGAGCGATTTAAATTGTATTCAAGAAGGTATTATTCCTTCTAAATATTTTGAAAAAACCAGCCAGCGTCTAAAAGCCGCTGATGGGGAATCTTTACAAATTCAATACAAATTATCATCGTTCTATGTGTCAAGATGATGTTTGTATTCAAATGCCATTTATTCTTGTTAAAAATTTAACACAACATATTATTTTGGGAACTCCATTTTAAAATAATGCTATCCTAGAATTGATGATACGGGAATGTTTTCTTTGGAATAAAGAAATCACATTAGGTTTATCACCAATCTAAAGAAATTCATCATAAATGAGATGAATAGACTTAAAAATAAGTCTATGCATATCAATTATTTACAAGAAGAAATTTCTACTTTAACTATTAAACAACAAATTTCTTCCCCAAAAATACAAGAAAAAATACAGTATTATCTCCATGAATTCCAGGAAGTGCGTGGTGATAACCCAATTGCTACGGGAAAGAAAAGTGCATGTAGTGGATATATTGATGATTTCAATGAAAGGGACATTCCCACTAAAGCTCATCCTTGTCAAATGAAGCACTACCTTGCTTTATGAAAAGAGAGATTCGATTTATTAAAAAAGGAATAATTGCAATCCTATTCCTCTTGGGTGTGCATTCTATGTTATGAATTCGTAAGGAAAAGAGGCGACTTGTAATTAATTACAAGCTGTTAAATAAAGTTTTAAAATGGATCATATATCCTATTCCCAATAAGAGGGATTTATTAAATAGATTGCATAATGCAAAAATCTTTTCAAAATTTGATTTAAAATCTGGATATTGGCGGTCAGATCAAGGATTCATTGCTACAAAGCGCTTTTCGTTCCTTTTGGTCATTACGAATGGAACGTAATGCCATTTGGGCTGAAAAATGCACCTTCTGAGTTTCAGCATATTATGAATAATATATTTAAAGACTATTTTAAATATATCATAGTTTATATTGATGATGTTTTAGTGTTCTCAAACACTATTTACTTCAACCATTTAAAAACATTTAAATGGTTAATTTTAAAAAATGGATTAGTTATTTCTGAACCTAAAATAAAATTATTTCAAACCGAAATAAGATTTCTAGGCCATAATATCTCTAATGCTTCTATTATTCCAATTAATAGAAGTATTGAATTTCTAACAAATTTCCAAATATTATTTTAGATAAAAATGATTGATTCTTGGGAAATTATCTTAATTTAACATAATCAAGATGCGACTCCACTCTTTGTCAGATTAAAAAAAAATCCCCCACCATGGTCTGATACTCATACCGTGGCAGTGCACAAAATTAAAGAAAGAGTTTAAAATCTTCCATGTCTTAATCTTGCGGACCCGATAGTTTCAAAATTGTTGGCGATGCCTATTGAGGTATCCTTAGCGGCGAAAAATTCCAAAGAAGAATTAGTTCTTTGTTTTACAGTAGATGGAATCCTACTCAAGAAAAGTATTCCATTAAAAAAGAAATTTATTAAGTGCATCTCAAAATTCCAAGATGACTTACTTCGAGATTTTCTCTTACGTATTGATTGTTCTTATCAAATACATCATTGAACAAGATGTTAAAATTTGGTTTCAAAACAAATTTTTGCATCATGGATCACAACTCTCTTTGATTTTGTTTAGAATTCATTAAAGGTAATGAAAATTCTCTTCGATTTTCTAACGAGAGAATTCTTGCGAGGACGATCGGTGGATCGCATGGAAGAATGACCACTCTAGCAGGAGGTCCTTCTTTTCGGAGGGCAGCGGTCGAGCACCAATGGAAAAGATCAAATTGACTCAGCGGTTGGCATGATCGACCTTAAGGCTATCTATGGTACATCCTCTTCAACTACGGTTGAAAAAAATTTCAAAAAACCTCACCATGTCACAGATCTGTTTACTTTCTTAAATAAGCGAATATTATTGAAATCAATCCCTCGATTATTCAATAAATAATGGACTTTATTTGAAAGATATTTGGGAAACAACCCTTTCCCATTTGAATCAATCTCAGAAAATTATGAAAAATTAACACAAAAGATGTGTTGAATTTAGTCATGTTCGTGATCAACGAACCATACTATTATGTATAGCAAATGCGTTATACATAAAATTATTCATCAAAGTGAATGGGGTTTAACTCCATTCCAAGAAGAAAAAAATTTTTATCTCCCACTAATCCACAATACAGGATTGGCGTGAATTACTGGTGTTATGTCCAGGCCATGATGAAAGCCTTCTTACTTATCAATGATAAGAAGAAGCAATCTTGGATGTTCATCATGGACAAATATTAACAAAGATCTCCGGCATGGTTCTTGAGATGGTGGAATTACTTGAGTAACTTCATTCTTTTATTTGGATGGAAGCGATAGAATCAGCTCAATCCAGAAAAAAATGATTCAAGGACAAAACCTTGCTCATTTCTTTCGCCAAATCGATTTGGGCTAGAATTTCTCTTGGGAAGGACCCTTTTAATCAACTTGTCCTTGAGGCAATTCCAAATTAAATGGTGGAACTTTCGATATTGAGACAAGCTCAAAGATCAAGGCCATCATTAAAACTATCATGAGACTTGATTCCTCACAAATCAAGGATTTTGAGTTATCATGAGCAGTCCTCGATCATCAAAAGGCGTTATCCTCAAAGAATGAGATTCAACATAAGGCGTCGAAAATCTCTGAAGATATTTCGCCGGTGTTTTCACCTATCATACATGGCGAGTCCCGAGTCGGCGTGGAATCCATTGACAATCAATGAATTCCTCAATTATGATTCCCTTTGCCTTTAAAGAATACATTATTATCTCCACCATTTCTTTTCAGATCAGCGGATGGCATTATCTCAGGGAATCTCTTCTCATAAAGCATTCCCAGGATTGCTTCTATTGGCTATTATCCACTAGAATTATTGTTCTTTCCTCAAAGTTATTATCGTCCTTATTGCACATTTGCTTAGAGTAGCAAAGTTTTCTTCCATCATATAAGGAGGCTTTATATTGATTATTCAGTTTTTTCTCTTCTTCTCTTATTCTCCTTTGTAATCTCCTGTGTTCCTCCTGCTTCCTGCTTTTCATCGTGTAAGTTTACGTTTTAATAAAGAAGTGTTTTATTTTCTCTGGTTGGTTTTAATTCTCCTGGTTCAATTGGTATAAGTTTACTTAGCAGGAAGATGGTTAAACCTTTTCAACTACACAGAATAAATAGAAGCCATTTCTGGAAAGCAATAAATATTCCTATGGTCACAAATATCGTCTGAGAAGTTTTAGTAGCTGTTAAGGAAACTGGCGCAGAAACCGAAGTCTTCTTGATGGGGAGGTGGTGGAGATGGAGGGAAGGCGAGTGAATGGACCTTATCACCTTACTGAGATTCGCCGGTAAAGTTGGAGGCGAGATGGTGAAGCTTAGGTCGGAAGTAGTGAACGGAATCCATGTGACAGATGAAATGGTGATGAAGAATGTGGTATTCCATGGACTGAAGGTGAATTCTGTGTTAATCAACAGACATTAATGAGAGGGAAGAAGAAAATGGGTAGAGTTAGCTATGATAAAAGAGGAAAAAAAATATTAGTCCGAACTTCCTATGTATATTCAATTTCATAAAAAATGAATTTTAGAGTGAATAAATTTTAAATTTTTTTAGTACTTAATATTTTAAAAGGTATTTAAAATATCTTAAATGGGTTTACAGTGAGTATGTAACTCTCGATGTGCTTTTTATATTCTACATATAATTTGTTATTAAAAAATTTATAATAATTAAAATGATATTTAGTACATATTTAATCTATAATTTAATTAAAAAATCTTGAATGCACAGAGAGTGTTGTCCGTGTACTCGTAGTGTACTCATGTTCTATCATAAATATCATTAAAAATAAATTTAATTTGCTAATCAAAGTCAAATATAATTCAAAATAAGTTTAATATAACATTAAAAAAATACATTTTTATACTAATCATATTTTGATTGAACGGCGCACATGTTTGGTGCTTTGAAAATAAGTGGTCTATCGCAACCTACTGAGAAAATTTTGGAGCTTCAGGTTGATCGTTCTGATTAATTTAACTATGCAGAGATATAAAGAAAGAGCCATTTGAATTATGTTTATGATCAAGGGAATATTCCAATGAAGGAGAGTAGTGAATACTGACTCAATTCAGATATATTCTAGCATCATATATATATATATATATATATATATATATATATATATATATATATATATATATATATATATATATATATATATATATATATATATATATATATATATATATATATATATATATAAAATACTTTCAAAATGGTATAATCGGATTCTGGCCAGAACAATCTACTCTTGCTAAACTAACATTTTAAATGTGAATCGGTATTAGGCCTAATGCTTCAGACCTAAATCTAAATTTTGTTTGTAATAATCTTAATTCTCAAATTAAGTGCTATACATATCAGGCTTATGTTGAGCAAAAGTGCATTCATCTCGTATTACTGACATGATAAGCTTCGTTACTATGAAGCATCGGCATATCATAGATTAAAAGTAAAAGGACTAATTTGATTTGATTTCTTTGCAGCATAAAAATTGAACAGCTAAGAGATTGAAGGGATTAATCAGAATAACTTCCCAATGGGAAGACATAAGTTTCATTTTCTTAGGGTTGAAAGAGAAATTGCAATGAAAGAAAAGATGGTTGATTTATAATTTTATTCTACCAGTAGCAAAAGGGAAGGTGGCGGAGACCATAATAATTATATTTATGGAAGATTTTATAGTTTGGATGACCTCTTTTAAGGCCATTCAATCATAAATAGAGAACTGAATAACATAGTATTTGTTTCAAACCCAAAATTGTTCATTATAAATTCAGAAGATGAGAGTAGAATGAGAATATAGGACTTTAAAGTTATGGATAGGTTTCTTATCATGTAGCAAAGAATGAGTTATCACTCCAAATAGAGAATGTGAAGGTAGATGTGGTCTTGAATTTTCAACAACTACTAAGAGTTAGGCTGCATTTGGGGCAGCGTTGCTTATTGTGCGGGCTCACAATGCGCTACAATGGCATTGGGCGGAGCGTTCATACATTCTGTCCTGAAAATTTTTGGACTCAAAGCGCCATTTTGTGAACTAATATGGAGGCTGCAGTCTTTAATTTCCCTCTTGGTTTTTGTATCACTCGAGAGCCTTTTACGCTGCACGCCAGAAAAAAAACTCCTGACGAGGAGAGGTTCGCCCGCTCTTTAAAATCTCATTAGCATCTCTCTCTCTCTCATTTTCTCCTATTCTCTCTCTCTCTCATTACCTTTTACACTTGAGGGTTTGTTTACACTCAGCATTTCAGATGTGTATGACTTGCCTATTTTTATTCTTTTTTTTATTTGTATTTATTATGAAACCTTATGAATTGTTGTTCCTTAGTGAAATTGTAACCTTATGAAAATTCTATACATGATTTTTGCCATCTTCTTTGATTATTTATGTGCTCTTAGAAATTTGTAGCTTGAAGATTGGAATCCCTTCTATCAATGGGTTATATATTGATGGAAAACTGGTAAAGTGAAAAAAAAAATTCTGCCATAAGATTTAATAATTGAATTGATGTCGGGCATTAGCAATGTAGTTTCATTTCTTTGGTGATGTAGGCTCCGAAAATTTGCCACGACCTCTCAATAAATTTAAATTGAAGATAGTATGGTTTTGTTGACCTCCATATGTGTGCCATAAGTCAAAGTCAAGCCTACAAATCGAATTCGACGGACTTCGGAGGTGGCAGTGCGCAAATTGAGGCTCAAAATAAATGTGACATAACGACATGGTGAAACTACCTCCGATCGGAACGGACTTCGCTTAGCGAACGCAAATTGAAATATAAATATTGCAAAATCTAACGATCAATCTATTGCCGAGTATCAATGTGGCGACGCGCATATCTCGGCCGCAACGCTGCCCAAAATGACATTCTTTATGAAATTGATCATCGTTAGTTAAAACGCCAAAAAATTTAGAAGATTGCGATCAATTTAGACTAGTTTGTGTGAAAATCGAAGCTCAGCGGCGACGATTGAAATAAATCAACATTTGACAATAGAACCAAAGCTTATCTAATAATGGAACCTTAAATTAATATATATATTGATCATATGATTTTATCGACGTAAAAGTAATTTTAAGTGCGATTGAGTGGTTAAAAGATTCAAATAAACCTAAATCTAATCATTCCCTCCTTTTTGTTTTGTATTTCCCTTGACCCAAAAAAAAAGGAGCTCCCTCTCATTTTTCTCTGATTCAAAAAAGAAAAAATGGTTCCTCACTCTCCTCTCCCCATTCCTACGTTGGAAACTCCTCCTACACAGGTAAAATCGGTCATTCTCTCCTTTCAAATCTCCTCCTACTGCCTCGGTCCGTCCCGCGCGCCTTCCCACTGACGGCCCACCGCGCGTTCTGCATTACGTCCGGCGCAATCCCGTATCCCACCGTGCAAACCCGTTCTGGCCCGCCGCAGCCCGTTCCGCGCAAGCGTCCTCCGACCTGCCGCACCCGCGACGCACCGCAGCCCTCTCCGCAAATCCACTCCGGCCCGCCGGCCCGCGAGCTCCGTTAGCCCGCCTGCCAGCCCGCTGCGCACGGCCCACAAAACCGCCGCACCCGCATTGTCCCGCGCAAACTCGACCCGCAACGCCGGCGCAATCCCGTCGCCGAGCCTCCGACCTCCGGCCCAACCCGTCGTTCCCCGTCCCATTCCACGTCGTCCAGTGACCCAGCCCGCGCGTTTCGCTGCGCCCCACGGCCTGCCAGCCCGCTTTCCGAACTTGTGCTGCACCCGCAAACCAGGCCTGACCTGCCAGCCCTCCGCCATTCCGAACCCACGTTGCACCCGCCTCCTTCCCACAGCCCATCAGTCCGCCTCCTCCTTCTTGCAGCCCACAACCTCCTACCCAGTAACCGTCAATTGCCACGAAACCGAGAAAGAATATATCAAGAGCAATTCTTCTTCGATTTTCGATCAGATTCCTTTCATAACCCATTCTTTTTTCTCAAACCGGGAAGAACATCGTCAAGATAATTCTTCTTCAATTTTCGATTCCTTCATAACCCATCCATTCGCAGCCATCAAGAACATCGTCAAGGCGTCACATTCCTTGCATAACCCGTCCAATTTTCGCTTCGCCACAAACCGGGAAAAAACATCGTCAAGAGAAGAATTCTTTTTTCGATTTCGTACTCGCATTACATTTCCAATTCATACCCAATCTTCTTCAGCATTGCGTGAAAAAAAATGTGTCATAACATGTGGGATCTATAAATGTGAATATATATACATGTTTCTTTAGGTTGCCTCAAGAAGAGGCGTGACGAGATGAAAAATCTGGGTGACACCATTCGCTACGCTTCGAGAGTAGTAAACATCCATTAGATGTCGCCCCTAAAATCGCTAAATTTTGTCCAATTATAGACTTAGAAAAAAAACGGATGAATATATATGCATTTGTCTTCTTTCGTTTGAAAGTTTCAGGTTGAGGCACACAAGATGAAAATGGTGGTATCGAAGACACACCGCTATGCTCAAGGGCGTATCAAGTAAGCCAAAATACCCCGATGCACCCCTACAGATGATGGGAGGTCGCCAAAATTATCAAATCTTGACTGGAAAATGGGAGGGTAAAATGAGTTTAAGAATCTAAGAAACTAATTTTAAACTAAAGGCATCAAACAAAAAAAGGGAGATGAATATATATTGCATTTGTCTTCTTTCAGGTTTGAAGGTCTTGTCGTGCTCAAGAGGGCGCAATGAGATGAAAAAATGCAAGACACCACCCATGGGGCATACCGAAGCCCCGATGACCCCTACACGGGGATGACGTCGGGAGGCTGCCAAAATTTAGACTATAATTGAGGACTTAAAAAAATTCAAATGGAAATTATCTAAACTTAAGTTAAACAAAAGAATATATGATAAATATGAAGATAAATGTTAAATCAAAGAGAAATAGGGGGGAGCTTTTAAAGAAAATTTTGAAAAAATGGAACACTCATTTAAAATGCAAGTAAAATTTGGGGAGGCTAATATTAAACTCACAAACTCTAATAGCGATTCTCTATAGCTTAAATTGAAGTAATGAGTGAGTTCTCTTTTCTTATAGATTCCTCAAAATTAAGCAAGCCTTAATTAAAACTTGGGGAGACTAATACTAAATTCATAACAAACTTGCAATAAACTTAAAGTCTAAGGATGAATCCAAATTGGGTTTGATAACTCTTATATGAATATGGAGGTGATTACTATGCTAGCTAATAAGCATGAGTAGGGATAAAATAATAAACATTGAAATCGGCATAACTTATCAAAAGTGATGTAAATTAAATCTGAGAGAATTACAAAAACTCAACAAGTAAACTAAGTGCAAGTAATGTTTTAAACTACAATCTAAATCAAAATACTTTCTTCGCCACCGGATCTATAACTCTTTGTACAAGCAGATAGAAGGCGATACTAAACCAAAATCTACAAAAATCATGGAGCTTTCCTTCAATACAAAAATTAAGGAATTTCATTCTAATTATGATTTTAAAATCAACAATCACTAATTATGTGAAATTATCTAAGCTATAAACACTGCATGTGCTCTGACATAGAGATTTCAAGTCAATTTTAATGTCAAAAGAAGGCTGCTAAAGTTGGAATTAAATGAAAAATCTGAAATCAATCTCATAATTCAAACATAAAATTACCTAAAATTAATATACACCCGCATGGGCCCCGATACTATGTTGAATGCTGAAATTCAAGTGTCTAAGGATTCTGCATGGGTTGCTTCCCGGTTTAGTCTTAGGATTAGATTTGAGTTAACAAAACCTAAAAACCTATAATAAGAGTTTCAAATCAATAAAATATCTGAGAAACTGATTCTATCAAGTGACAGTAGATCTAATCTTCTATTAGTAGCTAAACAGAGTTAACAAGATCTAAAGCTCTTAAACATATTCAAATTAATCAATTTTTTAAATCAAATTAAGTAACAATCTGAAACTACTTAAATGAAACTCTATCATTAAAAGCTTAAATCAAAACTCAATTGTTCATTATTAAGAGAAAACTCTAGCTCACAAAGGAGCTAATGTCAAATCAAGTGTTCTACTATATTCACTCAATCAATATCTTGCCAAGTAAGGATGTGGCTCGTGTCCTTCCGCATGGACCAAGAGTTCCACAGATGAAGCGCTATGACCAAAGTCCTCGACGGGTGGTTTGATCGGCCGCTCTATTATATGATCACAACCGTAGCATATATGTTCTCAATGGCTACCCTTTGAGTTGTGAATCATAGGGTATACTTGATAGGGCAAACAACCCTTCACAAGGTAGACTTAAGTTTATCTCCTGACAAACACCACCCCGTCTACAAGAATTTCTTGGATGACATAACCATGTGTCATTGATGAGGATCCTTCGCCGTTCGACTATCTCCTCTTAAGTAGACCATGGACGCACCGGATGACAAAACCATGGGATCTAGATCGGGCATGTTATCATTCCCCCAACCATCTGGTTTAAGCTGAATGATAAATTTCATAATCTAAATTCTAAAACTCCATGCCGCTATTATATACGCACATTAAGATCTAATGACTAGCCTCAAAAAGTTCTCTCACTTATTGAGGGGTAATTAACTATAGGGCTTGCTATAGGAAACCTAGAACAGATCTAAAGTCCTCACAAAATGAGGGAAAATCGGTAGAATCTATCTACTATTCCATCCGCTTCTAAAAAATTACACACACTTTAAAACACTCTTTTCATCGAGAGTCGATGGCAATTTTGAAGCCCATAGATTTGAACTTGGGATGTGATTCTCTTTCCATCTTTGGCTAGTCATATATGTGCTATAGTAGCAATAAAATTTTTAGAAATTCAAAACAAAAAATTATGATCTAAGTGTGTAATAAATTCAATATGAGAATCTAGGTAGAATGAATCATTATATAGAGTATATCTTCATTACACCATTATTTTATTCTGTAGCGCCTTTGCATCTTGAAAGTATGGGGTGAAATAATAATTGCTAATTACTAATCCCCATCTTTCATTTTTGCAAAAAATGGATCTACAAAGCACTCCTTTCATCGTTTAGCTAGGTCGTGGTGTGAACATCTGCCTAGCTAACGTCATCATAAACATGGAAGATGTCGAGGCTACCAAACAATTTGGTAGCTTAAATTTCTGGATCATGCAACTCTAAGTACCCATGGTACATTCATCAGGCCATGCCGAAGGCCTCAAGTTACAAACTCTACTAGCCATGTGTGCACCAACCGCTCAATACCAACCAGTCAAGGAGTTCTCCTGAGAACTTCTTAAAAGGCTAGGTCAATCAAGCTCACGATGAAAAGAACCGAGTGAAAAGTCTTTAATGGCTCATGGTACATAGCTCTAATTGAACATTTTGTAGAAAGCATGATCATGAAGCTTTCTCATCAGGGGGCAAATTAACCAGAAGACAGAGAAGAAGGGGAAACGCTAAGCTGAGGGCTCAGCAGATCATCTTTGAACGACCTAGTGAACAAGATATTGCCGCCAGAAGTGAGTATCCCTATCCACAACAACTTTGATAACTTAAAGTGGGTAAAAAGGAATAGCTCTTCTAGCAAAATAAAGTAGTCTTTCTGGAAGAACCAACCATGTCAAGCTCTACCACCATAAAGGAGATAGCCTGAAACGTTGTCTGCCAGGATACATAAAGTTCTCAAAGTAGCCAAGGACAAAGGCCTAATGAAAAGAAGATTTCAGAGGCCTGTGGTGATGAAAAATACTGAAGCTCCACCAAGAAAGTTGTCATCTCTTCTACCAAACCATCGAGCCCAGTACGCTCGCATGGTGAGCATCGCGTGACACTTGGACCTCGTGTCCAAGAATCTGCTGTCGAAAGGTCCCGTGAAAGGATAAGCAAATATGGAGGCCAAGACCCCATAATGAAGTCTTGAAGAATGGAAGAGGTGTGACATCTGACATATATACTCAAAAATCCACCTCAAAATTAACTCATCAGAAATAGATACCCAAAAGAAGGGATATCACTGATGAAATACATGATGGTCGATACCCTGGAGAATCCTCTAGGGGATCCTATTGTCGATCAATTTCACCCTCACAAGAGAAGGTTGACTTTGATCACAGTCCTTTAATAGAAGAAGTATTTATTCCACACATTGAACCAGAGATCCACTAGAAACGTCGATTAAAAATTCGTGTGCAAGAAGAAAATAATGAAGAGGATTATATGGAAGTAGGTCAGAGATATAGATGAACTCTCTCACCAACACATCAAGAACGCAAATCCAAGGAATCAACTCAATTTGACGCTAATGAAGAGTCTTCACAAGCAAATAAGAAGGATCTTCGATCTGAAGATGAAGAAGAAGATGATCAGAATGAGAAAGAGATCATGGGTGTCAAAGCTGTCTATATGGTTGAACTAGAAAATGTCCAGCCTGGTACACGCTTTTATAATCAACGTCGTCGTATAGCCCCAACAATAGTTATCTCTGCAAATGCACAAGGAGAAGGGAAATCAAGTTCTTCTAAAAATGAGCAAGGAGCAGAACAACAATAAGAAATAGAAGAAGAGGAAGGGTATGTACTGATTGACGTTATGGCATTAGCTATAGAGCAAAGAGAAATGCAGCACCAAATGGAGGTCAAAGATAAGGAGATTGCACAATTGGATACCAAAATGAATGATATGATGGTACAAATAAATATCATGATGGAGATGTTATAGAAGAATATCACATCAAGTACAGTACATGTTTTGTCTGCTAATCAATAGGCAATTAATAATACAATTTCTATACCACCAGCCAATGTGGTACCTCAAGCTCATGCAGTATATGCTATGCATGAAGCGGGGAATGAAGTTAACCAACTACCTCTCCAACCAATAATACTAAATTTAGCTAGCACACCTGGAACTATAACTGCTGCTCAGCTAGAAATAATAAGCAATGAAAAGATAAAAGCAGTTATAGCCTCAGAATAGGTTGAAAAGTTGGTGAGTAATGGTTGCCCTTACCTAACTGAATATGACCAAGTGTGCACGAAGGTTACGCTGCCAAAAATTTAATACTTTGGGCTTGGTAATCCAAAGCAATATCTAGCCCAATTTAAGGCTACTTGTGGTAACACGAGAGGGAGTGATGCACTATTTTTCCGTCAATTTATCAGTAGCCTGATTTCAGATGCTTTTAAATGGTACGCAGAATTGTCAAATGATTCAGTTAAAATATTTGCTGAATTAGAGAATATATTTGTGAAGAGGTTCGCCAGTGCAACCAAGAAAATCACAATCGCTGACCTTGCCTTGCTGAAAAGGAGGAAAGATGAGTCAGTGACAAAATTCATAAGTCATTGGCGCAACTTAAGTATGAAGTGTGAGCAACAATTGAAAGAAGAACATGCGATCCAATTGCTAATGGGTAATATGGATGATAAAATGGCACAATTTCTATGCATGACATTCCAGGATTTGCTCGATAGGGTGGCTAAATTTGAAAAGTTGAACCACCCCAAGTCTGAAGTCTATGCAGATAAAGCTAAGAGAAACAAACCTTCAGACTCAAGAAGAAATGAAATTCATGCCGCTTCCTATAGCTCAAATGGAGAAAAGCTAGTGATATACAATGTGGATAAGGGAAAGCACCAATGTACAATGATGATAAGGGAAAGAAGTTTGTTTATTCTAATCCACAACCAAAATTGGTATTATGAGGCAATGACAAACCCCAAACTTTTCCAAGTTGTGGGGAGCATCCAAAACAAGTGACAAGAAATGATGAACGAATGCGGCCATCTCTCAAGGAAAAGATGAACAAAGAATATTCCTTTAGAAGGGAGACTAAATTATTTAAGCGCTCAAAGCGGTTTACGCTACGTAAAATTAATAGGCCTGAAGAAGGTGATCAAGTCAGCAATCCAAATTACTATCCCTATCATCAGATGATCAGTCATCCTATTGAAGATTATTATATCTTTAAAGATTGTCTAGAAAAGAAGTATCGACTTGATGAATTTACACTATCTGACAGTGTTCTAGTCAAACCAAAAAGAGAGTCTACAAGGATGATTACGTCCTCTTCCGTATCATCCAACAAAGATAAATAGAAGGAGAAATCAGTTCAAATTGAAGAATGGTAAATAGTAGTCTCCAAAAAGAGCGTGAAAATGTTGAAGCAGCTAAAAAATATTCCTAGTGTTAAGTGGAAATCACCACTTAAACATATATGGACTTAAGAGAGATGCCTAAACTAAGTATTTGGGCTTCTCAGTGGCATTCTGATAAAGCTACTTTATCACAGCATGATGAGCAATCTACTAAATGCAA
The DNA here is from genome assembly GCA_021442155.1 of Cymbidium sinense. NCBI lineage: Eukaryota > Viridiplantae > Streptophyta > Magnoliopsida > Asparagales > Orchidaceae > Cymbidium > Cymbidium sinense. The sequence goes on from CM038220.1 coordinate 79,870,301, forward strand.
GCCTCATAAGTTAAAGAAGCTAGCTAAGAAAAAGAAGATCAAGAAGAGAACTACAACTCAAAAGATCATTAACAATCTAGAGGAGTATCACCAGCTGGCAAGACAGCCATTTAGGCTTGTAAACTTTATGCCTAAACTTTGCATTGCTAAATTAGATGAAGAAAATAATGGTGAATCTTGTCCAGTAGAGACATGTCAAATCATCTACGTGATGTCAGATATTCTTCAACATCAGTTACTCCAAAATGACAAGGGTAGTCAGACAAACTCGACCAACCCATCATAATTCTTGTCAAGAAAGCAAGAAGAGTCTGAGGAGCTAATGTCTGAATTTTGTTTAATGACTCAACAAGATAATAACAGTTCAGATGAAGATCTATATTTTCCTGATGGAGAAGAGTCAGACTCATTGATATCATCACGTATAAAATGTATGACATTAAAAAATGAGTCTAGCCCTTTTGGCCAACCTTCAAGAATAAGAAAATAATTTGAAGAAACTACCTCTTTAGAAAAATCTGAGCAACATAAGGTGATTCAAGTTCAGTTGGGAAGTGATAAAGTCTTACCACCTTCATCAAAGAAAGGAAATGCAAATAAAGATAAAGGTAAACAAATTGAAGTCAACAAAAATATCATTCCTAAATGAAGCCTAAATCAAAGAAGATAGATTATAATATTCTATATTCGAGAAAGATCCTACAATAGTGTGTACGAGGCTCTCTTGATGTCAAAAGACCCAGAAACTTTGAGCTCTCAAAGATCGAGAGTTATGAAGCTTACTTTCAAAAATGCATGATCAAGAGCAAAACTCAAGATCTCCCAGTAATCATATTTTCTGAGGAAGATCTTATGTTGGGATAGGATCACAATCATCCTCTTTATATTACTATAGAGAGTGATGGCATCTCGATCAGTCGAATATTGATTGATCCAAGTTCTTCTATCAATCTTATGAGTCTAAAGGTATTAAGAGGATTATCACTTGATATCCAACATCTTGGGAGAGATAAGTTGATGGTTCATGGCTTCAATAAAAAAGGGCAGAAAACTCTGGGTTCTTTCATTCTCCCACTCAAGTTCAGGGATTTATACATAGAAGCCAAGTTTCATGTAATCGATGTCGATACATCATTTAGAGCTCTCTTGGGCCGGCCATGGCTTTATGAGTATGGCATGGTCCCATCAACTATGCATCAATGTATAAAGTATCTGAAAGATGGAGAAAAATTTAGATTTCTCGGTAAGCTATAACCATTCTCCGTCAATGAAGTAAAGATCTATGAAGATGCAAAATATTTCATCCTCAAAGAGCCTAAGCTAACAGAGCCTCTTAAAGTGGTAGCATCCACTTCAAGAACTAAAAAGAAATTTCACAAAGTGAAAGAGCAGAAGCAAAGAGGAAGAAAAAAAGGCAATGTTGACTCTCCCTAAAGCACTTGATTCTACACCTAAGTCAAGAAAATCAATTCCTTATTTGGGAAGTGACATAGAAAAAGGAGAAGATATTCCTGTCAAACCTAATGGAACTTATATGCTCTCATGAAAGGCAGAGTATGAAATAAGTGATTCTAATTCATACTATGATTTTGAATCTACTTATGAAAATAGAGTTCAGATGGTTGCATCAAGGAGGATAGCTCACTTGGCAGAGTCAAATGACTCACTCAAAATTATACCCATTCCTTAGCCATGCTTCAAAGAAATCGGTCTACTGGAGGTTCATAATATTGAAGAATTGATAACATTCTATGTGCTGCCGTTGAGTGAGAGTGGCAGAATAGAACTCTATTTTACAAATCTGAAGAGTCTCAATCTCACAATTTTGAGCAGCCTGCTCAACATAAAAGTTTTGATGAGATAGTACCAATAAGAATACCAATATATTATCCATAAAAATTATGAAGAATGATGCATAAGCTTGGAGTTCATATTGGAACTACTAAACATAGGACTCAAATCTTTAACAAGATGTGGAGCCAAAGAAGTCCTCAGACGTCACGAAGAAGTGATAAGTTTATCACTAAAGGTCTTGGGTTCATCCACAAATCTCATCAAGATAGAGTCTGTTATAATATAATAGAAGCTGATATCGAGAGTCTTAGTGATGAAGAAGATGATTCCCATGAAATTCTTCTTAAAAATGATGAAGAAGTAGAATCCAAGCCCGCACCTAAAGAACTTAAAGATGGTGGACAAATAGCTACTATGGATGAACTTAAAGAAATCAACTTAGGAGCTGAGGATGATCCCCGTCCAACTTTGATCAATGCCTTTCTATCGTATGAGAAATTTGAAGAGCTAAAAATGCTACTTTGTGAATTCAGAGATTACTTTGCCTAGACATATTCAAAAAATGCCGCTTATCCGATGTAGCTTCATAAACTAGCTATTAAACCGGATGCAACAGCTAAGCAAGCTCCTAGAGAATAAGAGATTGAGATTGAAGAATAGGTAATTAAAACTAAAAGCTAATTGAAGCAAGCTTCATCCGAGAGGAGAAGTATTGATTGGATAGCTAACATTATCCAGTTAGAAGAAGAATGAAAATCCATCTCTACATTGACTTAGACTTAAATATGCCCAAAAGATGACTTTTCACTTCCAATATCAGAACTACTGGTGGATAACACTTCCAACTATGACATGTTCTCATTCATGGATGGATCATCGAGATATAATCAAAAAGATGGTACCTAAAGATGAAATACATACATCATTTAGAACACCCATTGGCATCTATTACTACACGGTCATGCCTTTTGGATCGAAAATTGCTAGAGCTACATACCAAAGAGCCACGATGCGTATTTTTGATAAGTTGATTCATCAAAAGGTGAGATATTATGTCGATAATTTGGTAGTAAAAAGCTTGAATCTTGAAAACTACTTTGAAGACTTGAGAATTGTATTAGAGAGAATCAGAAAATATGATCTCAAGATGAATCCTCTAAAATGTGCATTCGGGTATCCTCTGGAAAATTTATCGGGTATATTATATGTCACAGAGATATTAAAATAGATTCTACCAAAATCAAGGCAATTGTGGAGATGCATTTACCAAAAAGTTTGCATCTGCTCCATTCTTTACAAGGATAACTTACATTCATCTATCGATTTATATCAAACTTATCAGGATGCGGTCAACCATTTGCAAGGTTGATGAAGAAGGATGATCCATTCAAGTGGGACAAGGAGTGCCAAGAAGCCTTCAATAGCATTAAAAATTATCTATTAAATCCACCAATCCTTACAGCGCCTACTCCTGAGAAGCCCCTCATACTATACACAAATATATTAGAAGAATCCCTTGGAGCATTAATGGCATAACACAAGATAGTAAAGAGAATACTTTTTATTATATCTGTCGAAGGCTAATTGAAGAAGAAATGAGATACTCTTTGATAGAGAAGCACTATTTAGCATTGATCTTTGTAGTCCAAAAGCTTCGTCACTATATGTTATCTCACAAGATTACCCTCATCTCAAGGATTGATCCTGAAGTACTTGATGACAAGACTAGCATTGACAGGTCGCTTGGCAAGATGGGTAGTATTGCTTATACAATTTAATATCACATATGTTCCACAGAAAGTAGTAAAGGGACAAGTTTTAGCAGATTTTCTTACTACACATCCCATCCCTGCGATCTCTTCTCTTAATGACGATTTGCCTGATGAGAAAATTATGCTCATTAATGGAAGAGAAAAATCATAAATTTGGGAAATGTACTTTGATGGAGCCTCATCGATCAAACAAGTCCAATATCTAAATTTCCAAGAGCAAGAGCAGAATCGGCATCGTCTTCATAACACTAATGAGGGATAATAGATCGATCATGGATTGATCGAGCCAAGAATTAATAATGAAGAATATGAAGCATTAGTGGTCTTGAAGAAGTTATTTTCATAAGCATTCAAAACTTGCATATTTTGGCGATTCAACTTATTATAAATCAAGTTGACATCTATAATCAATAAGCTTGGTTAGCTTTCTATCACAAGCGAGTTCTCGAGCTTATGAAGCAAATATCAAATATCACACTAACTCGAGTCTCTTGATCTGAGAATAGTAAGCCGATTGCTTGGCAAAATTAGCTAAGGAAATGGCAAGTATGAATGGTGATTATGTCATGATCGGCATATTTACTCGATGAGTCTTAGAGCTAGTAAAGTATCAATCCCCGCAAGTAGAGAGATTTTCAAATCTGACCCAACAGGATGCGACTCAGGTTGCTCCTCATATTCCCCAAAATCAGTAAGAAGTTGTACCAAGAAGAGCTAAGAATGACATTATTTCAGAAAAGCAGTGTGAAGCCTTTATGGTAGAAGAGCTACATGATTGGAGGCAACCCTTCATCGACTACTTTAAAGAAGAAAAATTACCAAACAATAAATCACTAGTAGCTCAAATTGAGAAGAGAATGCTACGCTATGCTTTCGTCAACAACACTTTATATCGTAGATCCTTTGAACAAATGTGGCTACAATTTCTAGATGTAAATGAAGCTAGCAAAGTGATAATTGAAGTTCATGAAGGACTTTGTGGTGCATATCAGCAGGTCCCAAGATGGCAGTAAAGATCAAAAGGATTGGTTATTGGCCATCTATGGTGAGAGATGATTAATCATGCTAAGAAGTGTCATGAGTGTCAAGTACATGGGAATCTCATTTATCAACCTTCAAATCCATTACACCCAATGATAGCACCCTGACTATTCAAATGTTGGGGTACATATGTAATTGGACCAATTGATCTACCATCATCAGCTGGTCACTGCTTCATCCTAGCAGTGACTAACTATTTCTCTAAGTGGGCTAAGGCTACCCCATTTAAAGAAGTTACTACTGATCGAGTGATTAACTTCTTCATGCATAATGTGGTCTATAGATTTGGAGTGTCACGCCGAATAATTTCTGATAATGACACTACTAAAGTGCAAAGATTTATAGATTCATAGATCAACATAAAATTGATTGGCGATACTCTTCAATATACAATCAAAGAGCAAATAGTTTGGTGGAGGCCTTCAACAAGACATTAGTCAAGCTGCTCAAGAAGATTCTCACTAAAAATAAAAGAGAATGGCATACCAAGCTAGTAGAGGCATTATATAATAACTACCTAAGACACGACTAAAGCCACTCTATTCATTGGTATTTGGAATCAAGCAGTTCTTCGCTTGAAGTTGAGTTGCCTTCACTTTGAGTAGCCATCCAATACATCAATCAAGATCAAAATGCTCATCCGAGCTCACCAAAATCTAGTTTATCGAAAAGAAGTTCAGGTTTTGACCATACCAGGTCAATATTCCAAAAAGGGGAATTGGTCCTGGTGTTGAGAAGACCAATTATTCCTAATCGAAAATTTGGTGGCAAATTTGAGTCTAACTGGAAAGGCCCTTTTATCATTGAGAAAGTATACCAAGGAGGAGCATACAACTCATTGACCTAAAGGGTGAAAGACCAATGCCGCCAATTAATGGTCGATACCTGAAAAAGTATTATACATGAGGAATACATTCTCGAGTTACAAAAAAATTCCTCGCCATTTTTTTAGTATATCTATTTAGGTCGACATCGTGCTTCATGCCGAGATCCTTAAATAAATATACTCACTCCAAATGAAAAAATTTTTCGTGAAAATTTCCCTATTACACAGGGGGCATTTTAGATTTTTATATATAGATGAAATCAAAGTTGTATGTTAAAATCCCCTTTAGATTATATCAATTCAAATATTGATGTATTTGTGTATTTTCATCTTAAAAATTCTCCTAAAGTACTTTAGAATTCCCCCTACAAGATGGGGGGGGGCATTTTTTTAGTTTATGTTTAGTTTATTTGAGTCGGCATCATGCTATAAGACGAGATCCTCGAATATATGCTGATTCAAGAACAAAAAGAATCTGTTTCTATGCATGAAAAGATGACCCTAAATGTCATGAAATTTATCCCTCAAATTTGTCAAAATTCTAGAGATCAAGTCAGAAGAACTCACAATTTTGAAAGCTTCAATCAATTGAGTTGGAGAAACATCAACCTTTATATCCTGAAGTCTAGGACAATGATGAGTTCTAAAGGTCAGACTCAACAAACCCATAAATGACCAAATTGCTGACGCTACCCTCACCCAACAAGCTGTAAGAAAAGGTCACAGTGAAAGAGCCCCTATTCTTCAGTCTGATGACAAAACCACCAACCCACTATAACTTAAGTCAAAGACTCGAGTAGGTTCTAAAGGTCAAACTTAACAAGCCCAAATGTGGCTGAGTGCTGACGCTCTCCTCACTCAACAAGTCATAAGAAAAGGCCGCAGTGAAAGAGCCCCTGCTCATCACTTCAAAGATGATAGATGTTCAATCTCAAACCAGATCTAGATTAGTCATTATAAGCAACTAGGATCCAAGAGATCTTTCTACTTGATCTATAGATCAAGAGGAAACTCACCGTCGCCTCAAATTAATCTATATATTGCCCATAGGGTGATATTTCAATTTATTCATAAATGATCTGATCAAGCTCAAAGAATATCAAAGTCAATCCTCATCTCATCAAAGTAGAAAGGACGGGAATCAAGCAATTCCAAAGTTCATACAAAGCCTATGGCCGAACAAAAGAAATTTTGTAGTTATTCAATCTATTAAAGCACACATTGCTAGATTGATAACTCAATACATTATATAAGCAAGCGGGTCATCTATGTACCCTTCAACGAACCCTTCAAAGCAGCAAGCACAGGATTCATGGAGTGCATACACTTTCTGACAAGTCAATAGGGATAAATCAGGTCAGTCATTCATCAAGTTCGTTAAGCTCAAAGCTAGGACAGAAGGAATTTCAAATTCGATCAAGCACGGATAAACCAATTCCCCAACGGAATCCTTCATCAAATAAATAAACTAATTCCTCCATCAAACCCAACCAAGCACGGAGCTAGGGTGGGAGGAAACTCAAATTTGCAATGATATAAAAGAAAGAGATATTCAGCTAAGCCATTGAAGCATAAAGTAGATGGTGTAAGAACTCTTATCAATCCGACAAGGATTCTTCGAAATTCAAGCCCGTCATTTAGCATATCACGAATAAACATACTAATCATAAATCATTAAAGCTCAGAAACTATTGCAAGAAGTTGAAATGATCCAAGTTCTGGCACCAAAGAGTCAATCCAACAAAGCGACTGCTTCATCCATAAATCACATTTGTTGGAACATTTGTTGACCTCCATATGCCATAATCAAAGTCAGCAAATTGATCGAAGACAAGGATGACAAATTGAGGCTCAAAATGCACTGGACGTCACTAAAAATGGTCGAAATGACCTCTGATTGGCGAACGAACTTTGCCATCACATTTAGAATATTGAAAATGATCAGAATATAAATATTGCAAAATCTAACTATCAATTGATTAAACGCCGATATCAATGCACATATGAGTCGAGAAGCGCGATGCAAAATCTCCGTTTGTGAAATTGATCATTTTGTTAGTGTTGAAATATCAAAACCTATCAAATAAGACATTCACGCTCATTCATGAGTCGTAAAAAATAGAGTGGTCAAAAAAATTGACATTTGCTGAGACACTCAATTTGATTCAACCAAATAAAATGAGCTAAAAGCATCAATTCATTGCGTCAAAACAATGGAATAATCTTTAATTGATGTATATATATATATATATATATATTGATCTATATATATTGATCATGTGATTTTATCGATGTAAAAGTCATTTTAAGTGCGATTAAGTGGTTAAAGGAATCATATAAACCTAAATCTAACCATTCCTCCTTTTTATTTTGTATTTCCCTTAACAAAAAAAGGGCCTCCCTCTCATTTTTCTCTCATTCAGAAAAGAAAAAAAATGGTTCCTCGCTCTCCTCTCCCCATTCCTACGTCGAAAACTCCTCCTGCATAGGTAATATCAGTCATTCTCCCCTTTCAAATCTCCTCCCACTGCATCAGCCCGTCCCGCGCTCCTTCCCACCTCCGGTCCGCCGCGCATCCTGCATTCGGTTCGGCGCAATCCCTTATCTCAGTGTGCAAACCCATGTTGTCCTGGCCTGCCGACCTGTGACACCTGCAGCAGCCTCATCGATTCTGCTGGCCCGCCTCATGCACTCCGCTGGTCCGCTCTGCCTGCGGTCCACTCATGCACAGCCGCAAACTGCCAACCTGCACTGTCCTCAGACCTGCAACGCATATCCGTCGCTGCGCCTCCTCGGCCAGCCCACGTTCCGTAATCCATTCTTATGCCCCACGGTCCACAGCATGCTTCTGAACCCACGCACCGTAAACTATTTCAGCCGCTAGCCGCGCGTTCCTGAACCGCTGCACCGCCTTTCCACGGCCGTCAGCCTGCCTCCTCCTTCATGCAACCCACAACCTCCTACGTCAGAACCTTCAAATTTTCACCCATCGCAAGAACATCGCCAAGTGAAAATTCTTTTTCGATTTCAACGTGATTCCTCATAACCCATCCATTTTCGCTACAGAACCGAAGAACATCATCAGATTTAATTTCATTTTCTAATCGCATTCCTTGATAACTCAATTTTTCACCGCAACGGGAAGAACATCATCGGAATTCTTCTTCGATTTTTGAACTTTCATTACATTCTCAATTGATACCAACTTGTTCCTGTTACATAGCCAAAAATGAGTCAACATGTGAATCGTGAATGTAATATATATACATGCTTATGTTTCTTTTCAGTTTGAAGGCCTCATCGCTCAAGAGTCGCGACCATTTGTTATAAGACATCCACGCTCAAGAGGTGTTCTAAGGCCAACATCCATTAGATGTCGCTTCCAAACAAATGGCCAAAAATTTTGTAATTTAGACTTAGAAAAAAAAGGGGGATGAATATATATCGATTTATCTTCTTTTGATTTAAAGCCTCATCGTTAAGAGGGCACAACAAAATAAAATTTGTGGTGTAGAAGACACACGCTCAAGAGGGTGAAAAGAAAATACGACATCTACATGAAGATGGAGTACGCCAAAATGATCAAATCTTTTCTTAGTAAAAATGAGATGGTAAAATGAGCTGGCTTAAGAACGCTAAGTAAAGAAACATGAAGCTAATTTTAAACTAAAAGTGTCAAACAAGAAAAAAATGGGGATGAATATATATTGCATTTATCTTCTTTCAGGTTTGAAGGCCTTGTCGTGCTCAAGAGGTGAGAGATGAAAAATGCGATGAAGACACCACTCCAAGAGGTGAGTAAGCAAAACACTCACCCTCACATGGGATGATGAGAGCAAAATTTTGACTAAAATCTAGGCCTTAAACAAACTCAAATGGGAATTACCTAAACTTAAGTCAAATAGAAGAATATATGATAAATATGAAGATAAATGTTAAATCAAAGAGAAATAGGGGGGAGCCTAAAATTTTTAAAAAAAATGGAACACTCAATTAAAATGCAAGTAAAATTTGGGGAGGCTAATATTAAACTCACAAACTCTAATAGTGATTCTCTATCGCTTAAATTGAAGTAATGAGTGAGTTCTCTTTTCTTATAGATTCCTCAAAATTAAATAAGTCTTAATTGAAACTTGGGGAGACTAATACTAAATTTATAACAAACTTACAATAAACTTAAAGTCTAAGGATGAATCCAAATTAGGTTTAATAACTCCTATAAATATGGAGGTGATTATTATGCTAGCTAATAAGCATAAGTATGGCTAAAATAATAAACACTAAAATCAGCATAACTTATTAAAAGTGATGTAAATTGAACATAATCAAGCTGAATGAATTATAAAAATTCAACAAGTAAATTAAATGTTAGTAATGTTTTAAACTAGAATCTAAATCAAAATACCTTCTTCGCCACCGGATCGAACTTTGCAAGCACAAAAAAGGCGACACTAAACCAAAATTTACAAAATCATGGAGCTTTTCTTCAATACAAATTAAGAATTTCATTCTAATTATGATTTTCAAAATTAACAAATCATCAATTAGAAAATCTTATAAATACACGTGTTCTAACATAGAGATTTTAAGTGCGAATTTTAATGTCTAAAAAGGCTGTACAGGCTAAAGTTAGAATTAAATGAAAATTTTGAAATCAATCTCATAATTCAAACATAAAATTACCTAAAAATAACTCTGATAAGCACATTATGTCAATGCAAATTCTTGGGATGTCTGCAGTTGCTTCCCGATTTAGTCTTGTGACTAGTCCGTTAACAAAAATCTAAAACCTATAATAAGAGTTTCAAATCTGAAATATCTGAAATTAATTTCGGTGATAGTAGATCTAATCCTCTTAGTTAAAGAGTTGAGGGATCTAAAGCTCTTAAACATATTCAAATTAATTAATTTTTCAAATCAAATTAAGTAGCAATCTGAAGCTGCTTAAATGAAACTATCATTAAAAGCTTAAATCAAAACTCAATCTATCCACCTTTCATAATTATTCATCGGGGGTGACAGATTAAGAAAACTCTAGCTCATAAAAGAGCCAATGTCAAATCAAGTGTTCTGCTATGTTCACTCTCAATCAATATCTTGTCAACAAGGATGTGGCTCGTGTCCTTTACGTTGGCTAGGCAGATACAAGTGTTTACTAGTTCTCGATTGGCGGCTTCATTATATTAATCACGATCGTAGCATATGCTCCAATGGCTCGCCCTTGAGTTGTGAATCATAGGGTATACTTGATGGAAAATAGGCCTCACCCAAAGTAGACTTAAGTCTGTCTAGACAAACACCACCTCAGTCACAGATTTCTTGGATGACGTAACTCATGTTGTTGATGAGGATCCTTAGTTGGGTCAATACCTCCTCTAACCAAGTAGACTGTGACCGGACTGGGATGATGGAACCATGGGATCTAGACGGGCACATTATCATTCCCCAACCATCCGTTTAATTTAAATGATGAATTTCATAATCTAAATTCTAAAACCCCACACATGTCGCTATTATGCCACGCATGATCTAAGCTTAATCAAAGTTCTCTCACTCATTAAGAGGGGAATTAACTAAGGGCTTGCATAAGAAATCTCGAACTGATCTAGTCCTCAGGGTGAAATCTAGGTAGTGTCTTATATTTATTCTGCCTTCTAAAAAATTACAGACACTTTAAAACACTCTTTCATCGAGGTCGGTGGTGAATTTTCGAGCCCAGTTTAAATGTGTGTAATTTTTGAAGAGATAGTGAGTGATAATTACAAGATCGCCTCATTTTGTAAATTGATCAGTTCGAGTTTTCTATGTAAAGCCCCTATAGTTAATTAAATAAGAGAGAGAACTTTGATTAGTAAGTTGCTCAATGCACGATAAGAAAGATATGGATTTTAAAATTTGAGATTATGAAATTCATATTAAAATTGATGGTTGAATGATGACATGCAGATCGATGAATTTTACCATCTAGATTTAATCAAAGGATTAATGACAAACTATCCTTATCGAATATGAGGTTACATCATCCAAGAAATCTGAAATGATGTTTGTCTAAGAAGATAATCTTAAGATCTACGGAGGGTTATTTTTCTTATCAGGTGTACCCTATGATCCACAACTCAAATGAGAGAGTTAGCATACGCTACATTGTGATAATATAATAAAGTCATCAAACCATGCGATGAGACTGGTCATAACGTTTATCTCTGAGCTCTTACAAGTCGCGAAAAGGACAGTACGTTCGCAGATTGCGAGAGTGAACATAGAGAATACTGATTTGATATCTTTGTGAGCTGAGTTTTCTTAATTTGTCAAAAAAAGTGGAAGGTAGATGGATTAAGTTTGATTAAGTTTTAATGATAGTTTCATTAAGCGACATTACTTAATTTGATTTAAAAAATGATTAATTTGAATACTTTAAGAGCAGATCTTGTCAACTTTGTTTAGCTACTAATATAGATTAGATCATCACGACATAATCGATTTACCAATTTAAAACTTTTATTATAGTTTTTTTAACTATGCCATAAGACTAAACTTGATTTAAACACATCCTTTACTTGAATTTAAGCATTCCAGAATGTAGATGCTGTTTATAGCTTAACTAATTTCATCTAATTAATGAAATTATTTATTTTAAAAATCATAATTAGAATAAAATTCCTTAGTTTTTGATTGAAGGAAGCTCTATGAATTTTGTAAATTTTGATTTAAGTTCATTGCTTACAAAAGTTCCATCGATGAAGGCATTTGATTTAGATTTCAAAATATTACTTAATTTTAGTTTACTTGTTGAGTTTTAATTCTCAACTTGATTATGTTCAATTTACATTACTTTGATAAGTTATGATTGTTATTGCTTTAGTTACTCATTCTTATTCACTAGCATTGTGACCATCTCTATATGATATAAAGAGTTATTAAACTAAATTTAGATCATCCTTAACTCACATCAAATCACATATTTATTTGAAAACTAGACTTCAAATTTATTGTAAGTCTCTTATGAGTTTGGCATTTGTCTCCCCAAGTTTCAATTAAGGGTTGTTTAATTTTGAGAAATTTGAATAAAATAGAACTCACTTTACCGCTTAAATTTAAGCCATATAGAATCACAATTAAAGCTTGTGAGTTTAGTATTAGCCTCCTCAAATTTTACTTGCATTTTAAATAGGTGTTCTATTCTTTCTAAAATTTTTTTAGGTGCTCTCCCCCTATTTTTCTTTGATTTAACATTTATCTTCATATTTATCATATATCATTTGTTTGACTTAAATTTAAATGATTTATATTTGAATTTGTTTAAGTCAATTTCGCCAAAATTTAACCTGATCATGCATCGCATCAAGAGTATTTTGGCTTTGATGCTCTCAGCGATGTGAGTATGCTCGTATTTTTATCTGCTCATGAGCATAAGTCTTTCAAAAGAAGATATACAATGAATATATATTCATCTTTTTTCTAAGAAATTGACAAAATCTCAAGATTTCATCTAGGAGAGCGACATCTAGGGATTGTTACTTGATTCATAATAACGAAGTGTCATGCACTGATTTTAATCTCGTTCACCTCATGAGCACAACAAGGCCTTCAAATATTTTTCTTGCCATAGTGATTGAGAGAGAGGGTGCTCGATTTAGGCTGTGGGTTTTCGAACGGCTAAGAAGGTCAACAAATAGCTTCAAATGTAGCTGTTGAATCCTCTTCAACTTCTCTGATGCAGGGAGCAAGTCCACATCTTTAGGCTTTTAATCCTCGACCTCACTAAGAATGAACTCATTCTGCTCCGTAAACTGGGTGGTTGACCGACTCGTCTCACTTTTTTGAGAATCGGGCAAGAGACGCTCTTGATCTTGTAAAGCAGTAACATGAGAACTGAAGGCTAATAGTAAAGGAATTATGATAGGAACCGCTAGTAGAATGAGCAAGACAACAGTGAACAAGATGACCACACTATGGTTCAAATCAACAAGGTCTTCAAGAGGAAGAACGCCCTAAAGGTAAGCAGCTAAAAGCAAGCAGACACTGTACATGAACACGAAGCTGGCGTTGCCTGAAGGCCTCGCTTGCTTGTGCCCACCAACAGCCCTAACAATGAACATAAGCGCTATTACTACATTGGAAGGTCCAACAGTAACCTTGAAGATGAGAGCAGCGTGATCAAGTGATGTATATTTGAGTCAATATAGCACCACTCAAGCCTGAAAAGCCCTTCGAGATCCCCCACTATAGGTTCCCTACTCATAGAAAAATTTTGCACGCAGGAAACCAGCGCTGCTATGTTGAAGTAGGTCTCACCATTATTGCCAAAGAAGATAAGCACGCACATCGCCCAAAGAGGAAGTGACGTCCGGCCCGTGACGATAAGCCAAACCCAGCCATACCCGATAACGTTTTGGAGAGAGCCGATAAATAGCGCCGCCCAAAGAGGGAGAATCTCACAGAGAATTCCAGCGAGAAATCCGATGCTGTCGCCGAGGTCCATGGCGACGCCGAGAGCAACGATCTGGCTCTGGTTATAACCCATGGAGTGCTTGATCACAGGTGAGAGACTGTCGTAAACATAGTCGATGCCAGCACATAACTGCATCCCCCTTGCCCCCAACGAAGACCAGCCATCTATTGTTGAAGAAGGAGGAGAGGCGAGAGAGGTTCTTTGCGGTTTTGGAGAATGAAGAAGGGGAGGAAGCTTGCCTGTGGTTTTTGCATGCGGTTTGGAGGAAAAGCTGTTCGGTTTAGAGAAGGGAGGGAACAGTTGCGGGAGGCGTGCATGAGGAGAAAATATTACGTGCTAGCTTTTAAGTCCAGACTCTAATCATAACGCTACACATATTCATTATTAAAAAATATTATTTTTTCGCATTTTTTCACTTCACGACGTTGTAATTGGACGGTGCATTGACGATGCCGTTTACGTTAGCCCACCTACCATGTTCAAACAGCAGGAGGAAAAGCGTGAATGCGAAAAAATTTAAAAGAAATATATATATATATATATATATATATATATATATATATATATATATATATATATATATATATATATATATATATATATATATATATATATATATATATATATATATATATATATATATCTATATATATATATATATATCTATATATATATATATATCTATATATATCTATATATATATAGATATATATATATTCAATGCATAATATATTTTTTTTCTGACAAACCAAACTCAGAGAGAAACGAAAAATCTCATTTTAGATAAGAACCATAAAGATGGAGAACAATTTGGAAGTATGATGATATCGGTTAATTTAGCGATAATGAAAAAAAATACAGGTAAATTTTTTGAACCATTTTATATGTCCAATTTTTTTATGGTTTATTAGTGATATTATTTGAAATTCTTTTATTTAATATGTATTTTTTGCATTGTTAGGAGTGCTTTGCAAGAGGACTTTACTTATTTTAGAGCTGTTTGCATTCTCTCATTTCACGATAGCACAACCCATTGTCTTCTTTTTTCAGATTTTTGACCCTCTTTGGATATGATTATAATACAGTTGTTTTGTTTTTTTAGATTTGTGAGATGTATTCTCTCGACTCATGAGAGTATTTTTCAATTTCATTAGATTTTTTGGCTGTTTGAGAGAATAAGTTTATTACATTCTATTAGAAGAAATTTAGAGATTGATTAGTTTTAGTGTTTCTTTTAATCTCAGAGAATATTATTATTTTTCAATTCTATCGATTTTTCTAATTTGGAGATATATATTACATTAATTAGAAGTAATTTGATGTCGTTTTTGGGAGATTTGATGAATTCTATACTCATGAGTATAGATTATTTTTTCATTTTTTAGATTTTGGCCTTTTGGAGAATATGTTTATTACATTCCACAAAGTAATTTGGAGGATGATTGGTTAGATTTTAATGTAGATTTGTATATAAAATTTTGTACCTCATGAGAGTCTGATTATTTAATTTTTGGCTGTTTGAGAGAATATATTTATTATATTTCATTATAAGTAATTTGAGACTATTTTAGTTTAGAGAGATTTGATCTACTCACTCATGAATGTGATTATTTTTTATTTTTGTCGATTTTTTTGGAGAGAATAAGTTTATTACATTTCACAAGTAATTTGAGGTGATTGGTTTTGGGGTGTTTGCATCAGTACTCTTTGTACTCTCAAGAGAGATATTTTTTCAATTTATGTCAAATTTGTTGGCTTGTTTGGAGAGAATATATTTATTACATTGAAGATTTAGCTTTGGTTGATTTTAGAGATTTGTATCATTCTCTCATTCTCAGAGAGTATAGATTATTTTTCATTTTCTCGTGAGATTTTTTGGCTTTGGAGAGAATAAGTTTATTACATTCTGGAAGCAATTTGGAGGTGATTGATCTATTTTGTGGAGATGACTCTCGTACTCTCGAGAGTACAAATTTTTTTTTCATAGATTTTTTTGGTGTGTTTGGAGAGAATAAGTTTATTACATTATTAGAAGTAATTTGGAGGTATTGGTTAGTTTTAGAATATGCTCAGACTATTTACTTCTCATGAGATTAATATTATTTTCATGTAATTTTTGGCCTTTGGAGAGAATATGTTTATTATATTCCATTAGAAGTAATTTGGAGGCAGTTTGTTTGATTTTTAGGAGAGATTTGCATCTATACTCTCTATACTCTCATGAGAGTATAGATTATTTTTTTATTTTTTGTTAGATTTTTTTGTCCTTTTTGGAGAGATTATGTTTATTACGTTCTATTAGAAGCAATTTGGAGGCTGATTGGTTGGTTTTGGATGAAGATTGGCATTTATATTCTCTATACTCTCATGAGAGTACAAATTATTTCTCAATTTATGTCTGATATTTTGGCATGTTTGGAAGAAATATGTTCATTACATTCCATTTGAAACAATTTGGAGACTATTAGGTTGGTTTTTAGGAGAGATTTGTATTTGTACTCGTACTCTCATGAGACATGATTATTTTTTTCATTTTCACGTGATTTTTTGACATGTTTGGAGAATAAGTTTATTACATTCCATTAAGCAATTTGGAGTCGATTGGTCTCTTTAAGATTGGCATCTATACTCTCTGTACTCTCATGAGAGTACAAAGTATTTTTTATTTTTTTCCAATTTCTTTAGCCTATTTGGAGAGTATATGTTTATTACATTCCATTAGAAGCAATTTGGAGGATGATTGATTGATTTTTAGTGGAGATTTGCATCTGTACTCTCCGTAGTCTCATGAGAGTACAAATATTTTTTTTTCATTTTCTATGAGATTTGTTGGCCTGTTTGGAGAGAATATATTAATTACATTCAAGTAGAAGCAATTTGGAGGCTATTTTGGTTTTTAGGAGATTTGCACTCAGCTCTCATGACAGATGATTGTTTTTCATTTTCTGTCAAATTTTTTGGCCTTTTTGGAGAGAATATGTTTATTACATTCCAGTAGAAGCAATTTGGAGTATAGAGCATTTTGTTATTTTTGAGTTGTTCTACATGTGACATATTTATGTTTGTGCAGGTGAATGCGATTAATGAGCAGTGCGATGATGAAGCCGTGATGTCTAATGACCCAAATGTGGGGAAACTTTTTAGCACCACTGTTCATAATGAAACGGAGGCCTATGCACTGTACTGTGATTATGCACATCAAACTGGGTTCAGTGTTAGGAAGGATCATACTAGTTATTGGCCAAACTCCAAGAAATTAAAATCAAAGGATTTTTTATATTCAAAAGTAGGTTGGAAGAAAGCTGTTAATCTAAACTGCACAGTTAAATTCTAGAAAATAGTTACAATGAGTGGTTGTCTGACCATGATTAGATTTTTTATTGATTTAGATGGGAATTTGGTGGTTAAAAATATATAGAAAGTCATAATCATTCATTGGCAAAGTCGGGTGACCTACATCTTCTTAGATCATACAGAGGCATCGAATGAGAAAGCGGTTGAAGACAATGACGAGCAAATTAAAGCAATTGATGCTCAATCTAAGTGAGGAAGTTGCATGGAGAATATTGGCTTCACAAAAAGTGATGCATTCAATTTCATCCAAAAAGAGAGAAGATCGAGGATTGCGAATGGTGATAGTAATGCATTAATACAACTATTCAAGGAAAAATAAGCGGAGGATGGGATGTTTGCATGGGATGTCCAAGTTGATGAGTCAGATAGCTTGGTTAGTTTTTTTTGGAGCAATGGCATGTCAAGGATAAAATATGATTGTTTTGGGATGTCATAATTTTTGATACAAGCTATCGACTCAATAAATATAATCTTGTCTGTGCCCCTTTCGTTGGAGTGAATCATCACTAGCAAAATGTCTTATTTGAAGTAGTCTTTCTATCAGAAGAGACAATTGAGTCATTCACATGGCTATTCAAAATATTTCTCTGGTTAATGAGAGACAAACATCCTATAACAATATTCACTGATCAAGATTAGGCAATGGCGAGAGCTATCAAAATTATATTACTGCATACTCGTCATAGGTTATGCCAATGATTGTCTGAGCTTTATAAAATTAGAAGCAAGTGGTCCAATCGATTCAAAAAGACTCATTCTCAGATGAGAACCTTGTCAACGAAAGTCATAATGTATGTCACAAAATCTTCAAACAAGTTCAATCATGATTTGGGATTGGAGAAGGTTATCGACACATGGAGTCGAATGACCATATGAAGATTTCGTAACAATGAATTGTTCTTGTTAATGGCCCACTCAAACAATCGCTATGTTTTACACAAGAAAGCTTTATACAATGTTTGATGAAGAATTTTGCATGGTGTTGGAGGATTAGTAGCAAATGTGTCAGATGATAATCCCATGGAGTATTTGGTGAGAAATTTAGAGAATAAGAGTTCTTCCAAAACATGGATTGTTCATTTTGACAAGATAAGCCTAAATATAACTTGTAGTTGTAAAAAAATTGAAATGAAGTTGCATCGATCCGAAGTTCTTAGTCGAAGATATTATGCTTATTCCGGATAAGTACTTTCTCATGCATTGGTCAATTAGAGCAAATAGGGATATCTACTTTGACAGTGCTCACAAGAACTTAAAAGATGTGCAAGGCAATGATGGAAATGAAACTGGCATTATTATTTGGAACCAATAAGCACCAGGGCACTATGTAATAAGAGCATATGAGTATATGCTTGGGTCCATAAAAAAACTATCTGTTATGTGGGAATTCACCTCAGCTGACAGGACAGCTAAAAGAAGAAGTCAACCACAACATATAAGGGAAATGACATTTTAAAGGATCCGATTAAGCAGCGGCCAAAGGGTGTTTCAAATACAAGGCTTAAGGGATATTAGGAGAGAACTAAAAAAACCAAGAGTAATTTTTTATTTGCCTCAAGTTATAGATATTTACATTATTTTTAAACTTTGAACCATCCTTCTTTTGTTGATAGAATCCAGAACAATCTCGAGGGTGGAGAACATGTAGTCACCAATTGCAACACCTTTTCTATTATGCGAGTGCTTTTAGAGGTATGCATGGAAAAATGAATCATGCTATTACATATCATTAACTAATAATGATGTTCAATATCTAGAATTTAACTCAATCTCAACAATCAATCGTAAAAGGGTACTAAGTTGATGATGGATATTCTGAAATATTTTAGTGCATGACATCATTTATTTGTGTGTTCTTCATACACACGTTAATGTTTTACAATCATAATGAACCAGATTCCGGGTAAATATATTGTGCTTCTCCTTTCTACTTTCGAGCATTATGTATGTGAGAATAATAGTTTAATAATGCATCTGGTTTGATATATTCAAGTATCATTTAGTAATGATTATATGTGATGATTATTTTTCTATTATTTTGTATTATTATAATTAACGTTCATTGAAGCAAGAAAGATGAGAACTGTTAAATAAATTGCTTAAGATACGCTTATTCCATGCTTTTTTTTGCTTTTCTTCCCCAATATTTATTTATTTACTTTTGGTTTATTTTTTCTTGCTTTATAGTCCATCGATGTCATGGATTACTCATTGCTGGTTGGTGTTGATGAGGGGAAAAAAGAATTGGTTGTACAAATCATCAATTACATGAGGCAATTTTTTTATCTTTTTTTCCAATTTGATTATCTGTATATTTGGATTGCTTGACACTAGACATCAAGCGTGCAAGGTGCAATGTCTTGAGGGTCCTTACATTGTTCGGCTAATTTTTTGTTGCTTGTTTATTTCTCTTTCGAGGCTGTACAATGTGTTCCAACAGCTCAATACATAGATGAAAGCATTATTCCAATCAATTTGGGTGTTCTTCTCATGAAAAATGTTGTTCAAATATATCCAATCAGTACTTTTCAAATTTCTTTTTTATGCTACATGTCTAATATTTTTTGAACAGTTTATAACAATTTGTGCTATGTTAGATGAAAATAAAATGTGTTAATCCTTCATTCTTACACGGTCTTCTGCAATAAATTGGGTAATTTGTAGTTCCTTTGTTTCAATTTTTAGGTAGATGATGATGAAGGCTTAATTATGTAAGTGATGATGTTGAATCCAGGCTATCAATTGAACTCCCATTAAGCAATTTTCAGAGAGGGAGGGGAGAGAGTATATTGAATTGTGTAACTTTGTATCGATCTTTGATACTTTATTTATAGATTTTGGTTGATATTGCTTTACATGATCATCGATGTACAAAATAAAAAAAATTAACAGAAATCGTGTATCTCTTGATGTGGTTGATTCTCATATTCTACTTGAGTATATTGCATTCTACTCTCTAACCATTAATCATTGATTCTACATCGAAACATAATGTAATATATTTTTTTAGTTTATGTTATCAATAAATTAATAAAAAAAATCATTGAAATAGTGTCATGATCAATCTAACAAATCTATCAATAAAATGTTATATAATTAAGTTTCTTGTCTTAGTAAATATTTAGCAGAGATCATAAATTACACACTAAAGCTTCAAATTTAAAATGCCCCATTTGATGCTATAGGTGCATTGTTTCTATATTCATGAAGTCTTGATAAAATATTATTATAAATTCACAAATATTATTAATTTTGAATGATCGATATCTATATTGAGGATCTAATATAAAATTAAAATCAATAATTGTATAGTAATTTCTAATTTATATTTTTCTCTTATAGTATGTATATAAAGTGATTATAAAAATAACAATTTTATAATAATTTTGATGTATTAAAATTCATTTTACAATAGAAATATTCTCGACCTCCAAAATAAGAAGCATTCATATCTATAATATCTATATTCATTTTTTATAAAATAATTTTATCATCATAAATGAAGAATATGGATCTTGTTTCTTTTAAATTTTGAATATATTTGTAGCTATTTCATGCATGATAATTAAATTTAAAATATAATAAATATTAAACAAGTGCTATTTTGCTATTTTGCTTGGATTAATTTATTATTTAAGTATTTCGAATGACTTAAATATTAACAAAACCATGACCTGAAATTCTAATGTGGGTGAAGATTCCAAACTATAAGAAAATTTGAGATCAACTAAATTATCAACACATGGAACTTCTTAGTCATATAATAACTCGAATCTTAAAGGTTTGAGATCACTTTTTTTATTTTTTATTTTATATTTCTTATATTTTGAATTGCAACAAATTATATTTGATGCATAATTATTTTAAAATTACTTAAAATATCTAAAATATATTTAAATTTTTTTAAAAATAATATAATTTATTTTTAAAAATAAAACACAAAATCAATTTTAAAATATAATAAATAAATATATTTTTTAAAATAAAAATAAATTTGATACCAAATAAAACCTTAGTTAATTTGATTAACTATGACCTTTTCTAGATAAACCTTCAAGCTCGGCTTTCAAATAAAATTCCTTTCAACAAGCATCAAATTCAAGGTTTGGTTGCATACCTTTCAATTAGACCGACTTTTATTTTTATTATTTTACTTTTCAATAAAATTAGGGTGTACTCTCTTGAGTCTGAAAGTATAGATCAACACTCAAAAATCAAGCCAAGAGCCTCCAAATTGCTCAACTTGTTTGTAGTAAACACATTCTTCCCAAATAGGCATGAAAAATTGAAAAAGATAAAAAAATATGTACTCTCGAGTACAGTACAACTCAAAAATAGCTCCAAAATATTAAGGCAATCAACGTAATTGAATATAGTAAATATTTCCTTTCCAAACAGCTAACATAAGTGGAAAAATTAGGAAAGTGCGTACTCTCGAGAGTATAGAGTACAAATCAGTGACTCAAAATCAAGCCAAGAGCCTCCAAATTGCTCCAATTGGTTTGTAGTAAACACATTCTTCCCAAACAAATGAAAAATTGGAAAAATTGATAAAAAATATACTCTCAGTGAGAGTACAACTCAAAAATAGCTCAAAATCTAATATTAAGGCTCAATCAACATTGAATATAGTAAATATTTCTTTCCAAATAGGCTAGCAGTGGAAAAATTAGAAATTGGTATGTACTCTCTAAAGTACTGAGAGATCTGAGAATAGCTCAAAAAATCAAGCCCAGCCTCCAAATTTGCTCCAACTAGTTTGTAGTAAACACATTCTTCCCAAACAGGGCATGAAAATTGGAAAAATAATAAAAAATGTACTCTCAGAGAGTACATAGAGTACAACTCAAAAAATAGCTCAGAAACCTAATATTAAGGCTCCAATCAACTAATTGAATATAATAAATATTTTCTTTCCAAAGCTACAGTGGAAAAAATTAAGTAGTACTCTCACGAGAGTAGAGAGTACATCTGAACATCTCAAAAATCGCCAAAGAGCCTCCAAATTGCTCCAACGGTTTGTAAACACATTCTTCCCAAAGAGGCATGAAAAAATTGAAAAAAATTAATAAAAAATTGTACTCGGGAGAAGAGGAAACAACTCAAAAAATAGCTCCAAAAACCTATTATTAAGGCTCCAATCAACCTGTAATTGAATATAATAAATATTTACTTTCCAAATATCCTATCATAAGTGGGAAAAATTAGAAAATTGGTATGTACTCTCTTGAGAGTACAGGAAAATAGATACAAAATATAAAAAATCAAGAGCCTCCAAATTGCTAGTTTGTAGTAAACACATTCTTCCCAAACAGCATGAAAAATTAGAAAAAAATTGATAAAAAAACATGTACTCTCAGGAGACTATAGAGAGTACAACTCAAAAAGAGCTCCAAAAACCTAATATTAAGGCTCCAATCAACCTGTAATTGAATATAGTAAATATTTCCTTTCCAAACAGCCTAACAGAATGGGAAAAATTAGGAAATTGGTATGTACTCTCCTAAGAGTACTGAGATAAAAAACTCAAAAAATCAAGAATCCAAATTGCTCCAATTGGTTTGTAACACATTCTTCCCAAAACAGGCATGAAAATTGGAAAAACTAAAAAAAATATGTACTCTCAGAGAATCTGAGAGTACAACTCAAAATAGCTCAACTATATTAAGGCTCCAATCAACGTAATTGAATATAGTAAATATTTCCTTTCAAACGACTAGCAGTGGAAAAATTAGGAATGCTCTCCCAGAGTACAGAGAGAGTACAGAATAATTAAAAAAAATCAAGCCAAGAGCCTCCAAATTGCTCCAAGGTTTGTAGTAAAATATTCTTCCCAACAGGCATGAAAAATTGGAAAAAAATTAGAAAAAAATATGTACTCTCAGAGAGTACAGAGTACAAAAAATAGCTCAGAAACTTAATATTAAGGCTCCAATCAACATAATTGAATATAGTAAATATTTTCTTTCCAAAACAAGCTAAAAAGAAAATTAGGAAATTGGTATACTCTCTAAGAGTACAAAAGAGTCAGATATAAAAAATCAAGTCAAGAGCCTCCAAATTGCTCCAACTGGTTTGTAGTAAACACATTCTTCCCAAACAAGCATGAAAAATTGAAAGAAAATTGATAAAAAATATGTACTCTCAGGAGTACAGAGAACTCAAAAAAAGAGCTCAAACCTATATTAAGGCTCCAATCAACCATAATTGATATAGTAAATATTTCCTTTCCAACATTCTAGCAGTGGAAAAATTAGAATTGGTGCGTACTCTCACGAGAGTCTGAGAAATCTGAAAATAGAGCTTAAAAAAAATCGCGACTCCCAAATTGCTCCAAACTAGTTTGTAGTAAACACATTCTTCCCAAACAGCATGAAAAATTGAAAAATTGATAAAAAAATCATACTCTCGGAGAATCTGAGTACAACTCAAAATAGCTCAAAACATATTAAGGCTCCAATCAAATTGAATATAGTAAATATTTCCTTTCAAACAAACATAAATGGGAAAAATTAAAAATTAGTGCAGCTTATCAGAGAGTGCAGAGATGCAGAATATAACTAAAAATCCAAAGAGCCTCCAAATTATGCCAACTAGTTTGTAGTAACACATTCTTCCCAAACAGGCATGAAAAATTAGAAAAAAAATTGATAAAAAAAATCTATACTCTCAGGAGATTACATAGAATACAACTCAAAAAGAGCACCAAAAACCTAATATTAAGGCTCCAATCAACCTGTAATTGAATATAGTAAATATTTCTTTCCAAATAGCCAAGTGAAAAATTAGAAATGTACTCTCGAGGAATGAGAGATGCAGATCTTGAGAATAGCTCAAAAAATCAAGCCAAGAGCCTCCAAATTGCTCCAATTGGTTTGTAGTAAGCACATTCTTCCCAAACAGGCATGAAAAATTAGAAAAAATTGATAAAAAATCATTACTCTTAGGAGTACAAAGAATTAACTCAAAATAGCTCAAAAAATCTAATATTAAGGCTCCAATCAATATAATTGAATATAGTAAATATTTTTCTTCAAATAGCTAACAAAGTGGAAAAATTAGAATTGTTAGTACTCTCAGAGTGTCTGAGAATGATATAAAATAGCTTAAAAAAGTAACCCAACAGCTCCCAAATTGCTCCAAATAGTTTACAGTCAGTCAACACATTCTATCTAAATAGGCCATAATAAGAAAAAAAAATTGAGAAAAAAAGTTTATACTCTCAAGAGTACAGAGTACACCAAAAATAAGCCAAAAGGCTAATATTAAGGCTCCAATAAACACGTAAGAGTCAGTTAATATTTAGTTTCAACAGTCAAAAAATTGAAAAAAATGTGTAATTAGTCATACTCTCATGAGGTACAAGAATATATATGCAAAATAGCTTACAAAATAAGTGACTCAATTGCTCCAAATAGTTTGCGGTCAACACATTCTATCAACATACATAAGAAAAAAAAAATTGAGAAAAAAAGTTTGTACTCTCAAGAGTACAAAGAATACAAAGCAGCAAGGCTAATATTGTTCCAATCAAATTGTTGCACATTGTCTCCAAAACATATTTAAATAAAAAAAATTGAAGAAATATTCTGTACTCTCAAGAGCGAATAGTATCTGATGATGCAAAATAGGTCGAAGGCTAATATTGCTCTAGACAACTATAATAAAATGTACTAAACATTTTCTTTTCAAATAACCCATAAGAAAGATGGTCAAAATGAAATATTCATACTCATGAGTCTGTCAAGAGAAGAGAGCTTAAAAGAAAACTTAGCAACAAATTACTTTAAATGGTCTCTACAAAAGATATTCTATCAAACTCTGAAAAATGATAAAATAAAGAAATAATTATATATTCTGGAGAATCGGTGTACACTTGAATGGAGAACATGAACATAAGAGCGTACTCTAGAGTACAGTACCTGAAAAATATCTCTGCGACTCATCATTAGAAATTCGCATGGTCTCACTAAAATAATCAAAGATAGTATAGATGTTACCTCTAGAAAGGTTTAAAACCATAAATAGCTTCTAAAACATTGATTTTGAACATAACAAACTTCAATTATGCGGTTGTCAGATTAGTTATTTCATGCCCAAACAAAAGATATCATAAGCAAACTCAGCCCTAAAGCAGTTCATCCTCTTTGGCCAATCTTGGTGTTAGTCCAGAAGGTTTGTTGATTCTTTCCATGTACTTACAAACATCCAGTAGACCTTGTTTTGTTGGGCAGCACCTCATCATTTGATTGGCCATTTTGTATCTCGTAAAAGACTAGCCAACATCTTGAACAGTAATTTGATCTGAATAGTAAAGTATAGTCAATAAGTTAGCAAAATATGCACTTTAGGCAAACCTAAATGAAAATAGTTCTTATAAATATCGGGAAGAATGGCCTTATGAGTTGGGTTTGGCAATGAATCATAAAAATATCAACCCCAGCTTAATATGCCCCGAGTGTCGATATTGATTATTTATAATTGGAGTAAGAGTAGCTCGACTCTTGATACACTCTGCGATGACATGTTAGATGAACATTTTGTTTTCTCAGTAGGTCTAGCATAACTCTAAGGGAAGAGAAAGTTTATAAATTCTAACTAACTACTAAACCGATTGGATCATACTACCACATTTACGAGTAACTTACCAGTGCAAGCATGAAATATACAAATAGACATCAGCATAGCTACTTCTGGTAGAAAGGAGAAGGCGTCGATGTGTGCATCTAATAGATACTGATCTATCAGTAACTTGTCAATTTGCCCTCGTGCAATAATGTATTCCCAGCTGCAAATATAGTATCACCCCTGCATGTGAGAAATATGGGAATGCGAGCTTAACTGAACGAATAGGTTATTTTACATATACAAAAGGAACTGAATGAAGAATGACTTACTTGTCCTTGATCGAGAACATGACATGTCAATGAGTTACATCATTGGCTTAGGCGGGACATCTCTTGATGAGAATCAATAATATGATGCACCTCAGTTGGCTGGATAGAAATTAGTGATGACGAAAGGTAGTGATGAAGAGCTAGAGTCATTGTGAATTAAGAATCGATCTCTAAGATGATACCCTCACTTTGTTAACCAAACGATAGCGATTTGGTTTAGCTCATTATTGGCATCTTAGCAAATTTATTAAAATTTACTATTATGTCAAATTGAAAAGAAAGTTATGTAACCTCTTACATTTGCTCACATCAGTGGAGGCTACCACAGGACTTATTATGCTCCATGACTTCCTGTAAGTTTGTGTGAAGGGAGGAGATATTGCTTTCCTTTTCCTCATCTGTCGCACCTTCACACCATGCTCAATGCTATTGAGTAAATATTTCGCAGCATCTTCATGTGCAGTGGAAGCCTCCACAAGAGCTTCCCCTATGGTGACCTCCACAGGGCTTCCAGTGGAGGGAGCCTCTGGGACTTCCACAGTGGGAAGCTCCACATGGTTGCCACCATAGGAGCCTCCCCTATGGTAGCATCTACCACAGGGGCATCCCAAGTGAAAGTCTCCATAGGGGCAGCCACTGTAGTAGCCTCCATAGGAGCCTCCCTTGTGGTTGCTTCCACAGGGGAAGCTCCTGTGGTAGCCTTCATAGGTGTTGCCCCTGTGACTGCCTCCTCAAGAGATTCCCCTGTGGTCGCCTCCACAAGAGCTTCCCCATCCTGAATGCTAGGGCCTCTTGTCCAACAATCATGCCTCAATGGCATTTTTTTCCATCAATTCTCTCAGTTATTGATGCTTCAAAGATGATACTCTATCTCCCCAAGGCACTAAAACACAGTATCCTCCCATAAAAGCCTTTTGAGTGGGTAGTAACAGAGGGTAGGCTGGATACATTGAAAGGGGGAGAATATCGAGGAGAAACATATGGAGATTCAATGGGGGCTGGATTCAGTGGACTTTGAATGGGACTGCTATCGGGTTCGACATAGGTTATCTGCTGGGCAATGAACAATATTTCAAGGAGCCAAGTCTCCTCTTCTGATATGTCCTCAAATGAAAGGCAGACTTGTGTTACAATGATAAGAAAATATGATGATTTATAATATAAATAAATACATTCTCATATAAATATAGTGATATTATTATGTGTCACCTAGTGTCCTCCCAAACCAGTGAAGGTGTCATCTGCAAATTTTATTTTTGGTCATCATAACATACGTGGCTTTGCAGAAGAAAATGATGGCCTTATGATGCCTATGTACTCTACCGCCCAGATCTACAATAAATATTTATATAAGTTAACTTCAATGCATCAAATAATACATAACAGAAGATATAGAATATACCATTAGAAGAGAAATAAAGCCACTCATGTACCCGCCTTCTCTGTCAAAATCTTTGATGAAATACCATCAAATTATGAAATCAGAAAGGCCCAAACGGCCTTTGCCTAGTTGTACTCAGCAAATTTATCTATGTCATTTCAAGGTCAATTGATGCCACCCTATAGTTGTGATATATAAAAAAAAGATTTGAAAGCAAAAAAATGTACAAATTTATATAAATTGTACCAATGAGGATTTGAATTCTTGAGTTTATTCTTAAAGTCTATTGAACTGAACTGCGACAGCGAGAATTTTTATCATATGACCTTCTCCCCTCTGTTTGACATCCCTACAATTAGTGCAACTTCATTCGGAGTGAAAGGAATGCATTAGCCACTTAAAAAGAATGCTTATTTCTCTATATCCCAGTAAGACAGGATTGACGTGATGGCAATTGAGTCTTCTTGAATTCTCAATAGTAAGCGATGCAAATGAAGCCTCCTTAAAATGTCAATGACTTCATCATGAGTCTTTGCAATATTATTGAACACTCGCGGTGGTAGGCTGCATCTCGAAGTTATCCTTTTCCCAAACATTGTAAATTTCAAAATGAAAGTCAATTAATAAGAACATTATCATGATGGAGGCCTGAGTCTGAGATACAAAACTCCCCCAGAAATCAACCAAACAGCCTCCAAATTACTTCCATTAGAATATAATGAACATATTTTTTCCAAGCAGGCCAAACCAAGTGGAAAAAAATAAAAAAAATGTTATGTACTCTCATGAGAGTACAGAGAGTACAAATATAAAACTCTCCTAAAAACCAACCAAACAGCCTCCAAATTGCTTCAAATGGAATGTAAAGAGCATATTTCCTCCAAACAGCCTAAAGAAAGTGGAAAAAATGAGAAAACTTCTCTGTAGTACAGATGCAAAACTCTCCTAAAAACTAATCAAACAGCTTCCAAATTGCTTCTAATGGAATGTAATGAACATATTTCTTCCAAACATGCCAAAGAAACTGAAAAAAAAATGAGAAAAATTCTCTGTACTCTCATGAGAGTACAGATGCAAAACTCTCCTAAAAATCAACCAAATAGCCTCTAAATTGCTTCAAATGGAATGTAATGAACATATTTCCTCCAAATAGCCCAAAGAAAGTAGAAAAAAATAAGAAAAATGCTCTATACTCTCATGAGAGTACAGAGAGTACAGATATAAAACTCTCCTAAAAATTAATCAAATAGCCTCCAAATTACTTCAAATGGAATGTAAAGAATATATTTCCTTCAAACAGCCCAAAGAAAGTGGAAAAAATGTGAAAAATTTTATGTACTCTCATGAGAGTATAGAGAGTACAGATGCAAAACTCTCCTAAAAACTAACCAAACAGGTCTTCACAATGGAATGTAATGAACATATTTTCTCCAAAACCAAACTAAGTGGAAAAAAATAAGAAAATGCTCACTCTATGAAAGTACTGAGAGTACAATCAAACTCACAAAACTAACCAAAGCGACCTCCAAATTACTTCTAATAGAATGTAATGAACATATTTCCTACAAACAGGCCAAAGAAATAAGAAAAAATGATAAAAATGCTCTGTACTCTCTGTACTATCATGAGAGTACAGAGAGTACAAATAAAAAACTCTCCAAAAAATCAATCAAATAGCCTCCAAATTACTTCCAATGGAATATAATGAACATATTTCCTCCAAACAGCCCAAACCAAGTGGAAAAAAATGAGAAAAATGCTCTATACTCTCATGAGAGTACAGAGAGTACAGATGCAAAACTCTCCTAAAAACCAACCAAATAATCTCCAAATTGCTTCTAATGGAATGTAATGAACATGTTTCCTCTAAACAGCCTAAAGAAAGTGGAAAAAAATGAAAAAAATTCTTTGTACTCTCATGAGAGTACAAAGAGTACATATGCAAAACTCTCTTAAAAACTAACAAAATAGCCTCCAAATTATTTCAAATGGAATTTAATGAACATATTTCCTTCAAACACGACAAAAAAACTGGAAAAAATGAGAAAAATGCTCTGTACTCTCATGAGAGTACAAAGAGTAGAATGTAAAACCTCCATAAAACTAACCAAACAGCCTCCAAATTTCTTCTAATTGAATGTAATGAACATATTTCCTCCAAACAGTCCAATGAAAGTGGAAAAAATAAGAAAAGTGCTATGTACTCTCATGAGAGTACAGATACAAAACTCCCTTTAAAACTAACCAAATAGCCTCCAAATTACTTTAAATGGAATGTAAAGAACATATTTCTTCCAAATAGCCCAAAGAAAGTGAAAAAAAATGAGAAAAATTATCTATACTCTCATGAGAGTACAGAGAGTACAGTTCAAAACTCTCCTAAAAATCAACCAAACAGCATCCAAATTGCTTCCAATGGAATGTAATGAACATATTTCCTCCAAATAGCTCAGACCAAGTGGAAAAAAATGAGAAAAATGCTATGTACTCTCATGAGAGTATAGAGAACAAACTCTCTAAAACTCCAAATAGCCTCCAAATTACTTCAAATGGAATGTAATGAACATATTTCCTCCAAACAAGCCAAAGAAACTGGAAAAAAAGAGAAAATTGCTCTGTACTCTAATAAGAGTATAGAGAGTACAGATGTAAAACTATCCTAAAAATCAACCAAACAGCCTCCAAATTACTTCAAATGGAGTGTAATGAACATATTTCCTCCAAACAGCCCAAAGAAAGTGGAAAAATGAGAAAATTTCTATGTACTCTTATGACAATACAGAGAGTACAGATGCAAAACTCTCCAAAAAACCAACCAAACAACCTCCAAATTACTTCCAATGGAATGTAATAAATATATTTACTCCAAACAGCCCAAACCAAATGAAAAAATGAGAAAAATGCTCGGTACTCTCATGAGAGTATAGAGTCTGAGATGCAAAACTCCTAAAACCCAAAACCTCTAAATAATGTGTAATGAACATATTTCCTCCAAGCAGGACAAAGAAACTAGAAAAAAAGAGAAAAATTCTATGTATTCTCATGAGAGTACAAAGAGTACAGATACAAAACTCACCTAAAAACTAATCAAACAGCCTCCAAATTGCTTCTAATGGAATGTAATGAACATGTTTCCTCCAAACAAGCCAAAGAAATTTGAAAAAAAAAATGAGAAAAATGCTTTGTACTCTCATGAGAGTACAGAGAGTACATATGAAAAACTCTCCTAGAAACCAACCAAGCAGCCTCCAAATTACTTCTAATGGAATGTAATGAACATATTTACTCCAAATAGCCCAAACCAATGAAAAAATGAGAAAAATACTCTGTACAGAGAGTACATATACAAAACTCTCCTAAAAACTAACCAAACAAACTCTAAATTGCTTCTAATGGAATGTAATGAACATAGTTCCTCCAAACAGGATAAAAAAATTGGAAAAAAATAAGAAAAATTCTATGTACTCTCATGAGAGTACAAAGAGTACAGATACAAAACTCTCCTAAATAGCCTCCAAATTACTTCTAATGGAGTGTAATGAACATATTTCCTCCAAACAGGCTAAAGAAAATAGAAAAAATGAGAAAAATATTTTGTACTCTCATGAGAGTACAGATGAGAAACTCTCCTAGAAACTAACCAAGGAGCCTCCAAATTTCTTCCAATGGAATGTAATGAACATATTCCCTCCAAACAGGCCAAACCAAGTGAAAAAAAATTGAAAAAAATATTATGTACTCTCATGAGAGTACAAAAAGTACAGATACAAAACTCTCCTAAAATCCAACTAAACAGCCTCCAAATTGCTTTTAATGGAATCTATTAAACATATTCTCTACAAAGAGGGTTTAAAATCTTAAAAAAATTGATAGAATGGGGTGTACTCTCTAGGGAGTATAGAGAGTACACATGCAAAAAAGCCCTAAAAACTTACCAATCAGCATTCCAACTACTTCTAAAGCCATGTACTAAACATATTATATCCAAACAGGGTCAAAAGTCTTTTAAAAAATGTCAAAATGGGTTGTACTCTTTTGAAAGTATAGAGAGTACACATGAAAAATTGAAGCAAACATTTATTAATCAACCTACAAACAAATTGTAATGTCATCGACTGAATATATTATATCCAAACAGGCCCCAGAAGTCATCAAATCCTTCATGAAATAGCACCAAACATCCTACAATGTGATACACTAAATATATGACTAGCCCAACAGTTTAAAACTTTGAAAATAATGGCGTGTACCATCATCAAAGAGTACACATGCAAAATATCTCTAAATACCAGTGAAACAATCTCCGTACAATTAAAGAACTCAAATGTTCCAAATGTTCTCCTACTCGACGGTGAGAACAATAGAGAAAATCCTAAATTCATTAAAGTTCAAGAATGCAGGAAGAAATACCTCATGAGGTCGACTATAATACCTCAATTTTTAATGCCCAAGATTTGCTAAATCTCTGAGGGAAGGTCTGATGCGCAGAGGGGAGAGCCGAGAAAAATTGGGCAAAAAGAAAGCCCTAAACCTGCTCAGATGAAGAATGTTGAATGATGCGATATTTTTTTCTGTTGAACGGAGTCGGCGGGTAAAGATAAACGACATCGTCAATGCGTCGTCCAATTATAGCGCCGTGAAGTGAAAAAATGCAAAAAAATGGCATTTTTTAATAATGGATACGTATAGGGCTATGATTGGAGTTCGAACATAAATCTATGTCCAAACTCCGCACATAATATTTTCTCGTACATGATGGTTGCATGCGGCTTGGCTTCGTGCAACCCAAGGTGTGAAGGGAGAGCCGAAGGCTTGTCGTTCGGTTCCTACGTGCATGGTCGAGCGAAGGAGGGAGCTCATTCGGTCATGGGCTTCACGCGTGAAGAGGAGAAGAACCAGGCTGGGTTAGGGCAGGGATCGGTTTGGGTTAGAGTGGTTTAGGGATTTTGGTTATATTAGAAATTTTAAATTGATTTTTTAAATTGATTAAATGAATTTAAATTGAATTTTATGCTGACATGATTAGATAATCAATATATATCATTGTAAGGTTATTCTAATGTTTCCAATGCAACGGTGTAGTCCGCTTGTCAGCGTCGGTCAAATTGAGTCCATTTCAGCTCAAAATGCGCATCGCCGCTTTCGATCTCTTGACATTCATATAGACTCATCCGAATTGAGTACGAATGATCTTGCTTGATAGATTTTGATATTTTGAAGCTAACGGCGCAATCAATTTTTTGAACAGAGGTCGTTTGGTTTGCGTCGGCACCTCTCGACCTCGATATGCATGCAGATGTGTTGACGATTTGATCGCTTGATCAGTTGATCAACAAGTTATACAATATATCTTGATCGTTTGACATTTTAAACAATGGAGAAGTTTGTTCATCACATTGAGGTCATTTGGTTTAATTTTGGCATGGGCGTCTCATTAATATTTCCCATTTGATGCTCATTTCAAATATTCGATTTACAATGTCCTCAATCAATTCTCGGGACAATG
Source organism: Cymbidium sinense (assembly GCA_021442155.1). NCBI lineage: Eukaryota > Viridiplantae > Streptophyta > Magnoliopsida > Asparagales > Orchidaceae > Cymbidium > Cymbidium sinense. The sequence goes on from CM038220.1 coordinate 79,903,324, forward strand.
TATTCATGATCATTTTTTGATGACCAGGTGCATTTTGAGCTCGATTTGGTCACCTTTGAAGTCCGTCAAATTAAACTTGTGGGCTTGTCTTAATTTATGACACATATGAGGAGGTCAACATGTGAATGATTTATGGAATAGGTGGTGGAGAGAGTTATATTTGCAAGTTTGAACAATGAGTTTTACCGAAGTGATGTGTGTGTATGTTTATGTGTTTGTATCTTTCAAAATAAAATTAGTTGTATCTTTGATTGTTGTGTATCTATCTTACACATTATTTGATTTCTAATTTTTCTGTTAATGCTTTTCTTGAATAAGGGTATGAAGTTCTAAGAATAATTTCTGATGTGATTAGGAAAGCGAACAAAAACACACTTGAATGCTTTAAGTATTTATGATGAATGATTGTTTATGTGACTTACTAACATTGTTATCTTACATAATATTTTACAAGAATAAGGTTCTTATTTTTAATTAATTATTTTATCTTTATTATTTTTTATTATCATATTTTGGAAGGCTTTGCCTACTGTGAAAATTAACTAATTTGTTTATTAGTGAATCACAATGGGAAAGCCAAGAGATGGCGGACTATCAGCTATATGGGAGAGAGATGTGAAGTTGATTTTTTATGATGTTTGTTTGAAGGAGGTAAAATTAGGTTATCGACCCACAACTCATTTTAGCAAAGAAGGTTGACAAAATATAATTAAAAAATTTCGAGAGAAAATAGTAAGAGAATATGATAAGAGTTAATTAAAAAATAAAAGGGATCAACTAAAGAAAGATTGAAAATTATAGAATTAAAATGTGGATCAACGGGATTAAGTTGGGATCCTAGGAAGAGAACAATCGATGCTTCAGATGACCGGCGGAAAGATAAATTAGAGGTGAACTTAATTTATATATGTCTTTCATTTTCAATTGTTTAATATATACATGTCAATCTACTATCTTATCTTCAATGATATGTAGGTTGCATCAAGCACTAAAAAGTTCAGAGTTTGGCATTAACTCAGAATTTGAAGATAAGCTTGACCTAATGTTCAATAGTTGTTGCCACTAGAGCATATGCTTATATTTGTGAGAAATTTCAAACATATTTGAGTCAGCATGGTGGGTCTGAACAAAGTGAGAGCTCAAATGAACTTGACAAATATTCATACCATACTACAAATGAGCTTACTAGATCCAGTCATACCAAGCATCAACATTCTGCAAAACCAGTATATGGGAGAAAGAAGAAAGCGGAGCAGGTTTTTTGAGATATCAAATTTCATAACTGCTAACGACTTGTTCTACTTTATCTTCTTGATCAAGTACATCACATGCTCCACCATCAATCTCTGATATAGTCAAAACACTTAAGAAGATAACTGAAGTTTATGAAGATATCCCATTATACCTATACTCCACCAAGTTGCTTGAGAACCCCAACAGAAGAGAAATGTTTATGTCAATTGTTGTCGAACAAAGGGTTCACTATTTGCATTTTTTTATGAAAATTGTGAAGATTGAAATTTTATAACAATACTTATGTATTGTGTTTGAGATTGTCAGTTTAGAATATTTTGAATGAACATCTTATCTATTTATGTTGAACTTTTTTATATTTTCTTTTGGCTTTAACTAGAATATATCTATTTATGTTTTGTATGAACATCTTATCTATTTATGTTGAACTTTTTTATATTCCCTTTTAGCTTTAACTGAAGTGTTGATTGATTTTTTTATTACCACAATTATGGATGACAATAAATGTGAACTTTGCAAGAAGGTTATAATTACTATTGCATACCTAATTAATGAATATTATGAATCATACATCTGTAAGGCCCCTTTAGTGATAACAACATATATTGTAGATAAATGAATTGGAGAGCTACTTGTAGGAAATTTAAGAAGATTTTATAGTATATTTCGTATCTCACAAATAATTTTTCTTGATCTCTTGCAAGATTTACAAACTTATCACGGGCTTCAAGGCTCTTCACGAACAACAACAGGAGAAGTGTTAGGAATCACACTTTATATATTATCGCACAATGAGTAAGGGCAACATGTGAGCGATTTCAGCATTCATCTGAAACAATTAGTAGATACTTTACTATCGATTTGGATGCTTTGGTTAGTTTGGCATCTACGATTGTAAATCTTAGACTCTACTTTTCATAGTATACCTACTGAGATATCTCATGAATATCAATATATGTCATACTTCAAAGTAAATTTTCATAAATATCTTTTCTTGGTCACTTAAATGTGTTTTAAAACTAATATGTGATATAAGACTGTATTGGAGTAGACGTAACACATGTGGATGCGCATATTCTTAAAACGAAGAAGGTGGCATATATTGGAAGATGTAGTTCACCAACTCAAAATGTAATTACACTTTGTGATTTTAACATGTGCTTTGCATTTCTCAAGGCTGGATGGGAAGGAAGTGGACGTGATAGTCATATATTCAAATTTGCAATACGCTCTTGACAATTTAATTTTCCAATGCCACCTCTAGGTAAATCGTAATTTCACTTAATAATAGTTCTTTTTTTATAAGCTCTATTTGCATAAGTAATTTATACAACTTAATAGGAAAGTATTATCTTGTGGATGATGGGTATCTAATGCAGCGAGATTTTTAAAGGCATTCCCTAAAACAAAATATCACATCCCTGATTTTGAAGGAAGTAGTCAAGTGGTTTGTGGTATAAAAGAAATGTTTAACATACAACACTCATCATTGCGTAGTATTATTGAAAAGGCTTTTGGAATTTGGAAAAAGAAGTGGATGATTTTGAGGGACATGCCTACATATTCTTTCAAAAAATAGGTAAAAATATTCATAGCTACAATGGCATTACATAATTATATACGGCGCCTTCCTTCAAAAATGACATCTAATTCAATAGTGTAGAAAGAGATCACATGTATGTTTCACATGAAGCTTAAGAATACAAAGTTGATAAATCAATGGCAGCTATCGAAGATGTGGAAGATCATTAGACTCATGATGGTGAAGGTATTGCTATGATGGTTGAGCTAAGAGAACATATCACCAATGCTATAGTTGATGAATTAAATTTCATTAAATGATTCCTATGATATGAGTACATCTATGATATTGTTGAAACTATCATACTTTAATGAATTTACAACTTCTACTTTTTTTTGTTATATTTACAACTCATTATGTGGTGAACATAAATATATTACATGGATTCTTCTTTTTTTCCTTGCTTGAATATTAATATTTGATTTAAAAAATAAAACGAAGGAGATAATATCAATTTGGCCTTCATATTCAAAACATTGCTAATTAAAAAAATTTATTATTTAGAAATAATTCAATATAATTATTACTAAAATTTAAATACTATACATATATTTATTAATAGATGCTTATAAGGAGATTTTAATCTTTTATTCATAAACAGCTGCAACACAGCATATTTTTCCAAATAGAATCATTACTTTAGTAACAACAACTTTCTAACAGTAACTTTCTTTAATAGTAGCTTCACAACAGCTTTTTCAAATAATAACAACTGCCCCAAACACATCTTTAGTCTATTATTGAAAGCTTGATTCAAGCTAAAAAAGGAGGGAATTACTAATCCCATTTTGCATTTAAGAGCACATGTGTTAGTCCATGAGATAAAGTTATTCTTTTGGTGTCAAAGTTACCATTAAAAAGAAATTAATAGCATAGCCTTTTAATTGATTTGATAAAGTTGAGAATAAATAGAGTTCAAACCCAATATGTATTGAATTTTATACAACGAATTTGATAAGTTGAAGCATATTAACAAGTCATATCAACTTTAACTTACATTCGTTTATTATAGATTGTATTTTATTTGAAAGCCATTCATAATTAGTTTTGAAGAATAGTAGGATGAAGGAATGCATTGGTATTTAAAAGTAGGGTTTCTTAAAATTTTTTAAACTTTGAGCCTTATTAGTGCATAAGATAGTTGGTGTTCTCTTTATTAGCCTTACAAAATACAAGAGGTCAAACAAAAATATATAAGATATAAAGGTTGTTAACATATATATTAAAGAAGCATCCTATGCCAACAATCTATCAAACAACATAGAAAAAAAAAAGATATGTGATGAAGCATAAGAGAGGGCATGTTCAACATATTCCATTAGTCTAAGAAAAGATTCCATCAAGTACAAGCCATGATCTAGGCTAAAAATTATTGAAACATACTTTTATTCTAAAGTCTTTGAAGTAGTGCCTCCATAAACATTATTGGATGCTTTTTTTTATATCTAGTTTGACCCAAAACTTGCTTTTTTTTTAAAAAAAAATTAAAATCTTTAATAATTTTCACAACGAGGATGATGGTATAAAAACTTGTTGTTTGATGAAACTAGATTGAGAGGGGTGAATGATATTAAGAAGCCCAAATTTTAGTCTTTTTTCCAAAATTCAAACAAGGCATTTGTAGGTGCTACAAATTGGATGTATGCCTAAATTTAGAGGTATCATTAACATTGGTGGATTTAAAAATAAATGTAATGGCAATAGCTTTGATCATTATGGAGAGTTTCTTAGTGAGAACAAAAGTTTTCATGACAGTGATGACTTATGCCAAATAATACTTTAAAATTAAGAGAAGAGTTTGCATGAATATTGAGGTTAGGGGTAGAGTTCTCAAGAGATTCAAATATAACCTAGTTAACTTATCTTGAAAAACTAGTCAAACTATGGGATGAGAAAAAGTGGAAAAAAATAGTATAATTGATTAAGCTAAATATAGATTGATAAGAAGTTAAACGATTAGTATTGAATGATTCTTGGAAGTAGTAGATTACATGTATGAGAATATCAGAAGAAGAAGAGAATATGTCTAATAGGATACAAAGCACCTTAAAAAAAGTTGTGATTTCTTTTTCTCGTTTGTTTTTTTTTTTTTTTTAGTAAGGATACTAGAAGGCCATCCTTTATTTTTGAAGGTTATTTAGTTGTGGCCCTTTGAGCAACCATTAATGAGTTCAGATTAATGAGATGGGTAAGTTTTAGCTTCACAAACTCCTTCCCTAATAGTAGAAATACTTATACTTTTGACTCTCTTTATGGGTTACTGTCATCAAGATAATCTTCTACATTGAATGAATTCAATGTCTATTCTCTATTAGAAAAGAAAACACCAAATCAAAGCTCTCTAAAACTTTGGTGGAGATCTATCAACTATCTCTTATCACTTGAACCACAAAATAATCTTTAATTAAAAGATAGAATTATAAACAATGAAAAAAATCTTTTAATCATAGAGATTGAACTCAGAATGTCGCCAAAATGAAAGCCTCATAGGAGTGAAATTTACTTAATCAATATCTTAAGCTATTCTTTAAAAAAAAAATTTAATCTTACACAAATAAGCCAATAAAAAGTTTTTCATTGTCCTCTAACTCATCAAAATATCACACATAAAATCTCTCAAAATATATTCAAAATAAAAAGAACTCTTTCTAAAATGTTCTTAAAATGACTACAAATTAGCTAATCAATTGGGCTCCAATTCATTTATTTGAATAGTTGTTATAATAATTTTGATGATTAACAATAAGAGTCAAGAAAACTATAGCAAATTTTATCGATATATAGTCAAGATAATAATGATTATAGCATAACTTAAAAAATTTAATGACATATGTCAAAACCTAAATAAACAACATAACTATTTTAATGAATTAATTAATCCTGAATTTACAATATATGATATAATCATATTAGTCCTCAATTAAAGTACATAATATAATTCGTCATAGTCAATGCAATGCATGAAACAAGTAAATTAATATAAATTTGTTAGAAAATAAACACCTAATTAATGAAGATATTAATAAAATATACTAGCAAATATTAATTTATTAGCACAAAAGTGATCCAAAATCAAATGATAAACAAATTAAGCACATGACTATAAGAAAAAAAAAATCTATTATAAGTTGAAAAACAAATTAAGCACATGACTATATATTGATCTTAATATTTGAATGTCATAATATCAAAATCTAATTGAATGGAAAATGATATTTATATTCTTTGCAGTGATTTCTCCCTCCAATTTTATATTTACATTAACCTATTTATAAAACCTTCAAACTAAAGATAATACAAATGATTAAAATAAACAACATAAAAATTAATTATAAAGAAAACGTCATTAATTTTATACCAATTGAACTTCTCATCGACTATGTAAATTTCATTAACTTATTATGGTGGGTCATGAAATTGTTTACTTTTTTCTAATCACAAGGTTTAATCATCAATGTAGTTGCCTTCTCAGCTTCATACAATTTTAACTTAGATTTTACAAAGCAAGGCATTTTTTATGTTTCACGCAACAATCAAGATTTCCCTCTAAATCAATAATTGCAAGGTTGCAATTAATCATGTTTATGATCACAAAACAATAGTTTTCCACAAAATAATAATAATAATAATGAGCTTTAGGTATAATTCATAATTATAAAATACAAAGAAAATAAACTTCAAACAAGCAGATAAAAATTAAAACACTCCATCAAAACAGATGAAAAAAAAAAAGATAATGAAAGAGTTATAATATCATAGTCAGAGAAAATTTCAGCGAAAACCACATCCAACAGAATAAAAATATGGACACAGTTCATCACAAAGACAAAAGGAAAATCATAGCAGAAAGCCCCAATTCCACATCTTCAATTTTTTGGTTCAATGCTCAGTCAATAAAAAGCCCAAAGATAAATACAAAGCACAATCGTGGCAAAAATTAAACATTGTAAGCGTTAAAGCTGCCATATTACATTGGCATTAATTCTTTATTGTTATCCGAATGAAACTAGTAACAAAAATCCAGCCTTTGAATTTTTGACATTTGTAATTAGACTGTTTGATACAGCTGTAATGAGGTTTAATTTCAATAAAATATATTTAAAAATTAATTCATAGCATTAAGAAAATATGCGTGCAAAATAATAATCGTTTAAGCATATTTTTAGAAAAATTTAAACTGATTTTCAAAAGTTAAGAAAAAAATACTATAAATCAACTATAACTTTTATAAAACTCCTGTAGCAAAAACAGCAACTTAAAAAATTATTATGAATATTAATAAATATTATTTTTAAAATTTTAAAATAATAATTTTCTAATAATTACGCACTCTCTTAGCTCTAATTTTCAAATGCAACTTATTAATACAAAATATTTTAAAACCTAAACCAAAAAATTAATAATCAAATGCAACTGTGATTTCTTTTTGAATTAAAAAAAAAACAATCTAAAATTATTCCAAATGCACTCTTAAGGGTTTACATCAATTGATAATTTTAAATTGTTGCTTAAAAACAATAAAAGGCTTTCACAAATTCTTAATGCAGTTAGAAGTTAAGCATAAATAATGACAGAAATAGGCAATCAATGGACTTTTGTTGGAGTTATAATTATTATGTTACTATATTAACATTATAATAATGAAAGAAAATTTTTTATCATATTTTTTAATGTGCTATTATTTTGCTTTAAATAAACCTGTTCATACTAAAATAATAAAAAATGGCCTTTCATAGTTTCCATCAGCTTTTAGCTGCTTATGATGACAATCAGCTCAGTGAAGCTAAAATATCACTTAACAATAGAACACACTTTTGACAAAAAAGTTCAACAAAACATCACTTAGCAGAATGAGAATGAAGCAAGTAGAAGAGATGGAAGAATGTGTATAAAAAATAGTTAAAAACATTTAAAAACATGCTAAACAAATCAATTTTTAAAAATAACATAAAAAACAAAAATAAAAACACAAACCAAAATTGATCCCAAACAAACCCTAATCTTTTCAAAAAATTTCACACATCGTATCTTAATTTTGAAACATTCAATTATGATCAAAAAATTTTGGCCAGGATGTGATCTATAAGAGCTGTTTGATTTATTTTGAAGTGAATGCAATGCAAATTCTACAAAAATTGCACTCATCTCAAAGTAAATTCAATGATTTTGAATTAATATTGCACTCATTTCAAAATAAATACAATGATTTTGAACCTCCTCCAAAAAAAGATTATCTTGAGGTAATTTTGGAGGTGATTTGCTTTATGAATCATCATTTCTCAGTTATTCTAACATTTACAAATTTATTATTCATAATCATTTTGAACTTCTATGTAGGTCTATTATTTTTTCCTTTCTAATCATCTAAGACTAATTTTATCAGCTCACATAATAAGACATTTCTCATATCTTATTACATGTCCTAACAATCCAAATATGTTTTGAATCACCTTATTTGCAATAGATATTATTGCAATATTTCTTCTAATACAATCATTCATATTCATCTTAACATTTCAATTTAGTTATCATGACACCTTACAACCCAACATCTGGATCCACTGAACTTAAAAGTTCAATTGAGAATGCAATATATTATAATTTTGACAACAAACAAGTTAATTGAATAATTTGGATTGGCAAAAGCACTTTAAAGATTATACTAGAGATTACAAAATTTGCCCAAATTTATTCTGTTTAGCTCCATGAACTGACAAATGAAAATTTTTAAAAACAAATTGCTGAAAGCGAGATGAGTAGCTCAAAAAAAAAATGAAAAAATTGTATTCGCAATTTTATACGGAAGAAAAATTAAAAAATTGTGAATCATAACGAAAATAAATAGGTACAACAGAAAAAAAAAAGGACGACCAATACTACCACTAATGAATACAATTCAAATCAGATTAATTCGTTCAACGATTAGCAGCAATGAAGAATTCTGTAAGTGAAAACCAAATTATGGAGATTGAGTGCAAATCAGAGAGATAAAGGAGAACAGGAGTGGATCTGGGATTTAAAAGAATAGAAGAAACAACTAGGCATCAATTTAAAGAAAGAACTAGCAGAAATCATGCATGATGAATCTCGATCTTTCTAGTATTTTAAAGCGCAGTTCCTTTTGCTACAGTTTTATTCTTGTTTAGTCTTTATCTGACAGTTCCACCTTCCAGTTCTCCACTAAAAGTAGAAACTCATCCAAAAACAACGCTAAAAGAGATAGATAGAGGAGGGCATTGGCGTACAACGCTTAACAAAATAAAAATGTGCATAATAAGTATTCTGCATCAATTTGCTTATTAATTTAAGTGAGTTAGCAGTGTTTAAAAGAACATCTATAAGAACAGAATCAAAGGATAATCTCAAAGGCAATAATCCAATTACCCAAGCTGAATGACCGAAGATAGGAGGCAAATCCAAATGACAAATGCATAGAGCATTATGCAATATAATAATGCACTGTTATCCTGTATACACAGCAAGGTAACTTAATGCATTGCCTCTTTAGCAACGCATATCTTTGTAACGATGAGCTATGCTTAGTTGAATTGTACTGTATATAATACATTTGTCCATGTTCTTATTGAAGCATGCTCATTCAATTGATTTATGGGACTTTTCAGAGCTAAGGGAACAGCTTTCAGAAGTACAAAATCAAAGGATATAATTTTAAAGCAATAATTCAATCAGTCGAATTGGGTATTTCTGATTGCAAAATGGCTTAAAACTTGGATTTCCCAATTGCTCGTGTCCCTTCTTGTAGCAACCAATGGTCAAAGCCTATGACATTATTGGCCAATCACCCTCTAATGTGTATGACTTCTATCGCTTTCTTGATAACAACAATCACTAGCATGACACAAGCAGCGTCATTGGCAACATCCAAAATGAAGTATCATTTTGTCCTCTTGCTGTACCTCGCACATCAATAGACACTTCCTACAATTGATCTCTGTTCTTGGCCATCAGGCACTTAGCCTTCTCTGTTTCTCATGAGATCTGTTTGTCACTCCAATATACTTGTAATCTCTAGTGGTGATAGCCCCGGAGGTTTGTCCATGCTACATTGACCTCTCAATTGACACTACATCAATATTCTTTATCATCAGGTAATATTCTTGTCAACAATCTCTTTTGATATCTTTGTTAAACGATCTTATCCGTGCCTTTCTGACAAGGATGTTGTTGACTTTTTGCATTCAATTCACATTGCGTTCAAAAATCGATCATGCTCCTCCTAGGAGACTTGAAAACCTTCAATTACTTGATCTATGATCATCATTATTCTCAAACTGAAGTTGACATCTTCTATATTTGTCATCTCGAGTTTGATGAATATTATCATATATTTAAATCTCGTATGCGTTAATTTATTTATAGTAGGAATATGCATTATCTTATCATTATAATTTTTCTAGTGGAAATTGCAAGGTTAAATTTATTACTTAGTCCTAATTATAATACAATCAAAAGAAATGCAAATCACATCCAAAGTGATAGAGATGAGAGCAAGAGAAGTAGCAAACTTAGCATTGCTATTTCAACCATGAAATGGTAACATGTCTGTTTCTGATGGATATCATTTAGCACTAGTGTACTAAATTGAATGTTAGACAAAACCATAAGATGTTAAACCTTATAGCTTAGCATAATAGTCTTATGGGCTAAAAGCTTTGATGCACTGACACTTCTAAAAATAAGTGGTGTGCAGTGTCTAACACATGTTGGACACTAACATCAATCCAATACGCCTCTGACACTTGTCGGATACATCTCCAGTATGTCCAATTAAAATAATAATTAAATAAATCTAACATGTGTTCCGTTAAATTAAAATTATTTCAAATATAAGTTATAAATTTATAACTTATTTCTTAATTTATATCATGTGGCTCGTGGATGTGAGCATTGCCCAGCTCTCTCGCTTGTGATCATGGAGCATCGAAGAACATCACCACTAGCATCTTTAAAAGTGTTTTCATTGCCACCATCGGTGCTAAAGATCAATGTCTTCACACCTCACGACGCTCTTTCTCTTAATACTTTCATATCATCTATGAAATTTTTATATTTTGAAAGTTCATATTAGACTCAAATATTTTATCATTTTTTTTTCTTTTAATACTCTATTAATTTTATTTAAGTTAGATATTTTATTTATAATTGTTAAGATATAAAAGTTAAGGATGTGTCCAACATCTGCCCGTGTTCTATATTTTCAATAATAAATGTATCTCATGCTCATGTCGTGTCATATCTATGTTTTCATGTCTGTATCCATGTATCATAGGCTAAAAGATATGTCGGGACCAAAATCATCAAACTCACCCAAGTTGAAGGGCCAAAAATATATTTAACCATTTTTGAAAAGCATTGCATGTGCATGTGGTTTGCTCAAAAAAGAAAAATAAAAAGATAATCGAGATTGTAACATTCATATCATCAAATTCAATTGTGTTGTGACATAATCAATATTTATTTTATCCTCCTACAAAACACTTGTTCTTAATGTTTCACTGTTCACTTAGAGATGTACAAAAGGAATTAAAAAAATGGAAGGAATGTTAATTGCGTTGTTAAATATGCTCACAAATGGTGTTATTTGCCAATGTTTTTCTTATAACCAATAAAACCATCTAAAAGCTAATTAGAAGATAAAGAAACATTGTGTACAAAGTAAAAGCAATAACAAGCCTAAACAGGTTTCATCATAAATTATGATGAACAAACATGGAAACATGATACATATTTGAGACACATCTATTATTTAAAATAAAGAAGATTGATTTATTTTTTATATGTAATTATAATTTATATATCTTAAGCATTACAAATATTATATAAAAAAAGCACAAGCTAAATAAAAATGGCATGAATTAATGAAAGAATAATAACAATTGACCCAAAAAACATAGTTCCATATAATTTATCAATAAATCCTCCAACCCAACTCCATGAGTTTAACTAAACTTGACTATAAGATTTCACCCTTTTAAATATTAGAACAATAGATCAACATCAAAAATATATATATAACTTACCATGTTTGCACAAAGAAAAGAGTCAGTGAAGATGTTGAAGGCTATATGCAAGAGATCCAGGCAAGTTGTTCTTCTTATGCAGTATCAAGCACTAATGTTATTCAAGGATAGTCATGTTCAATCTTTTTTTCTTTTTTTTTTTTTTGTTTGAATTGAGCATGCTAATGAAGTGTCTGACACATATTGGAGCTGTATTAAAAATATGTAGTGTCTCAAACATATCAGGTAATGCATACTATTTCTTAATAGTGTCACTGCATCATAAAACATAAGTATAGGATTGTATTAAAACAATAAGCATAAACCAATTAAATAGAGCAAACCCTAGAGTGAAAACCTCAACACATTATTCAAAAATAAAAAAAAAACAGTACATGCTAAATCATAAAAAACCATAAAACCATGCCAATGGTGAATATAATATTGAGAATTCTATGAGACAAACAAAGCAAAGATTAAGCACAATGTTTGCATAAGAAGTCCTAGAATATTTTGACTAAGACGAGGTACAGAGCATGTAAATATAAGTTCACAAAGCTGAAAAATAAACTAGGCTATGCACACAGAAACATGTGGAGAGACAGACTAAAAGTGAACCAAAGAAAGAAGTTGAAATAAGTCACCAAATTTTGTAAGTTTCCTTCTTACTACATAGCATTTTATGCCAAAGCCCCTAAGATTATTAATTTAAATTGTTGACAAGAGGGAGAGAAAAAAAAATCAAGAGTACAAGAAGGAAAACTGAAGAAGCCTCCAAAACAACTAAATGCTGCTGAACTGAAAGTGCTGCAAATGTAATGTCAACTGATAAGCTAACAAGCCACCAGTATAAGTACCTGAAACAGAAAAATACCAAAGAACTACAATCTGCTTCACCAATTAAATGAGGTAATAGCTTTTTCACCAATACACAAATTCCACCCAAGACCCTGCATGGAAAAGAAATTCATGCAGCAGATAAATGCCCTTGTTTTCTTCAATACTAAAATTCATGTATCCATAATGTATCCATATGTAGTACTTTTCATTAGCATCCCATTATTGCACAATTGTAAACAAAAGCACCAGCCCGTTCTCTAACAGAAAGCACATCCCACTCTGGCCCGCCATTATTTCTATCATCCTCAGGATGCCAAGACCGTAGAACAATGACTTCACCTTGAGGTCCTCTATGTCCACCAATCACCAATAATTTGTCACCACATGCTTTGAAAGCAAGACCCCAACCATTATAAGAATCAGCTCTCACAGGTAAAGGTTTTACAACACTCCACGTATTATTCACTTTATCGTACTTCTTAACTTCATTTGTTGATTGATCAGCAGCATAAAGCTGATTATTTACAACTGCAACTAGAGGTGGAGACTGATGGGTAGCCCTATTACCACCAGGATACATATTTGGGATTCTCCTCCATGTCCTTGTCTCAAGATTATATTCTTCACCACATGTTAAAGAATCCGTATGGCTGGACATGCCTCCTATAACATAAAAGTTACCATCCATGAAAAAACCGGAACACATTTTCCTTGGCAAGTTCATGTCAGGCAAAGTTTCCCATCTACCCAAGTCAGAATTGTACATCTCGGCACATTTTAAAACATGGCCGTTCTTATCACTTCCACCAGCAACAATAGCAATCTCACCTGAGCAGCCAGAACCAAATAGACAGCGAGGTAAGTTCATCAGAGGACACCGTGTCCAATCACGTCTTACTAAGCTATACATCCAAATAGCAAAACCTGTTAACTCCCTACCAAACACAAGAAGTTGAGTTCCCACAGCAAGAGACTCCTTATCAGCATAAGAAAAGCAGTCATCACAAGGCATCCGTGGCAGTCTCATCCATCTCAGCCTTGTGGGATCAAATGCCTCCCATGGCATTAAACTGCATGCTAAATATACCCAATGTTCAATGATTCCAAGCCGTCTCCTCCATTTGTATAGATATCCACTACTAACCAATAAATTAAAGCTTTTATTTAGACAAGCAAGTGAAGGATAGTCTGATCTACAAGCAAAGGCCAAACAGTCTAGAGCTATATCATCATGAAGGCCTGGGATAAGACAGTCATTAGATCTTTGCACATTGTATAAATTTCGAGGCTGCATTTTAACTGTCATTTTCTTATCCATCGGTTGCGTGCCATCCACACAGTACCTAACCGAGTCCATCTCGAATAGACATTTCTTCATCTCTTTTAATAGGCTCACATTTTTAGCTATAAGCATAAATTCCAACATGCATTTATGAAAAGAACAGCAATCCTGTTCCTTAGATATGGAAATTTGATGATGCAAACCTCTTTCAGTTCCGCACATGCTTTCTGGTTTAGTACTCAGCACCCCCTTGTCTTTCTTATTTTCGAAGGAATGAGTTAGAAACATCATATACCTTTCCAGTAGTACAATAGTGCTGATGGAGAAAAGAAGAAAAACCTTTAGTTCAATCATGAAACAAATGTTAAATAAGTCTACGTAACAAAAGACAACTAACAACGCTAGATTAGTAGTGAGATTACTGATTCTACTAATGAAATAGAAGAATAGTGATTTAAACCAATCATATTTCAGCTATATAATCATTAAAATAGATTCTTATTTTCAGTAGAATGGTGAAAAGAACATCAAAAGCAAGCGTCGTCTTCTTCAAAAGTCATACAGCTCAAATTCACAAAATAATATTTCGTCAGCATAATTGGCTTGTTAGATTTCATAGTTCCCTTCACAGATTATGTGGAAGGTGGGTTATTTTACACTTGCGCTTGTTTACTATTGATATAATGCAGGTGTCATGGTCAATGGGGTAATCAACTTCATCGCTAGTGGAAAATTGCGAGAAAATAGCTTCCTATACCATGCCCAGTATCGGATGGCTTTGGGAAGGGATGCAGCGCCTAAAGCCTTGCCATCATGACAAGCACAACCTCACTTGAACGAAAGAATACATTTTCATTGATTATTTTCTGAAGAACCTAAAAGTCATTTCAAGAAATAGCAAATTCATTTGCACCTTATGAAACTCTGATCATGTTAACAGAGCGAAGCTTCACAGCCAAAGTTTTAAAGAAAATACTTGAATCAGGCAAGAAAATTGACACAAGTTGCCACCTTCCCGAAAGCCTTCAAAATGATGAATCCAGGTTCAGATAACTTACATGTAAATAACCACATAAGTTCTTTATGAAAACTATCACCTCAACGTGCCTTAATTTATCTCCCAAAGCAGTATTTTTTATGGAAAGAAATTAATATCAAAGACATTTGAGATTTGTGTCAAGATGAAACAAATCAAGAAAATGGTTCAAAACATTCCTGAGCGTCTTGTAAAGTTATGGTAAGGAATTGGTCCAATAAAACACTGGCTCCAGATCTCAACTTTGATCTTATGACCGAAGCAGTTTCTAAACCAAAATGTCATGCCGAACTAATAAATTTCGCATAAATAAATTTGTAAAGAATACAAAACAACCACACGTCACCATATCAAACTTAACCAAACAGATGAAGAATGATAGGGCTCTAATAATTCACAAGAAATGGAAACAAAGATGACTACGGTACCAAATGAAAGCCTCCGCTATTACTCTCACCTCAGGTCAACCTGGATCTTTAGAATTTCCCCAGAAAGACACCCACGAATGAAAACCAGATCAAACACGACTCTCACCTTCAACTCATGCCCATCATCCATCCAAATATCAACATTTCCAGGCAAGGAAATGTTTTGCCAGATCTAAACCAACAATTAAACCCCCAAAATATAGATCCGTGCACGAGAATCAGAATCCAAACAGGAATGAACTTAGAATTCCTATTGCAACAGAACTCCCGCCATGTTACGATTCACCATTTATCCTTAACCTGCAAAATAAACCGCGAGAACAAGCGTTTAAGAACCATTAAAACCAATAACCCGGACTACATATAAAAAATATATATTTGCTCCAGTAGATCCAGCATCCACTCAAGTCTTATTAGACCTTTAATAAACCAATGAAACTCATAACCAAAGCAGAACAACCTTTCCATCAGCTCCTACCCAAAAAAACTCACTGTCAAACACGACAAAAAAAAACAGAAACAAAAGTCAAATGACGATAAAACCAAAACGATATCGAATTATCGGCCGTCAAACCATAAAATGGGCTCCAACAACAAGAAGCTCACCGGATCCAAAAGCCGGCATTCCTAATATCGTCACCGAATCGCCGGGATCTCGCCGGAGAATCTAACGAAAACGTGGATGGGATCGGAGGAAGCCCAAAGAAATCGACGACCACCATCAAAAAAAACTACAGGAGATCACCGATGGCCGGTCAAATCTGGAACCCCCTCTCTCCTCCGTTTCGTTGCTCCCCACACACTCTCGCTGCTTTTAAAGGGCCATCTTTTTCCCGGCCAAGCCCTCGCCCCCAGGGTAATATCGTAAACGAGGAAAAAAAAAACTTAAAATTTGCAGAAAAGTACTCAAATCTCCAGAAAATATTCATCATTCCATCAGATCCCCGCATAATAGTTTTCCTATGCGAGGGACTCGATCTGCCGTCCACCTCGCATGGGAGATCATCATGCGGGAGGTTTGATAGTTCAGCGGCATCAGGGGGAGCACTCCACACGTGAGGAAGGGGAGCACTAACTGCTACTTTCCATGAGAAAATTAACAAAGACCATTTTTGGACCAAAATGAGGACCACCCGGCCATCTCGAAGGCCTGCCAATGGTTGCTGGTGGGGCCCATGGGTGTGCAGCGTATGTTGTCGTCTTTCGAAAGCCAATAGCGGCGTCCGTCTGATTATTAAAAAAAAAATTTTATTTTTATTTTTATTTTTATCTCTCGCTAGTTATTTCACTCGCAGACCCAGGCTGTCGTTCTGGATAAGGAACTCAACTTTTCAGAGAACTTACCTGAACGGTAAACGGATGTTTACTGTTGTTCCTAAAATAGAAAAAGAAAATAGCCCACAAGAAGGGACTGTAGCTGGAGGTAGATAATCACGGTACTGCCACTTGGTTACCGTTTTTTTTAAAAAAAATGTTAAGGATAAAAAGCATGATGAAGTAGGATTAGATTAAGAAAAGCCACAATATAACTTCATCTATAGATTATGTTTGAGCATCAATTTCACAACATCATAATTGTCATTTGAAAAATTATAATATAGATGTATTTTGAAGAATCTATTATATAGATTTATATTTTAGAATATCACTTGATAGAATATGAAGGTTGGTAGAAAATTATGATATGATTTTTTTCAAATGAAAAAATTAAGTACCCACAGCATGTCTTAAACATCAGCTCTACTACTACGTTTTCATACTACTGCAGCTGTCTCATACAAATCTTAATTCAAAAATCTTAAATGAAGAGTCTGATTAAAGATTTGCTTAGGCTGGTTGCAACTATATGAAGAAGTAGTGATAGAATTGCTACAGAATAAGCTATGATGAGTATGTAATTTTTTTTTTCTTTTTTACAAAAGTTAAACAACAATCTTTTGTTTTCCATGGCAAATAGCAAGTTAAGATTGAAAAACAAAGTTTTTCCATCACAGATTTCTCAAAATATAGTTCTCAAATGGCATAATAATATATTTCTGTACCGCATTGATTTTTCAAATATAACCAAAATATATTACTACAATAGTAGCTATAATAGCACAAATAAAATCTTTAAGAAAAAGATATTTACAATAAGGCATCTAAGTGTTATAGTTCTAAGTAATGATAATCAAGGCCACAAAATAATAATATGATAACAAAATAAAATAAAATAAAAAAGCATGAAAGTCCTCCAAATTGCATCAAATCCATTAAAGAACCAATAAATTAACAAAAATGATGATAAAGAGAAAATTTGAAATAAGATATTTTGTAATATTGTATCAAGGCATTAAGTAATTTATTGATAATGGAAGATGGTTCCTTTTTAATTTCTAGTTTGATGTCATAAATGTCATATGCTATTGGATTGTATGAGCTAAGAAAAAAAAAAACTATCATTTCTTTCATTATGAATTATATCATTTCTCTTCATCCATTATTATAAATAATAATAAATACTATTAAATAGTGGAGTTTTTTTATTGATAAAGTGTTCCATAGTATTGTATCCTTAAAATTTTTAGATGAGAGAAGCTTTTAATAGAAAATAATTACTTTGATAAAAGAGATTCCTGATCAACCTATCAAATAGTTATAGTCAACGAATTTTAAGATAATCTTAGCTTGCACTTATTTGAGTTGCTTTTGAAAGATCACTTCAATGAATAAATTTTTAGTAGATTTTTTTTAATAAGTTAAATGACTAAAAATAATAATAAAGGATTAGCTTAAATTATTTACTTAAGATCAAAAGTAGGTAGTAGTGTTTGGTGTAGTTGAAGGGAATGTCAAGATATAAGAAATAAGAAGTCTTAGATGATTGGTGACTAATTTGGGACAAGACTTAAGATGTTAAGAAAATATTAAAATGACTTAAAGTAGGAATTTAAGAAGAAGAAGAAATAAATATAAGCAAAGAAAGAGTTTCAATCATTTATTTTTAATATTTCCTCCACTCTATAACAAGTCAAAGCCAATCATATATTTCCTTAGATGGAAAAATAAAAATATTATAATAATAAAATATAAAAATATATTTAAATTATAAAACTTAAGCTCTTTATTTGGCTTTAAATTGTGATATCATATTTTAATTTTTCTTTGATTTTTTTTCCTTAAAATTTAGCCTTAGATCTAATCCGAACAAAGATCAAGTTACATTTATATTTTGGCCTTGACAATAACCTTCTTCCACCACTTCACAAAGTTAGCCTTTTTCTTATAGCCATCAATATTTCAAATGAGGGAAAAGACCCTAACCTTAGAGTAAAATTGAAGAAAGAAAAAAAAAAAATAAAAACTACTCTACAAAGTACCAATCAAATAACATCGAAATTTTTTTTTTTTTACAATGATACTTATTGTGATAACAAACATGACAAAAATCAACCATCTCCTACATTTAGGTTTAGAAGCTTTTAAATATTCTTTGTTAGATTAACAAAACTAATCAAATAAATTAAATCTTAATAGTGCTTATTAATTAATCAAGTTATAATAGTTAGCAAATTATTTTACAAATTAAGTACACAATCTTAAAATAATAAAAAAATGGGCTATTTACATACCACTTAATTTTTATATATTTATATATCTAACACCTAAATTTTATATTTACATGAATAGTTAACACTTTTTTATTGATTAAAAATACAAAAAAATAGGCAAAAAAGATCTTAAGAAAAAAATAATGCAAGCCACCTTAAGCCATTGATTGAGAACCTAAGCTCTCTCTCAATCAAGAGATTTTTTATTAAAGACTTGCTAAGAATTTTCAGATTTCTTTCATTCCAAATGATCCAAATCATAGCTTTGAATAGACTATGGAAAATTAACAACTAAAATATTAATTATTCTAATTAAATGTAGCATATAAGAAATTATTAAAACTCTTTAAAAAAATATATGATCAAATATGTGATTTTATACAATGATGCTAACTAAGAGTGCAAAGTGATTGCAACCGATACAAAAAAACCAACCATCCCTACATATAATTTTAGAATCTCTCAAATTAAAATAATTAATTTTTAACACATTAATTAAACTAAATTGAGAAGCTAAGTCTTGATAGCACTTACTAGTTAATTAAGCTACAATAAGTAGTCAAAGCTCTTTAAAAATTTTGAATATTTTTTAATCTTCTAGAATGGATGAAATATGAAGAGCCTTAGGGTCTTTTGAGAAGATATGGTCTACACTTCAGCATATCATTGTTTATATTTTAAAAAATCAGTAAAATATTATTTAATTTGACCTAGCTACCTATAATGAAAGTTAAAAACTATAATTTAACTTTTATTAAATTATATATATACTAATTATCACGATTATTTTTTTATACAGCTACAACTATTATAAACAAATTTTTAGTTATACAAAGAACACAATTAACCATCTTTTTTTTCTTTTTTAAATTTAATATATTATATAATTCATAACTCAAAGAGCAAAATCATTGAAAAATATATGAACTACACTCAGGATCCTAATATAGTGAAGCCATTTGATTTTTCCCTTTAAATTATGAATCATAAAATTTCATGGGCGCAATCGCCAAAATCATTTTAAAAATCAACTTTAAAAAGAATTTCTTTATTTTTTTCTTTTTCTCTTCTTGATATGAATATGAACAAATTTATGAACTCAAAAAAAAAATACAGCTATTATTCATTTTAAAGAAACATATTATCAATCAAAATATTAAAAAGACTATTTAATAATCATCAATAAAAGAGGGATCATTTTTCTTATGAATAACACAAAATATTATCAAGATAATATACATATTGATATTATTCACAAATAATCTTGAATAGATTAAAAAAAATTCAGTAAATTTTTCTCAACCTCTTCGATACAAATTAATATCAACAAATAACACTCTAATAAATAGCCTCAGAATATCAAAAAAAAATTAATTGATTCTTGTCAACTTTCTGTGCATATTAACATTATAACAAATAACTTTGAATAGATCAATATTATTAGAGTTTAAAGAGATAACTATTGAAGAGTATTTAGAGATTCTTCAATACATATAATTGATTCATCTTATTAATAATAACATGATGATCCCTCTCAAAGGCAAAATTACAATTTCAAAGAAGTTAGATATATAAAATTAATAGAATACATCAAACTAAAAAGACTAATGTCAATAATTTCATACTACATGTAATTTCAATATATATATATAGAGAGAGAGAGAGAGAGAGAGAGAGAGGGCTATTTCTGTCAATGACTGCCTTCATGCTACCATAGAAACAAATGGATAAACTAAGGGTAAATTGATAATTTTAATGGTCCTTTTTTCTAATTTTTTTTATTAAAATTAATCTACCATCTTATGGCAATGGATCAAACTCGGTATTTTAGGAAGATTCGATCATATCCACAGCTAATTAAAATAATAATAATGCTTTCATCTTAAAGCAAATTAGTGCTTTTAATAACCATTTGTTTTTTAAGTACAAGTTAAAAAGTACAACTAGCGTTAAGTTTGATGGAGTAAAAGGGCAAACTTTGAACCCACCCAAGCACTCATGGGGTATATAAAATATATTTTTTCCTTTCAGGAAAAGGCTGTTCGTTTCACACAGCATACAGGTATTCGGCCAATGGATATACAACCGTGCGTGGTTGGCTGTTTCTTGGGAATATTTTAAAATTATCATTAGAAGGAATTAATTCAAATAAAATTTAAGAATAAAGATAATTATAATGATAAATAAACGTACGCCATATTGAAATATTAGAAATGTCACCAATTTTCAATAACGATTTAAATAATTAATTTTTCTTTAACGCTAAGTGATAGAGAGAGAGATCGTCAGATGAAAACACACGCTCAATCCACACTCACTACATTTAAATTTTATTTTTTGAAAAATAAATTTTTGAATTTTAATAAAGATAAATATTATTACTAATACGATTTAATTTTTATTATATTTGAAAATAAATAATTATTTTTCATTCATTAAAATTGAGTAAAATAATTAACTATTTCAAAACTTTATAAATATTTATAATTAATTATTTAAATTAAATTGAAAGTCATTATTAATAATTCTACATTTCAATATTTCAACGTATTACGTACGTCAGATGATGGTGTTTGGCCCAAGCACTATACCTATTCTTAAATTTTGTTTTGATCATACTTGATTAACTAATTCCTATTCTAATGATACTTATTTTTAAAAAATTGCCCTGTTTCTTATGGACAAAACGCACAAATTTTATGGAGAGAAATATGAAAGGATGGAAATAAAGTAATAATCATTAGCACTAATTTTCTTATTCATGAATTTTACAAATAAAAAAAATATTGAATATATATTTCTTATTGTAATAAATTTACCTCGAGGCATAGTAGATTTAGGATCAAATTTTGAAATTTTCTTAAGAGCTATTTAATTGTCTGTATTAGTGAGATAATGCAAATCAAGAGAGGGGTTTGACATTTGCTCAGATAAAAATATAATGCTAGCATAAAATTTTGGTGAATTCAAAGCTTATTCTTTAGTTTAAATTTAGCACATCTAAAAAGTGATTAAAACATTTTTAAATACATTGCATAAGTTATCATCTCTCACCACCGCTTTGTTGATCACCGACTAGTAGCCCGTCATCACCATAGTCAATAGCTATTGTCATCATCACTCACCACTACCATCAGCCGCCACAGCCCACTATTGGATTTTACAATGATTTCATTTTACTTTAAGTGGCTGTTTGGTTGCCTTTAGAGTGTAAGATAAATCAAATATAAGGAATTTAATTTTTGAGTATTTGGTATGGTACAAAGTAAAATTTCAATGCATTTGTAGTGTATTTAAATGTGAATCATTTTGTTGGATTAAATTCATCCGTGTAATCCTAAATACATCGTTTAAAATATTCGCCGCCGACACCGGGCCGCCGCTTCACCATTGACCATCCCGCCAGGTGACCAATAGTGATCATTACTGAATGTCATTTGCCGCCGGAAACCATTGTAACCGCCATGCCGACATGCGGCCGGTGACTGCCGACCATCGCCGCCGCTTGCCTCCGCTTTACCATCACTGCCGGTGCCGCCGCGACATCATTATCGCCGCACCGCCACGTAGCCACCGCCATCACGTCACGCGCTTACCGTAAATCATTATATTTATTTTTCCAAATAAAAAAAAAGAATTTCAAGTATTTGTAGAGTTTTCAAAACAAAACAAATTAAAATAATCTAAATACACTGCATTCTTTTTACACTACATTCATTTTACTTTACACTCTAAATACAAGCAACTAAACAGCCCCTAAATCAAACACAACAAAATAATCCGTTTCACTTGTTTTACATCCAATCAAATATTTTCAGTACACTACATTTTTTTTAGTTTGTATTCCCTTGCTAGCATATCAAACAATCCCTTAATGTAGAGAGGATCTTCCAAGTATTATCATAAGAGAAATCCTCGAGTAATCACTTGATGGTAAAGTTTCAAAATACGACTTAGGACTCTCTTTGCATAATAACTATGATAAGCACAATAAAATATAGTGCCATAAGCAAGGAAAAATATATATCTTGAGGTAGATTTTCATGTATCTATACACCCACCAAAAGCAGAGCCTAAGTGCAAAACATAGCAAGCACCAAGTAAGCATAGTATTTGGTTCCTTGCAAATATCACATAAACTTTTCTGCAGCTTTTGATAATTTTGATATATACTCAACATGCATACTAAATATGATATATCAGGCTATGCACAAAGCAAAGTATTCATCAAGTTTTCCATTGCAAATGATATGAGATGCTCTTCATCTGCTCTTTTTTAGAACATTTTATCAATATTAATCCTGATTAAATTTCAAATTTTGTTATAGAAGTAATTGTACTAGCACAACCTATTGTTTAACCTTCTAAAATCTTTTCCATATAGTCCCTTTAAGGCAAAACCACAATATTGTTTGAGATCTGTCTCTATGAATCTTCATGCCAATAGTAAACTTTAACAAATTCCTTTATTTTAAAAGTCTATGAAAGAAACTTTAATAATTGCTTGCAAAGTAAAATATCATCTAAATATAAAACCAAAAATATTTACTTGCTCATAATAAGCATAAAGATATATACACTAATCCAAAATGTTCACTTCCCCTTATAAAATCAAAGAGCTAATTGCTTTATCTAATTTTATATGACATTAGTGGAAACTTGATCTAATTTATATAGACTTCTTTAACTTGTAAAGAAGGCGACTTTTTCTCATCATAAAAACCTTCAGTTTGTTTCAGTAAACTATTTCTTCAAACCCCCCATTTGAAAATGTCCTTTTCAACATTAATCTTATATAACTAAATCAAAATAAGCTATTAAAAACTGTTTATCCTTAATCAATCCTTTTAAGATATTGGAGAAAATATATCTTGATAAATGATACCTATTTCTTAAGTGAAACCCTTCCCAAAATAACTAATTTTATATCACTTAAGACGTCTCTTTTAGACTTTTATATCCACTTACACGTTTGGCTAGTTTTCAATTCTTAAAAGATTTAAAGTATTTAAAAGTATTTGTTTTACTTTTTTTGAGAAAACGAGCTAGCAGATTTTTTAAAACGCAGTTTCAAAAGACATTATTCAAACGGTATCAAAATTAAAAATTCACGCTCTCAAAAGCAAAACGCACTAAAAAAGCTCTCCCAAACGAAGCCTTACATTATATGGCTTTAGCTCTTTGTGGTAATTCAACGTGGTCACAAATTTGATTCTCAACCAAAGATTACATTTTCTCTTTCATGGCATCATACCAAAACATAAATTTACTTCCATTCATAGTCTATGACAAAATAATCAATGGGAATTGCTGGTTTCATTTTCCTTGAGGTTCTCCATAACTCACTTCTGCATTTGAAATAATTTCCATGATAAGTTCAATGTAAACTTGCTCTTTTTTGTGGTAGTGAATCATGAATTAACTGTTCTTCAATCTCCTTTAGTAGCAATCAATTCATATCGGTATTAGGTTGGTCACCATGAGACATAATCTTCTCAAATTCAACATTATGATGAAACCTGGTCTCACGGAGTTTAGAATCTTCACGAAACTTTGGTTCCTTGCCAGTGTTACAGTAATATTTCTATCTTCTATACTTTTGAGAGTATTACCATGATAATAAAATCAGTGTCTTTTACAGTTTACTACATAGCCAATAAAATAATCAACGTGTGCTGAAAACTAATTTCCTTAGACATGGGTTGCAAACCAACATCTTAACTACACAACTAAAATCAAGATTTTATAAAATACCTTCATTTGCTAATCAATTTATCCTCTCTACGAAGAAATGACCTAATCTTATGTGTCATAACATTGAAGAGTACTTATAATGATATTCTCCTTTTTGTTAATATATCATCATGGATATAGAAAAGTTGCATAAAAGAGTAACTCAAATCTAATTTATACAAACGATCCATCCACCAACCGATATCAATAACATCATTTTCTCTAATAAATTTGGAAATAACAATTATAACCAACATTTATCATTCTAGAAATAGAAATAAAATTCCTAGAGAAACATTGAAAAACAAATTTCGAAGCAAGAACTAATTAAAATTAATCTAAAGGCCCTCATAAT
The DNA here is from genome assembly GCA_021442155.1 of Cymbidium sinense. Taxonomy (NCBI): domain Eukaryota; kingdom Viridiplantae; phylum Streptophyta; class Magnoliopsida; order Asparagales; family Orchidaceae; genus Cymbidium; species Cymbidium sinense. The sequence goes on from CM038220.1 coordinate 79,928,444, forward strand.
TTTCACAAATGAAAACTATGTATATGTTGAATGGGTGTTTCATTCACTTTTGTGTGCGCGTGTGTGTGTGTGTGTGAGAGAGAGAACTATATCTTATGCAATATGCAGTCTTTCTTCAAGTGTCCAATTTCTTCCAAAAGATATATGGATCTTTATTGCCCTTTAACTTTGTTGCATCATTCTTTGCTTTAAGAACACTTTCGATCTTTTTATAAACATTGTGAGTGACAACATTAGCACTTTCATGCTATCATCTCATGCTTCTCTTATTTTAAACTTTCTTTCTTCTGAACACACATAATCAGAATTTCATTAATTTTGAATTTTTTTTTTCCTAATATATTATAGTAAATTTTGGAATGCACATCATGCAAGTAAGAAACTCACAATGAAAGACTAAAAAAGTGTTAGAAATAAACCTCCAAAGATTTGAGTTAAGCTACTATACCTCTCAATTTCATAATATGATCACCCTCATCTTTATAATTATTAGACCTCACGCTAGACAATTCACCATGTACTCTTCCTCTCACGAGCACAAATAATGGAATAGTCAAGTGAAATCGAATCCACAAAATAATACACGATGAAATTCTTTTTGTACATTTATAAGCGATTCTTTGACTCGTCATGTTCTTCCACTCATGAAATCTTCCTTATTTACTTTGATCTACAAAAAGATAATTTACAAGTTTTATTATGACAATCTCTTCTGATGTGAATCCCATTATTAAAAAGTGCATCTATGATCTCTTAATTCAATTTCTCTTACCACATTACTAATTCCTTTGGTGTAGATCTACTTGTTGCTAATAGACTGGTAGGAATATTAGATAATCTGTTGATATATTCACCAAAACTTGCCAACCCCACATTTAAGAATATTAACTTGGAGTAGTAGATCTCTATCATAGGGAGAATGTTGAAGAGCCGTTAGAACAAGAAGGGTAGACAGCTCTAAATAAGAAAAAGTAAATACTACATATTCATTACTTATAAAGAAATACCTTTCCTAGAGATTTATATACAAAAATAAAAGAAAGAGACTATGAATTGCTCCCTTAACATCAATGTGCAATCACTGAATAGATTAAACAGTAGGGTTACATAGGAGTAATTTTTTCTAATTTTGTGTTTGTTATTATAATTATTTATACATTTCTTTCGATGTAATTTAATGCATAAACACCTACTGAAATAATGAATAATCTAAGATTTTCTATGATCTTCTTCTTTTCTACACAAGATATATATCCAATTTATATGCGATTACAATTAGAATAAATTTTAATATAATCTTAAACAAACTTCACAAAATGAAGGCCCCATCCAAGATAACAAACTAAATAATTTCAAACTATAAGGTACTTAAATTTATCTTATTCTAAATTTAAATACAAATATGTTCAAAATAAATTTGAAATTTCAATACTCATATTACTTTATTGTAATAGGGGTTTTGATCCAACATATGAAATGTTGATCTCCATAACAAGATGTTTGATTGATGATCTAAGCCTGTAAACTCTTGGCAATATCCTCTTCGATCTCAATGATGTGATGTGAGAATCTTCACCATCAACAAATTATATGGAGAAATCAAACAGTTAAAATGTTAAGTATCACTATCTCCTAATCCTTACTTGATCTTATGCCCAAATTGTATGGAAACACTTTTTTTATAGATTTTTTTCGAATTAGATACTCAGATTGATTAGTCTTTCCATGATATGATCCTTAAATCAAAAGAGGCAACAATATTGAAGAACAAAATATTAGTTTTGCAAGTCAAAGTGAAGAAAAGGCTCTGGAAATTCCCTATGCAAATGCAACCCTTAAATTTAGAACGAATTGACATCTTGGTTTTTGAACAAAAAATGTAGACAAAAAAGAAGATGGTTGCCAATAAAAAACTTGTTTACAAACAACTTCGTGTTCCAACGCTAAGCTATGTGGCTCATTCATTAAACAAGCAGCGAAACCTAACATAACAAATATTTCAAGCTCGATTTATAAATGAGTCGAACATGAACATTCCTTCGTTCGATCGTGTTCGACTCAATTTAGCTCATAATAAAAAAAAATGTATATTATTTTATATATATATATATATATATATATATATATATATATATATATATATATATATATATATATATATCATGGCTACAAGCATGGCTCAGTAGTAGCAGTTTTTGCTATGCAAAAGATTAACCTAGGTTCAAATCCTTTCTGTTATAGATTTTTCTGATTATTATTTTTCGAGTCATTTTGAGCTTATATGAGTCATTTCGAACAATTCGAGCCAAACACGAATACTGAAATTTTGAGCCAATTGGAGCACAAGCCGAACACGAATAGAGTAATTTTCAAATGAGCCGAACACGAACAAAAGTTTGGCTCACTCAAGCTCGGCTCGTTTACACCCCTAAAGATGGTGAGTGAGAGTTTTTGCAATATAAATCCCAACCTCTATTCATGAATCAAAGAGCCTCCCCTATGAGAAATTGCTATTTAGATCTCATTTTGGGCCAATGGAAGAAATGACTAAGAAATAAGTAAAGCATAAAAGACAAGGCATCATCAAAGAGAATATAGCCTATTATCTTTTTTTTATTTCAAAATATATTACTTATCAATAGAAATTTGAAATGAAGAGGAACATATTTGAGTGATTTATGTCTACTCTTGATGATAAAATCAAAACCAAGCATCTGTAATGTAAAATTTAAAAAAAAAAAACTTATGTGGTGAATCCCACAAAAACATGGGATAGAATCACTCAAAAGGTTGAATTAACTCTGATATCATTTAATCATCACATTCTCAAAATAAAAAAACAAGAATAAAATCCTATTTGGCTAGGAAGATGGAAAGAAACCAAAATAACTAATGAGAAATTTGACAAGAAAGATCAATGCGAATGGAAAGTACAATTCACAAGGCATTCATTCATCACTCAATCATTGCACCCATTCAATGTTAAGTTGAAACATTCGAAAACGAAAAGGTGTAATCACCCACCGTCTCTTAGCTCGGTTGGTGGGTGAGCGTGGAACCCGGCAGCGATTCCACTCCAGGCGCTTATTGTCAGAATGGTGGTCAAGGGACCCGACACGCGTGAATGAGGCCAGTGTGATTAGTCATGATATCCCCACCCACAAGATGAGGATACTCATTCCAACAAAAAAAAAGGTGTAATCATTCAAAAGACAACATATAAAGATTAATTTCTCTTTAAGATAAGTGAAAAAAAAAATTAAAATGGAGAATGTGGGCATGCAGAAAAGGCATTTTCTCCCAATCATTCTCTTGATATTAACATGTTTTCTTATTCTGTAATTCTACCTGTGAGTAATAAGAGCATTCCCTTCGCCTCCACAATGGAGAAAGGTCAAGAAGACTGAGTCACTTTAAATTGCTATCCACATTTTTCTTCCTATTGTCTCTCACAGTCTCCCTACTCCAAGTATCTAATTCAATTATGTTAAATCCCTACGAATTCAGGGTCTCAAAATCTTGACGTTTACAGCCAGCGCACTTCCATGAGAATGCTGTTTATTCAGCTAGAAGAAGCCAGGGTTGACAAATATGCTCTAGAAAACTCTGGAAAAAAAATGGAGAAAGAATCCTTAGAAAAGCTCTAAAATGCATTCTCGTTACATTCACAAGAAATCACATACACGAATACTACCTAATTGTCACCATAATCCACACAACCAAATTATTGAAAAGAACAACTTTTTATATAACAAATACTCGAAGAAGGCATAGTGCTCTAATCCCCTCCTGGTTATGATCCATAAGGACGATATTTCCGTAATTTCAAGAAAGAAGTACCAGGTTAATCCATATGGAAGAGCACTTTCGATTAGGGCGGTGAATTAGAACTGACCTTTCTATCAAAATGAGCAGGTAACGGCAAGAGAAGCCCCCTGAAGAACCCTAGAAAATTACGGTGGCATCATTTTCATGATTTAGGTAAAGCAATTCGATCCAGTGTCAAAGAGAAGGGTTCGGCCCGCCTTAAGGAAAATGTTGGAGCTCTGATTCGTGCTGTTCGCCGTATTTCTACAGTGCGCATCCAAAGATTGAGCCACAATATCTGTGGACCAGACCTTGTATAGCTGAAATTGCCAAAATTTTAAATTAAGTCAAATTATAATCTTAATTAATAAATTAAATACAAAAAAATAAAATAAGCTCAGTCATCCAATATATCCATATCACGTCGGCGTCATTCAACGACAACTAACTCATCCTTAACTTTTTAAAAAATAAACTGGGGGAACTGCAGTATTTTGCCCATATCGGCCTCATCCGATATCAGAATCGAGTGAGCTTGGCATCGTTTGGATCATAATGAAATTTTTCACAACTTTTATGTTGATATAAAATTAGGGCAATAAGAAGCTAAACGCCGCAAAACTACAATGTCGACCTGAAATTTTGGAGCAACCCCCTTATTTTACCTGTATTAGACTCATCCGGTGTTGGAATTGAGCGAGTTTGGTATCGTTGGAATCGTAACAAAATTTTTCACAACTTTCATGTTGATAAAAAATTACGATTGTGGGCCATACATAATGAGATCTACCACAAATTTAGCATTTAGGGTAAAAAATATCTAAACTGGCAAACAAACTGAAAGCGGCCTGCCGACGACCTTGGCTGGTGACCTCCCGACGGGCCACTAGAGAGGTGGAAATCCGGCGGTCAAAAGGATTTTCAAAGCAACCGAGAGCCAAGAAGAAAAAAAGAGATATATCACGACGTTATGTAGTCTGCTCAAAGAACGCTATTTTGTTAAATTTTTTTTCCGCATTTAATTTGCTAATTAAAATTATAATTGTCTAATTTAAAATTTTAGCCAGCTGAAAATTATTGTGCTTAGAGAGAGACCTCTGTAGAGAGAGAGAGAGAGAGAGAGAGAGAGAGAGAGATTAGCATTTCTCCTCTCGAGAGAATAAACAACTCCTATTTTTTATTTTGGATCCACTAATTTATGGCCTTAAAACTCAAGATGCATATTGATTGTGGTCTTTTAATGAGAATTATATGTTAATCAAATTTAATAATAAGTTAATTAATCTTTCATAAGGTATATTGAATATAATGATGATCAGATAACATATTTGAAAGCTACTAATATACTTCACTAATCAAAACAATCTTATCCAGAGATGCTTCTAGAAAATTGAGTCAACCGAGTATTGGAATAATTATAAAATATTTTCAAGAGCGTCAGAATACTAAAATAAATAATTTAAGTATTTATTAAATTAAAATTTGTAATATTTAGATTATCTCAAAATTTTTAACTAATTAATTTCTTCTAAATATCTGAATTAAATCATTAATTATTGTCAAAAAATTAATTTACAAAAGCACAGATCATTGCTTATCAGTTTGAATAATTAAAAAGAAAAAAAAGAAAAAGAAACCGTGAACTGCACTTTTTGCTTCCCAACACATGAGGATAATAAGTTTGACTGTAGGAATATCACATGGCAACAACCAAGCTCACGTGACTTCTATCCGAATCTGGCCCTTATCCCTCATTAGATATTTAAATAAGTGGTCAGAAAAAGGAAACCCAAAAGAAACAATAATTGCAATCACAACCCTGCCTTTTTTGCACAATTTCCCTTTTTTTTTTTTTCTTTTTTTGGTGAGAAGATAAAGATGGGTGCTTTACTCTCACTCATATACTATTGAGTAATGTTTCCTAAATTTATTTGTGTTGCAGTCTTTGGCAGTCTTAGCTCAAATATGGAAATAGATTAATAATACAAAATTAAATGAAAATATTTATAAATTAGATAAATTCCAGGGTTGTAAAAGCATAGAGGGACATGATAAGAAACTTTAGGTATCAGCCTTTGCTGTCCGAACGAAAAGCGTAATTAACGTCAGATTAAAAAATGATTATAACCCTCTAATAAAACTAATTTTTCTAAGAATAAATACTCAAAATTAATCAGAAAAGTTAATTAAAATTTTAATATATATATATATATATATAGATATTTACTTATTATAAACTTATAAGCAGAGTAAATATGGCCCTGATTAGCGTATGAAAGTTCACGTTGTTGACTGATAATTAGTCTTTCTGTTCATGCAATTTCGAAATTATTATATTCATCGAAATAAAATGATAATTTTGCGATAAGTTTATTTGATTTGGATCTCGTTTGACTTTTGAAATAACTTATGAAGTAGATTTGGCAGTCGGCTTAGTCTCCTTTATTTGCTAAGAGATTTGTCTCTTGCGCCAAAGATTATAGTTTGAAGGAGTTGAATTTCTTATGATCTCAACAGTCATATTTTATATATTTAATATAATTTTAAAATATATTTTTTAACTAATCATTTCTTCATACCACAAATAACAATTTAATCCTTTTATAAAAAAAAAAATAAATAAAAAAAACTAAAATCTGTAATCTCAAGAGTAATAAGAACACTTTTTTTGACTGTAAGGTCAATAAACGTTATTAAACTGGACACATAATTAAGAAATATTAGTCATTATTTAGTAAAATGAGATTTTTTTTTTTCTGCAATCATATTATTATTTCATTGCGAATTTTAGGTTCAATTTATTTCTTACGTATATTTATATAAGCACTCGGATCAAATTCACGATTACTCAAGCTGGTTGTATTAACTCGTCAAAAAGCTTCCAATCAAAATATAGGCTTAATTTTCAAATTAGGTTTAATTAAAAATAGGCTCAGTCACTCAGTAAATGGCGATTGGCTTTAATTTTGTTTAAAAAAAATTAAACACACAACAATTATTTTTTGGCCATATCAGGCTCATATGGTGTCGGATTTCAACGTGCTTGATATCTTGGAAAGATAATGAAAAATTCTACAACTTTTATGTTGACAACTTTCAATGAATCTCCCCTGGGTAGCCGCAGTTTTTGCGAATGTATGAATATTTAAGTTACAAAAAATAAAAGCATTGCGACAGTCCCATTTTTTTGCCGTATTGGGCTTATCCGGTGTCAGATTTTAGTTTGCTTGGTAACGTTAAAAAGGTAATAAAAAGTACTACAACTTTTATGTTGATAACTTTAGATAAATCTTGCCCGGGTAGCCGAATTTTTTGCGAATGTATGAATATTTAAGTTGCAAAAAATATAGATATTACGACAGCCCCTGTTTTTTGGCCGTATCGGGCTCATCCAGTGTCGGATTTTAACGTGCTGGGTATCATTGGAAAGGTAATAAAAAGTAATGCAACTTTCACGTTGACAATATTTGACGATTCTTGCCCGGGTAAACGCAATTTTTGAGAATGTTTGAATATTTAATGTGCAGAAAACATATATATTGCGGCAGCCCCAATTTTTTGGCCGTATCGAGCTCATCCGGTGTCGGATTTTAGCGTATTTTGTATCATTGGAAATGGAATAAAAATTTACAACTTTCACGTTGATAATTTTTGACGATTCTCACCCGGGTAACCGCAATTTTTGCAATAACATTCTATAAAATAGTGAAATCAATGGAATTTTTCACTCTTAAAAGTCAACCAAATGAAGCATTGCATAATTTGTTATATCTCACTGCACTAAAACACTCTTATTAAAGTGCAATTAACAAACTCTTAAGAAAAAAGACATATCATCATAAAAAAGCATACATTAACACATCCTCATGTCAATATATGATGTAAAGAAATTGAATTTAACCAAATGCATATGAACTTAATGTTGATCTCTGATGTAATTCAACCAAAACAAACAAATAATAAACAACATCAGGATTATACAATTAAGAGTTATAAAACTGTGAAACTGAATGAGTAATCATAACAAATAAAAAATGGTCACAAGTATAATTCATCCAATGTATAAAAAAGATAACACGTCTATCTTCGTCGATGCATGCGTGGTGGAATTGCATCACTACGAAGAGTGTAATGGGCTGGTGGTCGCCGTGGCCGATCGTGTAGATGATGTTGTTGATGGTCCTCCTTCTCTTCAACCTGCTCGGCAGGTTGTTATGAATATCCTAAGTGTAACATGAGGTACATCAGCTCGAGTAGTAACAACACCGCGGGTACACTTGCATGGAGGTGTCATATGGTGAATGGCCATATGTGACCGGTGTTTGTCATGGGTGCATCTGAGTTCACATAGCTTCCTGATATGAATAGTGGGGTGGGTGTGTGAATGTATACGTAGACTGCCCGACCACTGGTGTAGAGGATGGACCCACATCCATCGACGACACATCTGGCTACGCTGATGTTGAAGTACTTAGAATGTCAGTATCCCTGTATCGACTATCAGAGATATGCATATTACGTCTCAGTTCCACTCACAATCCCTCGTAATCATTAATAGATTGTTGAAATTCTGTATCATCATCTCTCCCGAAATAGCGCTAAAATATGTCCTCAGTATTCAAGATGTGCTCACGCTACAAATAAGGAAATTTAGATCAGGGTTTAATTGTTATTGGAAAACTAAATTGTAATACTTTGCATATAGACTAACCATCAACCATTCTCCAGGCGCTCGAGGGTAATAGGTGTCAGGAGGAATTGTTGGAGCCTTCAACATGTAAAGTGAAGCTCAAGAACAATACCACCTCATGTATCGGTTGATCGCTGGCTCCCGGTCCTGCTGTGATGAATCTTCCATTACAACTAACTCACGTCTACGCTCCCATTATGCAACGTAAGAGTGGTGGTAATCGATCCAATCAACGTCGGCTTTTCTTCGGCCATCGACCCATATGAATGATGGATCTATCGATGAAACATCAACTATAAGTGTCATGCCGAACTGTCTGAGCACATGATCAGGCAGGTACTACTCTACCCTCTTCCAACATATCATCGGTACTCTAGCTAGCCATATATCTTCTCCCTCTAAACATACATCTGCAACACGTACACAGATCTGATGTCCATATGGCTCCCATATGTCCTAGAAATATTACAAAAATTATTATTTCAATTGTAAGCACATAATGAGTAAGTAAATAAACATTATACAATACGATACTGCGAATCCCATCCAACTCGTCTCTATATACTCTGAGGTGGGACGCTGGCATTTCCCGAATGAACCCTTCAAGCTGGCATTTCCCGAATGAACCCTTCATTCCACTGACATCCTATGCTAAGCCCATCAATGTCTGTAGGATATGACATACGTAATGTTGGTCTGCCCACATGAATATGCTCCCAGACCCATACCTGCAATAAATGAATGCATCCAACTTATTCGTGTGCTTCGGTTTGATTGCCTCATGTAGTTCCCTATATAAATGAGCAAACACAGTTGAACCCAACGACAACTCCCTGAATGTATCAATATCCTCAAGTAATGGAAGATACTGTAGGTGAACCTCAGAACTTGATGTATCTGGCAAAAGGAAAGAACCAATAGCAAACAGTATGTATGCTTTGACATGCATAATTAAAGCCGGATCATGCGAATCTCGTAGTATGTCCTTAGCGCCGTAGGTGACAAGTTCGTGTATGAGCCTGTCCCATTCGAAATTCTGATGTGACATACAGATTGACTGGATCATGGTGCATGGTGTGTGGCTCTAGATGTGCTCCAATCAACTCATCACAATAATCTAGCTAAGAAGCTCACAGTTTTTTGCCACGAACAACAATCCTGCCAATCATAGGCGGGCCATCTATCCGAACACCTAGAATCATCGCAACATCATGTAGTGTAATCGCAATTTCTCCAATGGCCAATGGAAGTGAAAGGTATTAGTCTGAACACCATCCACGAATGTTGTGAGCAAGTAATCTAGGCAGAATGTCATCTGCATATCTATCATCGCACTTGAGGCACCCATAAATCTCAGACAATTACGGTCATTCTCTAAACATCGAAGTGCGTAGCTCAGAAATCTGAAACCCAATGAATTATGCTTAGTAAGTGGCAGTATAACAACTACATGTATACGAAGGTTTTATTAAGTAAAACTTTACCAAAATTAGGATGTCTTTCGTCATATCACATAGCGTAGCTAGTCGAGGTGAACTTCGGTGGTGAGTAGGCAATCCTCTATCTCCTTTCGCCATCTCCTTCTATGTGTCGGACGAGGAGCATCATCACTGGACATCTTTTATATAATAATTATAGCGATCAACAAGCAGCAATATTTAAGTTCCCTTGAGCAACTTAATAAATAAGAGCACTGCATAACAAATTTTTTGCAAGTCAAACAAAACTAGATTATACATCACAAACACAAAATCTTTATAAGCAAGTCATGTACTTATAAAACAGCTTAAATATTACAGAATAACTTGTTTTTGTATTAAAAGTCTAAATAACATAGAATCAGCCCATAGTGCAATTTGATACTATCTCAAACCTACACAAAATTCTAAAACAAGAAAACTATATTATACATAACAAAACATGAATTAACAGAATAAATCAAGCAACACCTAATTCATAATTCAATTGTACGGGAAGCCCAGACAACATTTGAGAAATATAATATTTTGTAAAATGTGACTTATTCAAATAAAACTAGATTACAACCAACCCTGGCCCGAATATCATATCTATCTACCGAGTCGATTACCGTCGATTGTTGTCCAGTTTGCATACTACAAACCCTAGAACTTCTTGTAGTTTTCTCGTTCATAGTATTTTTGAATCTATTTGTCCTTAGCCGACCAGACTTTCTTTTAATATTTGGTGGATTGTACTCTGGGTATGTGGCGTGATGATGTGTTACGGCCACTCTTGATCGGTATCACATGAAATTCACCAGTGTTCTTATATGCTATTAATGAGACATATTACATGTGGCTTAGATGTCGTTGACCCAAAATAGTAATCATATGTGCACATGGCAGATGATAAGATTATGATTGTCTACATGTACACCTACATTCAATATTTTCTGAGAGGTCAACCTTGAAGGTTTTGCTGGTTACATCAAACACTTGGAACTCATTCATGCTTATCCTTACTGGCTCATAAAATCTCCTTGTCTCTCGTTCGTTAGACTGCAGCATTGCCTTAGCACATCGAGAAAACATGGATTCATGTTGGTTAGCCAGAGTTGTAGCTAATTCAAGGCATTTCATGAACATATATATTATATTGTAGTATATTACTATAATCAAGGCTTGAATTGGCAAACCACATGCCCGTTTAAGTACACCATTAAAATATTCAGCTGTATTTGTGGTCATTGTATCATATATATAGTCATCATCGTGAGTTAGAGATCACTGCTAAACATCCCTTGAAATAAGCCAATCGCATACCTCTTGCTTGATATTCTTGATGTCAGTCATGTACCTTTTAAAAATTTGAATATTATTAGTATGTTCTGCAACATACATCTTCTAACATATAAAGTCAACATCACCTATGCCGAATTATCTGATAGCTCTTTTAAAATTCTCCCTCAAATGACTTAGGCAGAAGCGATGTGCAGCCCAGGGAAAGATCTCTCTACAGCCACGAACAAGGCATGCATGTCTATCTAAAATGAGGCAGAGATCACCTCTTGTGGACACTAGTGGGATCAAGTCCTTTAGTGTATGCAAAAACCAAACCCACGACTCAATACACTCTAATTCCACATCTGCAAAGGCGAGTGGGAACAAGCCGTTGTTGGCATCGATACATAATGCACTAAGTAGAGTTCCTCTGTACTTACCGAGAAGAAAAGCCCCATCGAGGCATAGAACTGGGCAATAGTATTGCTAACCTTTAATTGAAGGCTCAAATGACCAGAACAGTTGTTGGAACCTGTTCGATTCTGTTGAGTGTACTCGATATACTGACCCTAACATAGATGAACATACAACAACCATGAATTTTTCTAATGATCGATAAGATTCCTCCCAACTGTCAAATATTACCTTAACCGTCTTTCGACGTGCATCACAAGCCTTCATATAAGGCACTCTTATATTAAATTTGGACTCAATATGGCCTAGAATTTCTCTGAGCTTTAAATCTAGCTGATGTCTAACTGCGAGTTGGATGAAATAACTAATGAATTGTGATGTACATTGCCTGTGTCCAGGATTAAGCACTGAATGACTATAGGTATGAGGTGAGCCAATGGTACCAATCCTCTAAGCACCACCAATCTCTTACTTAAGCTTGCATGTAAGTGCCACAAACAAGGTCTAGTTGGGTGAGAATGGTGGTTGCACAGTACGGTGAATTTTAATTAATTTGAAGCATATATGACATACTCAATATTATTTATGATAGATTAACCCTGAACAACAAACTATAACTACTTCTTATCATGAAAATATATACCTTTAAGCAATTCATTTGAGATGCAATTCTCTTCTTCAAAGGTTGATTCATCTGATGGGTCATCAAATGTAAGGTCCTCATCCAATGCTTTAGCTGTTTGAGCACTATGCATATACTTATTATTATATATCAAGTGCTCTTCAGTATGACTTGTTCTAATTGAGTATTCTATAATTAGGTCTCTGACCCTGAGAGATGGTTCTGTGGCTCTTAAAATAGTCTGCTCTGTGTCGTTATCATTCTCCTCATCATCATCACTACTACTTCCACTAGGCATAGTTTCATATCCAACATCTTCAGGAGATAGTGAATTCATGTGATCACCTTCTGGGTCACCCATAGCGGAGAACTTGTCAAAGTAAGCATGTTTTGTTGGTGCGGACATAAATTCCACACAGTACTTGAGAAGGCGATGTGATGTACTCGATCGGTTCGCTCTATGATATTCATCAAGATTATTAACCTCTATCTTCATACCTTAGTTCCTTAACTTCAACATAAATCATAATAGGCTGCACGCATGCTGCATTAATTACAGCTTCACAAACTTCTTCATCATTAATGTGAGTTACAATAAATCCAGCACCAATAAGAAAATGACCTACGAGATTAACAAAGAACTTTGCTCGATCTAGTTTCAACGACCTCATTATTCACTTCTCTAACTCCTCGAATTTAATCTGCCATGGGATGCGGGTGAATGATTTTTCCACCAACATCGTTGGAATGAAATCACTTACATTGAGTTCTATAATAGAACTATCTGAGATTATCGAACTCATTTCTAATTAACAATAATACAACACCAGTAATCCTTCATTTCACCTGGTCAATGTACATAATTCAATTCTGGAGAAATCGTAAATCCAAATTTCTAATGTGCATACACAAAATATATTCTCCACCAAAACAAATAGCCAGTCAAATCTTATTAGAAAGAAAAATCCAACAATTCAAAACTTCTTTGGTCAAAAGGTTAATGATTAAAATAAAAAATAAACCCACACCAGTTCAATCCAAATATTCCTTATATTCATTGAAAGACATAACTAACCTCCATAGTTGATAACAATCAATTCAGCAAAATCAACTAAATATGGAAAAAGAGGACTACCAAAAGCAATGATTATCCTACAAGTGAAATCTCTGCAAATACTACTATGAAAAGAGATCTCGGCGGACAAAATCTAAACAAGTTCATCGTACATCAAAATAAACACCACATTTAAAATAAGATTTCACACACATTTTCTATGAAAATCAAACTAAATAACTTCATCATACCAACTAAACTCATATAAATTAAGATCTAACACACATTTCTCATTTAGGGTTAGAAATACCTAAATCGGCGAAAAAAATACCACATTTAAAATGAGATGTCATACACATTTTCTATGAAAATCAAACTAAATAACTTCATCATACCAACTAAACTCATATAAATTAAGATCTAACAGACATTTCTCATTTAGGGTTAGAAATACCTAAATCTGCGGAAAGAAAAAATAAACACCACATTTAAACTGAGATATCACACACATTTTCTATGAAAATCAAACTAAATAACTTCATCATACAAACTAAACTCATATAAATTAAGATCTAACTCGCATTTCTCATTTATGATTAGAAATACCTAGATCGGTGGAAAAAAAAACAAGAAAATGCGTTGCGAGCTTCTCCTTGTCAAATGACGGCGTCTTGGCCGACCTCCCTTTGGTGTACGGCGAGTTACTACCGGTAATGGGAATGAGTAGCCGCGGTCGGTGCATTACGACGGATCTCGGCCAGCGGAAGCAAAATCGAGATCCGCTTTTGATTTATTTGATAATAACGATGATCGCCCGGTCAGCGGCGGCGTTGGCCGACCGGTCGGTGTTGGTCGCCAGTTGGCGAGGTATTTGCCTCCCGTCGGTGCGGTCCTTGGCCGGCGGCCGACTAAAATTTTATTTTAAAATGCCTAATTAGCTAATTACAATTTTAATTAAGCCCAAAATATATTTGAGTAGCCAAAGTGATCCGAGTCTCTCAACTTAACTTGACCCGTCAAAGTGAACTCGTGCAACTTCTTCAAGATGGATTCACCATTTATTTGAAATTTAATGTATGTACTAATTCAATGTAATTGCCTAACCTCAAGCATTGTACTCTCTCTCTCTCTCTCTCTCTCTCTCTCTCTCTCATTTTTTAGTTATGCTTGTTAGTAGGAGTCAATGTAGTGTATAAAGAAAATTAGGTTTAACAATATGTGTGGTGAGCACGAAGTAATACAAAAAGCAATAAATCAAGCATTAGAGTTTCTAAGGCTACGTTTAGGGATCTGATGGTTTGAGAACTGCATTTTGAAGAAGCTATAATAGAAAAATTATATTTTTCAACTTAACTTGCTAGAGTATAATGACTGTCAAAGAGTTACTGGTTAATTTTTTTAAAATAAAAAAGTTTATAACATCCACCTAATTTCTTACTTAATAACTTTTTCTGCAGTAGCTCCACTATTTTATTCTCATACCACTGCATTTATCATCATTCACAAACAAATCCCAAATACATAAGATTGAGAGATATTTGTTATGATAGAAAATCAAATTATTCACAAGCAGATAAATTATCCAAAAAAAATATCATTAGAATTATCTGAAATATGCCCCCACAAACTAAGTCAACAGTAATCACAGGAGTTTGATCCAAATGCTTAAATAGACATATAATATCATTAATTTTAATGGCATAAATAATATGCCATTAACTAAAAAAATTGATAGCAAATCAATAATTTTTAAATAAGAAATTAAATGTATAACTTTAGCAAAAAAAAAAAAAAAGTTCTCACACATGGATAATGTAGAGAGAAATTGGAGTAGGATATCTTATGAAATATTATTATTATTATTATTATTATTATTTTAATTATTTATTTTTTGATTGGGTGAGAACTGAGAATCCAATACATCGTAATTATCAAAATTGATTTGAACAAATGCGAAGCATATTATTTTATCAAATTTTCATTATGATGATCTTCAAAAATTATCATATATCCATTTTATTATATTTAAATGGCATAAAATTATATATTTTTTAATTTGTTATCAATACAAATATGATAGCAATATTTAATATAAAAGTTACTATAAAATAATAAAATATTATATCATTTATTTATTATCAGTCAATCAATTATCATAGACTATGCATAAAAATTATCTGAATACATACAATTAATTTGCAGATAAATTATAAATTTATAATAATATATTATTAAATTTATTACAAAGCAACAAAATAGTTTGCCAAACTCTATCTTTTTGAGATATTTTATGCCACATATGATATATTTTTATAACCTATAATCTGATAATATATTTATGACGCCTATCTACATAGAATTTTTCGTTGATATCCTCACCCTGTTTTTTTTTCGTCGCAGTCAAACCTTGACGCCAATGTTAATTGATGGCAGCTCGGTTGGTGGGCGAGCATGGCCGGGAACCCCCCGGATCACGTTCGATTCCTCTCTAAAGCGGAAGTCGATATCAAGGGGCGGCATGGGTGATATGTGATCAGGTACGTATTACATGCGGCTCCTTTTCTGAATGGGTGGGGTATTGGGTGGATACTCTTTAAAAAAAAAAAAATAATAATTGATGACAGCTGTAGGACTAGGGATGGAGCTTAATGCTTCATTCTCTAATTTAATTGGCCGTGATATTATCCATTTCTCACACTTCAAAATTGCAAACTGTTGATCGAGTCTAGCGCTGTATAGAAGAAATGTTATGATTTTGTGTCTCTATTAATTTAATTTAATTTATATATTTTATTAATCGGATTTATTGAATGACCTCAAATATTAAAATGGCTTTTACTTAATTCCAAAACTAAAAATTATAATTCACGTATTGGTTTTTCATGTAATCAAAATAATCCGTTGAGAAAGTTTTAATCAAACAATCGGCGGTCAAAATATCTGAACATTATATATATATATATATATATATATATATATATATATATATATATATAGGTGGAAGTATTTTTTATGCATGACATGATATAAGCGCCAATGTTACACTTTAATGGATTCAGTTGGCAGAATATAAATGATTAATTTTATGGCATAAGAGTAATAGAATGATATCCCAAAATTTGACTCTTTAAAAGTGACATTTTATGTATTTATAATTTATGATTTCAACTCTCATCAAGATCCTCAAAAACTTCAGCACTTAACTATGATACACAGACACGAACACGGAGACACAGACATGACATGATATGGATATTGTATATTTCTATTTTTAAAAATATGTGACACACATGTATTAGATATATCATTATAATAATAATTAAGAATAATATGTATAAATTAAATAAATAAAATATTAAAAATAATAAAAAATAAGTCATTTAACATTGGGTAGATCACGAGATCTTAAATTCAAAATTATCCAACAGGGGATATGAACACGGGGTTATCGTGGAAAACCGTTAAGGAAAAAAATCAGGCCTTGCGTCAGAAACTTTCACTTTAAAAGATCTGGTCGCTTGCTTCGTTTGGAGAAGAAGGTGTTTAGGAAACAAGTGTAGAAAAACAATATCGGTTAACTCCCAGAAGTTTCCCAAAAGCGGCGAAGCGGATCTTACGGGAGCAACCTCTTGATCTTTGGAGAAAGGAGCGTGGCAGTCTAGTCCTCAGAGCGATCTCTAGGCGACTCTCGATCTTGAGCACTCTTGGTGGTAGCGGTGGTGCTAGATGTCGGCGTCGAGGTCGGCGGAGGTTCTCGAGCCGGTCTTCAAATCGATTCCTTTAGGTGAGAATGAAGCTCTATTTATAGATTTTTGGGAGTGGCGGCTTGTAAATTGCGTGGAAAACTCCAACCACTCCCATAACTCCTCGGACGGCGGTCGATCCCTCGACGACGGTGTATTTTGATGATCTGGTGTGATGTGAATTGGGTGATCTTAGATTCGTTGGATTCGTCTTGGCGAGCTCGATCGACTATAAATATGTCGATTCGGTGACCATTTGGCGGATCGGATCCATTTTCATCGATAGCTTGATCGTCGATTCGAGCTCGGATCGGACTATGCTTGATGTTCTTATGTTCGTCGTGAGGCGGTCGGTTTATTTGTAAGCTTCGTCGGATTGATAGATCGAAAATTTGCCTTGAGATTCGTTGATCGATTAATTTTCGAGGATGTATCGTTCTATTTTTGGGTGACACTCGATCATCCAAAATATATGTCAAATACTGAAAATAGCAAATTCTCCAATGAAATTTGAGAGTCCATCAAGCGCATTTTGAGAACAGATCTTCATAAAACCAATATTATAACCGGAAAGTCGATTAAAATATGTGTAAGTATCGTGGCGAATTTAGATGATCGATCGGGAGCGAGCAGAGCTTGAGTGCGTGGCGCCCATGGCAAGGCGCGTCTGCGCCAGTATGCCGCCTTGTATGCATCCCCTGGCCAATCGTCATATTGAACCGTGCTCTGATCAGCGGGGCTGCGGAATTTGTCGTGAATGGTTGGAACCTGGTTATTTGCCGGCCGTAGCGAATCGGCGTATGGCACAATGGAGCTGGCGAATAATGAGCGATTCTGACCGTGGCCGGCAGTTCTGACCGCATAATGAGCGCCTGGTCATTCCATGGCCAGCTGCGGTGATTCACATATGCAGCGGTTCCGGCCGATGACAGTTGCGCCCATGAGCAGCGACAGTGACCAGTTTGAGCCATGGCAGGATCTGCGTGTCTTGGCCACATGCTTCCTTGTAGCGCACAGAGCCTGGTAGTCTGCGAAGTGAGCCTGATTTTGAGCGGTTTTGACGGTTTTACGCTTTTGAGTCTATAAAAAAGGGCTAAGAGGAAAGGCACATTTTTCTCATCTCTCCTCTTAGAGTGCATACCTTCCCACGGCAGGAGTTTGGGCACTCTTTTTGGATCTCCTCTTCTCTCTTAGAGTGCATAGCCCTCCCACAGTGGGAGTTTGGGCACTCTTTTTGGATCAACCTCACCTCTTCATCTCCACCAAGCAGTGCATAGCCCTCCCACGGTGGGAGTTTGGGCACTCTGGAATAATTTTCATCTCGAAAGTGGGCGTGCAGCGGTGAAGGCGATGAAGAGGCGATAAGGGAGGCGGGGGTTAACGATGGCCACGGCGATGGTGGCGACCATAGTGGCGGCGGTAGTCGATGATATGGTGGCGTGTAGTCGTCGGCGAGGATGGCCGGATGATAATGGTGAGCCGTGAAGATGCCGCGAGGTTAAGGTAGTAGCGCGGTATTGATGGTAATGACAATGGTGTAACGGCAAGGGTAATGGCAAACGATAGCAGAGATGGTAGCCGGCAATTGCGACAAAAGCGTCGATAGTGTCAGCGATAATTAGCGATTAGCCGGCAAATTATTCCGGCGGTGGCGGCGCGTCGATAATCAGCGGATGCAGCGATAATGGTGATAACCGGCGAAGATGCCGGAGATAACCAGAATTATCGGTGATGGCGGCGGTGATAGCCGGCAGTGAGTCAGCGGCAGTGGTAGCCGGCGGGGATCTTTGACTATCAGACATTTTATCGAGTGTGCTCGATAACGTTGCTTGTGGAAAAGTTAGGTGAGAGCGAGATTTTGACTATCAGGTTGTTTGTCGAGCGTGACTTCGATGGCGTTAAATGGAAGAGGTCGAGTTGAATCATAAGGATTTTTGACTATCGAGGTTGTTTATGGGGCGTTTACGATGTTAACTTGTTATGGAAAGTTGTAGGCGATCTATAAGTTGCCAACTTATCAAGGTTGTTTATAGGCGTTACCGGCGACAAACTTGCATGGAATATATTTATAGAGTTCTCTTAGAACCTCTCGATCTATCTAGGTTGTGTATGGGCGTTTTTCGATGATGTTATTTATGGAGAAAGTTGGCGATCTATGAGGATTGCCAACTTATCCAGGTTGTTTATCGGGCGTTACTCGGCGATGTTAATATGGAAGAAGTGGGAAGTCCACTAAGGACCTTTTGACTATCCAGGTTGTGTATCGGGCGTTTTTTCGATGATGTTAACTTTGTTATGGAGAAAGTTTGCGGCGATAGAGGATTGCCAACTTATCAAGGTTGTTTATCGAGGCGTTACTCGGCGATGTTAACTATATGGAAGTGGGAAGTCCAGGACCTTTTGACTATCACGGGTTGTGTGGGCGTTTTCGATGATGTTAACTTTGTTATGGAGAAAGTTGTAGCCATAGAGGATTGCCAACTTATCAAGGTTGTTTATCAGGCGTTACTCGGCGATGTTAACTATGGAAGAAGTTGAAGTCCTAAGGACCTTTGACTATCAGGTTTGTATGGGCGTTTACTCGATGATGTTAACTTATGGAGAAAGTTGTACATAGAGGATTGCCAACTTATCAGGTTGTTTATCGAGGCTATGTTATGTATAGGAAGATCTCATATCCGAGGATTTTGACTATCGAGGTTGTGTATGGGCGTTTTTCGATGATGTTAACTTGTTATGGAGAAAGTTCGAGCGATATAGAGGATTGCCAACTTATCAGGTTGTTTATCGAGGCGTTTTCGGCGATGTTAACACTATGGAAGAAGTGTAAGTCCACTAAGGACCTTTTGACTATCTTGTGTATCGGGCGTTTACTCGATGATGTTATTATGGAAAGAGTGTTATATAGAGGATTGCCAACTTATCAGGTTGTTTATCAGGCGTTACGGCGATGTTAACTGTATAGGAAGATCTCAATTAATCGTAGGATTTTTATCCGAGGTGTGTATGGGGCGTTTTTCGATGATGTTAACTTTGGAGAAAGTTGTAGCGATCATAGAGGATTGCCTTATCAAGGTTGTTTATCGGCGTTACTCGGCGATGTTAACTATATGGAAGAATTCGAGTTGAATCCGTAGGATTTTGACTATCGAGGTTGTTTGTCAGGCGTGACTGGTGCTATGGAAAGTCAGGTGAATCCTAAGGATTTTGACTATCGAGGTTGTTTGTCGAGGCGTGACTTCGATGGCGTTATATATGGAAGAAATTGAATTGAATCGGCGAGATTTTGACTATCGAGGTTGTTTGTCGAGCATGACTTCGATGGCGTTAACTATGGAAGAAGAGGTCGAGTTAGATCCGAGGATTTTTGACTATCAAGGTTGTTTGTCGAGCGTGACTCGATGACATTAACACATGGAAGAATTAATTGAATCAGGATTTTTGACCTATCGAGGTTGTTTGTCGGCGTGACTCGATGGCGTTAACATATGGAAGAGGTCGAGTTGAATCCGAGGATTTTTGACCTATCAGTTGTTTGTCGAGGCGTGACTCGATGGCGTTAACGTATGGAAGAGGAGTTAGTTGACCTATCTCAGGGTTGTTTTGATGAATTCTCCTGGTGTATGACTTTGCATGAGGAAAGCGGCAAGATAGATGCGACTTCTCCTTGGATAGATGCTTTGATAATAGAGTTAAATAGCTTCGAAGTTGCTCAGCGATTCATCACATTCGGAATCCATTTTCTGCACCCAGATTTTGAAGAATGGTAGATACTTATCTCTGGCGGGCCAAGAATGGTGATAAAGGCAATCCTTCCAGTCAAGACTTCCTTGATCGTTCTTAGAGGTGACATGTCGATGTCGCATCAACTAGTTGGTTAGTCGATCGAGGAAGGGGAAGCTATCTTTTGGGCATGCGATTAAGGTCGGTGTAGTCGATGCACATTCTCCGAGCCGTTGGCCTTCTTACGTTAAAATGTGGGTAGTAGACTTCTCGAATGAACTTGACTTCCGAAGTTTGGTGATTTCTTGTTATGACTGCAATCATTGAAGCGAAGGTTCTTTTCTTACGTATCCGGCTTGTAGGTTGAGTCAACTTTGAAGTGCGTAATGACGTCAATGCGAGAATATCGGATGCGCTCGGGCAAAGATATCTTGATTTTTAGAAAATCTACGTATTACGATTTATGATCGGTGAGCGATCCCACCTTTACCTTTAGCGATGGATCAACTTGAGATAGGAAGACAAATTACATCTTCAAGCGAGAAGCCCTTTCAGGAGCATCCTCATCGTAGGTCAAGTTCTCGATGTTGAGGGTTCTTGAGCTTGATATATGCGCTTGTGTGCTTTATCTCCATTCCACTTACACGCCGATGCTGGTGTCGGAATTTCATCTTGAGATGAGACGCAGATGTGCTGAATATAGGCGAGAGGTCTCCCAAATATTGCATTATGCGTGGACTGACTTGATTTGTATCAAGTGGGTTGCGTCGGAAAATTCTCCAAGAGTTACGGAAGGCGATTATCCCTTCCACTATCTGGTCGATTATCAAATCCACGATTGGGCCGTGGCGGGTTGAAGCTTCTCTCTTTCTATACATGCTAAGGAAAGTGGGTAAAAGAACATCAGAACTCCCATTGTCGATCAATATCCTTTTAATATTGAAGCATGGATCACCCACGCGCGATGAGGGATCTTGATGTGGGATCGAAGCCCTCTGATCTAAATCATCAAAGGTGATAGAATGGTCAACCCGAGACTTCTTGACGGCTCTTGAAGGGGCAATGAATATTTTAATTTAGATAACAGCGGCCCTCACGCTTGTTTCTATCTCTCCGACCACTTGGCGGTTCCTGGTTGCCCCCAACATTTCTTTGAATGGCGGGTTGGTTTTGTATAAAATGGCCTAGATACCCACGGCGTATTAGTCTTTCAATCTCCTCCTTGATTGGTGGCACTCTTGATGGTGTGCCTCATGCGGTGAAAGTGGCGAAATTTCTCTTGATTTCCAATTCCAAGCTTTAAAGGTCGGCCACTTGGCGTTATCGTCTTCTGAATAGTGAGGATGTTCGCATGGCGTGTTGAGAGTATATTTCCTCGATTGGTCATATGAGCGCTGGAGGTTTTGGGGAGAGATTCGCCTCTCTTCTTTTACGAGATGTTTGAACATCACCTTGGGAACCTTCTTCGCTTCGCTTGGTGGTTCAAAGCGTAGATGAGCGATAGCTTCGTGATTTGTGCTCTATTCGGTGGACCAGTCGACATAGGAATGGGCGTCTCCGCATTAATGATGAATAAGTATCTGGAGGAGTCCTCAGAAACGCCCTCAAAAGTTGGATCACTCACGGTATCACATGGGCTTGAGAGGAGAACCTACGGAAGTATTCTTTGAGGACTCTCCATGGATTGGCGGATTAGGAGAATGTGATGAATCACGATGATTCTCTTGTTAGCGAGGCATTCTACAAAAAATCTGAGCTCTCCAAATGATGGACGGACCCCTTAGCGGCGAATAGAACCAATGCGAGCGTCCTTTGAGAGTCGGCGGGAATACGACGAGTGTCATTTACGGCGAATGTGCATGATCGTTCGAAAGTGATCGATATGCTCGTCTGGATCGGTTGTGCCATCGTAAGGGTCCATCTTTGGGAAGCTTGAATCTCGTCGAGGTCGGGTATTGAGAGATGATGATCGGTGGCGAGGGAAGAAGGCGGCGGAGAATGGATCATTCATGTTTCTTAGACTCTTCACACCGGTCGTAGTTCATCAGCGTATAATGGCGTGGAGTTTCACTCTGAGGCTGAAATTGTGAGTGAAGGCGGCGGTATCGAAGTTGACATCACGGATGTGGTGCGAGGGTTCTCTACTTGTTGATCAGGCATTCCGGGTAATCATTCTCGGGAAGAAAATCACGGATTATCTTTGAGGCGTCGGAACACAGTAGCTCTTCCAGTGGAGCGTTTCTTGGTCCTCTTTAGTCGAAGAATTTCGTTCGGGAATCCTCCATCCTTTGAGCGATCTTCCAAGAGGGGCACGGACCCTCACAGGGGCAGTGTTATGTAGAAGTGTTGGAGACTTGGCGTCCTTGATCGAGAATGAGGCGTTGGGGCGCAAACCCGTTTACCCATATTGGAGATATAGCAATGGGATTCCACAGGCAGTATGCGTCTTGAATTTTATTAGGTAGATCGAGATCTTATCGTAGCCAAAATTATCAACACACAAGCGGGGGATATGAACAGGGGTTCATTGGAAAACCCGTTAAGGAAAAAACCACGGGGCCTTGCCCGATCTGTAGAACTTTTTATGTGTGTTGAATCTGAGGTCCTTGCTTCTCGTTAGTTGGAGAAGAAGGTGTTCTGAGGCTTTAGGTGTAGAAAAATACAATATCGGTTAACTCAACCCAAGAGAAGTTTCCCAGCGGCGGATCTTACGGGAGCAACCTCTTGATCTTGGGAGAAAAGGCGGCAGTCTTTCTAGTCCTCGGGCGATCTCTAGGCTCACGATCTTGAGCCTTCTTGGTGGTGGCGGTGATAGATCTCCGTCGAGGTCATGGAGGTTCTCGAGCTACGGTCTTCAAAATCGGTCTAGGTGAGAATGAAGCTCTATTTATAGATTTTTGGGAGTGGCGGCCTTGTAAATTGCGTGGAAAACTCCAACCACTCCCATACTCCGTCGGACGGCGTCGCGATCCCTCGAGCGGTGTATTTTGATGATGGGTACCTTAATGATGCCGAATTGGGTGATCTTGGATTCGTTGGATTAGTCTTGATGAGCTTCGATCGTATAAATATGCGATTACGGTGACCATTTGGTCGGATCCATTTTGTCTCCGAAAACGATGAGTCGATTCGGATCGGTATCTTGATATTCTTATGTATTCGTCATCGAGGCGTTGATTTAAGAAAACTGAAATGATTAGATCGCATTTGAAAATGCGAGATTCGTCTTGATCGATTAATTTTAGAGGATGTATCGATGTATATATTGAAGATGTGTCAAACTTGTATTCGTGTGTCCTATAATTGTTAAATAGTGCACGTTTTATTTTTAAAAATATGGTACATTAGGCACTCAGGAATTAGATGGGCATCTGATAGATTAGACCTTTTGTTTCAAGATAATTATATTATTATTATTATTATTATTATTATTATTTACACTGATGATGGAAGGAGATGGAAAGAAGTTGCGATCGTTTGGACCATACGAGAAGTAATCATGCAGAGTCCCACATGCAAAATTACCAAAATTTCATTTTCCACCCCTCTGAGGACAAGGAGGCTTAAAGTACCCGAAATATGTCCTGGGAGGAAGAGATGCGGGCCCCACATTCTTTGGCTTTATTTATTTATTTGCTTATTTATCGATGCTGCTCAGCAATGTTTATTGTGGGTCAGCTGAAGTTGGCCATCGTACCACTGCATGAGGTTATGATTCCTACAATTCGATCCATTAGCCCGCGTCTCTTGTCCCGTGCGTTAAGAGCTTCGTGCATTATGCAGGTATTTTAGGTGTTTCTGTAAATCATTTAAAAGAGAGAATTTTAATTAAATTCTGATTTATAACTTGTTTTAAAAAAAAATTTCTAAAGGATATTAAAGGTGTATTTGAAAAAACTTTCTAAATGTGTTATTTTTTAGAAATCAATCATAATTTTATTTGACATCTATTTTTTTTTTTTGACTATTTTTTAAAAAAAATTTATAATTAGCAGCTTTTTTAAGAATCAAAATTATTAGAAAATTATTATTTAAACATATATATATATATATATATATATATATATATATATATATATATATATATATATATTTCAAAAAATTACTATCTTATAATAGCTTTTAAAAAAAATTATTTTCTTCATAGCAACTTTAGAATTAACTTTACAAAAACCTAGAACTTGCCCAAACAAATCCATAAAAAATTGTCATGATATTTCATATTTAATGATATTTTTTTCTCTTATTTATATATAAATATATTATTATTATTATTTTATCATAATTTTTGCATGAAATTTTTTATATTTTTATTATGGGGTTGTTTAGTTAGCTTAAAAAGGAATGCAGTGTAAAAAGAATACAGTGTAAAAGGAATGCATTGTAAAAAGATTAATTTACAGTTATTTGGTTGAGAGTTTTATAAATTCATGGTTTATTTCTTTTATATAAGGTAATAAAAATATAATGTAAAGTATTTTGAAGATTTTGATCGGCTGACGGCAACCGACCTGGTATGGCAGCGATTGTGGTGGTGGTGGCGAGTGGCGGTGGCGTAAGGGGAGGTGGCTGCTAGAAACACTACATTGTTATTTAGAATTCAAATTTGGTAATTCTAAATACACCAAAACATAACTAATGAGTGAATTCCAAATGCATTTACTTTATTTTTTACTTTACTTTGTATTCCAACAAAATGCTAAAATTTTCAAAACCCCTGCATTTACTTTAACCTATTTTACTTTGTATTCCAACCAAAGAGCCCCTATGTGCAAATCAAAATCATATAATTTTATATCAATTAAATACAATAAAAATATTGAGTATTAATTTGTAAAATATATCTTAATCAAAACTTGCTCATAATTCCTAACATAATTATTTTTTTTCTTTTTAATTGTTTCAGGGGACTTTGATATAGGATGCCTCTCATCGAAAAACAAAAGAGAAGCCCTGAGTAGGTTAGCCTTGCCTTTCATGTATTGAAAGTATAATGAAAGTATGTGACATTATAGTTGATAATGTTGTAGGATAGAGCAAATACCATTGTATTTGGATATCATAAAACCCATAATGTGTGATTTGTTGTGGATTCGAATGTTCTTATATCTTCAAAGTGTGTGTGCTGTTATCAAGACTATCATGTGAAGCATGTTTGATGATTTTATTATGGTGATAGGATGTTCATAGATGAGAGATTGGTGTAATCTATTATTTTTATGGATTTGAGTGACCTGAGCAATCTCATCATGTTTGAATCAACATTAGATATGCTATTATGTGGTGATAGAATGCACAATTGTTATTATACCTCCATTTGGAATCAACATTAAACATTAAATTACAATTGTAATGAGATAGCACTTTGATTTTATTAGTATAATGTTCATAATTTAGAATATGATATGCGTGAATTGTGAAAATTAGCTCGCACTAATAATGAAAGTAATTTTAGGATTCTAGGTTCATAATGTGAAGGATGATAATAAACTTAGCTCAAGTGTACTCTTATGATGAGTCTAAAATAATAACATTATAGAATCACAAACTTAAGTAATTAATAATATACTAGAAGTTAAAATGATTCAATTTTTATGGAACTCCATCAAGGGAAGAAAAAGGGCGAGAAAATTTTTATTATAATGAGAGAAATTGTATATATAGTGATCCATAAATTCTCTTGATTTTCTCTACTTGTCTCTTCATCATGTTATTTTGCAACATTGATTAATAATCTAGTAGATACTTTATGCATATCCACTTCTATCTATTTGTCCTTATTGTAGACCTTACTATTGTGGATTACTTGGATATTCATTGTCACGATATCACTGCCTAAACTGAATGAGATTGTCATTACATAGCCTAAGGATAACAATTTCATGACCATATGTTGAATGGATATGATTGATTTAAATAGCTCTGGAGTGGCATTCCAATGGTTCTATTATAGAAAAATGGAAAAAAAAAAAAAAAAAAGGACAACCAAGAAGTCTATCTATTAATGCTCATTGCAATCATCATTCCCTCTTATGACTTCAAAGTTTAAGATCACTTCAGGAATGCATCTTTCTTCTCATAACCTAACCAAGTACCTTTCAATGCATCAGAAATTATTTGGATGATATTTATTTTGTAGATAAAGTCTACATATAATATATAAATTGAGATATGAACATCAACCGATATTCTCATAATTTTATATTGATTGTTAATGGTAAAAATAGCATTGATGTCATTATAAATATTTTAGAAAGAGAGAAATTCATTGTCTATTAAAGTTAGAGAAGGATAAGAGAACTACTAAGAGAGTGAACATCAAAATTAAAACTATTAATGGCCCAATGTCTAAGATTTTTTTTTATATTATTTATTTTGTGAAGAAAAATTCTTATATCTCTTCATCCATTCCTACGGGTTTTTTTTTCCATTCACATAGTCAAATCTGTTGGTAAATACATTTATTTTCAATTAATTTTATCCTTATTATTAATCTTGATGCCATTTGAATCCAAGAACAACGTTTCAGTCCTGATCCAAGAAATTATAAACAGATATTTGTTCAAATTTTGACCACACATTTATCTTATTCGTACTTTGATCGTGTCATGTGGTTTTTTTTTGTTTTTTTGAAAAATTTGAGAGCATTTCCTAATTTTAGTTCCAAATGAATAATAGATTACAAATGTAACACTAAAACAAAGGGGGAAAAAACTAACATCAGAAGCTAAAGATCAGTAGGAAGGATATAGCCATCAACTGAAAAAGAAAGAAACAGAAACAAAAACCAGAGATTGTGTATAGACGTTCAAAATCGAAGGGGACTCAGACCACCAAAAACTGGGATGCCCAACAAAACCAAAAATCGTCTGGAACTAGAGCCGACGGAGGAGGGGGGAGACCTGCGGTTACCTTCACGGTCATCCAATAGATGAGGGAGGAAGATGTCACAGAGAAAAAAAAATTACCCAGGTTGTCGAGAAGGCCCTCCAAGCAGGCATCCACCAATCATAAAAAGTAGTCAGTCAACCAGTTGGTCATCATTATCCACCCAGCAAAACAAAAGAAAACACAGCATCGAAGAGAAAAGAAAAGACATTAGAGAGAGAAGAAAGAGGATGATGCTAAGGTGGTTTGAAGATACTCCACTATTTTATCAAGTCGAGAACGTGTATAGGCCAGGTCTCCTTGAATTTCCACCTTTTCAGTTTGGCAGCAACCCCCTCTTGAATTAGAGACGAGGGAAGATAGGGAGGAGGAAGTAGAAGAGAATAAACGATTGTTCATTTCTCTCCAAATAGTATAGACCATAACAGCAGTAATCAAATAGTGAAGTTTAATAATCACTTTGTTAATAAATTCATCCACATTGCTAAGAATTTGTTGGAGGGAGGACTGCATTAAGAAGAAATGATCGTTTGGTATCAGAGTTCTAATCAATTTCATAGAAAAAGGGCACTCAAAGAACAAGTGGGTGTGTGTTTCAGGGTGAGTATGATAGAAGCAGCAGGTGGAGGAGGGTCCCAAACCCCTCTTGGCAAGAATATCAGACGTTTTAAGACCACCTAGGTAGGCCAGCTAGCAATAGAGTGCAAAGTTGATAGTATATCCCTTGAACCAAATTTCTTTGCTCCAGCACACATTAGGGTGAGTCTCAAACACAGCCATCTTGAAATCCTTACTTGAAGGAGAATTCCGATTATACCAAACGATATTATCCTCTCCTCCCAGAATTAAGATGGAAAGGATCCTATTAAAGTATCTATGATAAGCAGTAGTAAAATTAGAAGGTAAATTCCAGTGCCCATTAAAGATGATAGAGCTCAACCTAGCATCAACAGGAAGCCCCAGAAGATGTAACCCTCTAGGCCCAAGGATATTAGATAGAGAAGAACCTCAACCCCAAGGATCATAGAAAAGGGAGAATTCTCTTCCACTGCCCACTTTATAGATAAATTTATCTTTAAATCTGATGGTCGTAGACTTAATACCTTTCCAAATGGGAGAGGCTTTAGAAAGGATAGGATTCCAAACCAAGCCATATTTCGATTTGCATCATTTAGCAAAGAGAGATTCCCCCATATAAAATTTCCAAAGAATTTTGAGCTTGTAAATCAGATTAAGGGAAGAGGCCGAGAGAAGACTAGTGCCCCCTTTCTTTATAGGTAGCGTGGTGCGAGCCCAAGAAATAGTGTGAAGCTTCTTAGCTTCCCCTAAATGGTAAAAGAAATTTGTTGTAAAGGAGCAGATACGCTTGATTATACCATTAGGTATAGCAATAGAACGAAATCAGTAGGATAGATAATTATTCACAGTGGATCTAATCAATTGAAACCTTCCCCCCAAGAGAGAGAAACTTGCATTTCCAGCTTGCCAGCCAAGCATAAAGTTTATCAAAGAGAGGATTGAAATAAGCCACATTGATAGAACTCATAACCAATGGTAAATCACGGTACTTAAGAGGGAAAATTCCTTGTTTATTATCAAGAATGTTAATAAGGTCATCCACCCTCTTGCAATTTTTGGAAAAATAGATTGAAGATTTATCAATATTGACCTCCAGCCCTAGGTATGATTCTAGAGTCTTGAGATTGAGCTTAAGTGATTGGAGTGTTGAGTAGGTTGCTTCCCCCATTGCCAAAAGGTCATCAACAAAAAGTAAATGTGAAATGTTGTAGGCACCAGAGGAGAACAGGTTATAAAGGAGAATATTTACTTCTCTATCAATAAGACAAGAGAAAGTATCTATGGCTATGGTAAAGAGGAAGGGGACAAAGAGGGCAGCCCTATCTCAGACCATTCGTAGAGGAGAAAAACCTTTAATATATCCGTTCAGCATAATTAAGAAGGGGACATCCATGATTCAAGCCTCCACCTATTTAATGAACTTGCTAGGGAAGCCTTTTGCCAAGAGTCTATGAATGAGAGAATGTCTGTTGACCTTATCAAAAGCTTTCCTTAAATCAATTTTGGCCAGGAAATAACTGTGGTTCTTAGGAGAGGAGAATTCATTGCATATCTCATGAGCCATGGAAAGATTATCAACTATGTTTCTACCTTTGATGAAAGCAGACTGAGCATGATTAATGAGATAAGGTAGGAATTTCTTAATTCTGCATGCTAAGACCTTGGCTATAATCTTGTAGAATGTGTTGCAAAAGGAGATATGACGGTAGTCAACAATCAGGTTAGAATGCTTGACTTTGGGAATAAGAGTGAGAAGGGTATGCTTGAACCGGCTTAGAAGCTTATAGGTTTTGAAGAAGTGTTGAACAGCTTTTAAGAATAGTTGCCCATTAGTATCCCAAGTTACTGTGAAGAACTTAGAGTTAAAACCATCGGGCCCAGGGAATTTGTTCTCACTTATACTCTTAAGTGCAGTAATGATTTCCTAATCAGTAATATCAACAGCCAACTCTGCTACTTGAGCTAAGGTGAGACAGTCACCCCTAGGGAGGTCCTGTATAGAGTAGAGTAATACTTACAGAATTCCTCAACAATAGAGTTCTGATCAGTCACAATCTCATTATCAGTTTGAATTTCTCTAATAAGATTAACATTGTTTCTTTCTTAAATGGAGCAGTATAAGAAATTGAGATCATCATCAGAGTGAGTGAGCCAGTGAGCTTTAGCCCGTTGCTTAATCCATATACTCTCCTTGAGTGTTGGGTCAATGTATCTAGATTTGATATCCTTAGCATCAAGCAGTAATGAGGTGTTGCTGGGGTCTTTATCAAGCCTTTCTAAGATTCTTTCTTGATCATTTCTTAAGGATTCAATTTGTTGCTTAAGAGGGATAGACTCCCACATCCTCCCTTTAAGAGACAACTTGACTTGATTAAGCTTTCTGGAGAGAACATAAAGAGGATCCCCTTGAAAATAATATCCCCAAGAATTTAAGATAACATCCTGAAACCCAAAAGCTATGGTCCAATAGTTTCTAAAAAAGAAATGATGAGAGGGGGTGAGGGGAAACTGAAGAAAGGTTACAAGTGGGAAGTGATCTGAGAATAGAGGAGGAAGAACTTTGTAGAAGGAGAAATAAAATTTGTCAAGCCAGCAAGAATTGCAGAGAACCTGATCAAGTTTAGAGAGGATAGGCCTGTTGGTCTGTTGGTTAGACCAGGTGAAGAACAACCCAGAACTAGGAAGCTCCAAGAGCTCACAATCATTAATATAGTTTTGAAATTCTAATGAGTTGGTTAAGGAGATAGGGTTACCACCCACTTTCTCTTTGCTGGATAGGGTACAGTTGAAGTCTCCCATAAGGATCCATGGGTTTCTGATAGAGCTAATTCTCTAAGAGAGTTCCACAAAGAAACCCTGGCTTGAGCATTATTGTCTGCATAAATACAAGTTAGGTGAAAGGGGTGGTTACCTGGGGTTGAAACACATCCATGGATAAGTTGATGGTTGTTGGTTATATGATCAAATGTCAACTTATCAGAGCTCCACTTGATCCAGATACGACCACCAGAGGAGCAGTCGAAATTAGAGAAGCTAGATTTAATATGAAATATAAAAAAATTATGGTGGAAAAAGGTAGGGTGAGAGGAGTCAGACTGGGACTTAGTCTTTAGGAGGCACAAGAGGTCCAAGTGGGAATCCTTAATAATCTTTAAACAATCAAGCTTCTTATCTTCAGTCGAAAGACCGTGGATGTTCCAGCATCTCATGATTTGCTGGGTCATTGAGAGGCAGAGTAGGTGGGCTTCTTGCCTTTCTTTTTGTTCCCTTTGTGGGGAGTAGGGGATGGATTTGAGGAGGATTTAGAGGAGTCCCCCCTCTAGAGAAGTTTTTCCTGGCATTTTTGGGATCTTCTCAGTAGCCTTTTGATTATTCATGCAGCTTGGAGAGACTGCAGTTGAGCGAGTAACCCCAGCTGTAGAAGAGCCTCCATTTGTATCAATAAGGGATGGATCAATATGGTCCATAGAAGGTGAATGATCCTCATCTAGATCAAGGTGGTCTTCAAGAGAGGGAGAGAGGATAGGTGGATGGTTTAGGTCATTAATAGCCTTAGAATAGACTTGGAAGAGGAAGTAAAGCCTGACATTAGATTTCACCACAGTTTGTTACTCCATTCAAACATAAGGGTAAGACGACCTGACCTCCACCAGGAAGAGGAAGAGGCTAGTTCAGAGGCAGTCCCAAGGGTGGAAAATTTCCTTATTGGCCACCCAATAGAAAATATGTTCTAGGGGTGCGACTTCTACTGTGTCCACGGTTAGTGGCACCGGGAAGGGGTTTAAGGGGCAAGAATTGTCATCGTGAGAGAACGTGTTACACTTGGAGCAAATTGATGGCTTTTAGTCATAAACGATGTCCTGATTGAACTTCATGCCATTAAAATTGATAGGGATAAAATCTGAAAGAGAGGAGGAAGTGTTTATCTGCACACAAATACGCGCAAACATAATTCTAGCTTTAGAGGCTATAAGATTGTCCACTGCTAGAGGGACACCTATCCGGCTGGCCACTTTGGAGAAGCCCGATTCCTAACAAAGACAGAGAGGAAAGTTCGGGTGTTTAATCCAGATTGGGAGCTTAGATATTTGCTCTTTAGAGGGTCGAAAATTTCAAGCCTATTTTTGAAAGATAAAGGGGCGACCGTTAAGGAAACATGGATCGTTATCCCATACCTCATTATAGTCCTCTTGGCATGTGAATTTGAAAAGGGAGAAATCTCCTTCCAAGGTAAGTCGATCTAAGCTGCCTTTAAACTTCCATTTCTTCCTTATAATAACTAACAAGGAACCATAATAGGGGTGTTTCCTTACTGCGTGACCGATCAAGGAGAGATGTCATTCTTTTTGCCCTTCAGAGAGCTCTTCTTCGGAAAAGGAGACTTCCTGGGAGTCGGAGGGAATGAATGAGAGGAGGAGGGCTTGATTTTTTTCATTATGAACAAGGAGGAGGTCCTTCTAGAAACATTGTCTGTTTGGAGTAGGATTTAGGAGTCCGAGAATGGAGGTTTGAAGGGAGGAGACAAAGAGGGGAGGAAAGAAAGAGTTAAAGAGGAAGTTATTTGTACTGGACTCCATAGCTTCCAAGGAAAGGTGGACTGACCTCCGGCCTAAGTCGAAGGTCAGAGGGGGGCGAGATAGAGAAGGTGGAGAGTAAGGTGTAGAGGTAGGGAGGAAAAAGGGAGAAGGAGGGAGGCTAGAGGAAAAGGAGTCCCGATGTAAAATCTAGATGCATACTGGGAAAACAAGCGACTGATTTGGCAGTTTTAATTTGGTTCAAAAGTTGAAAAAAAAAAAAAAAAAAAAAAGGAGATGTGTCATGTGGTTATAATCCATTTTCCTTTACAGCCAATCAACCTATTAAACAATTATTTTCTGAATTTAATAATAATTGAGATCCACACGTGTCGTTTAGTAATTATATATTACCTTTACTCGTGTATCATTTGATAAATACATAATGAGAGTTCCGTAAAATAATTTATTGTTTTAATAAATTATATATCAAATTTATTATTATTTAAACATTATATGTGATATTTGGTAATATAAATAAAAGGTTTAAAATTAAAATAATAGGATAATTACGTGGCGTGTAACATACTTTATTTGTCCTTTCAGAAAGCCGAGACGATTTTGTTTCGTAATTTACCGGCATTTGACGGGGGCTATTATCTGAGTTGTCCGTCCGGCGTCCGCAAAGTGATTTGGCCAGCGAGCGTACAATGTGTACCGGATTCAGCCGGGTTGCCGAGCATATACTTGGTCGTCCAAGACAGCAGCAGTTGCTGCCTACGTGTCGGATAAGTATAGCTTGCGTGATTGTCAAACGACAGGTGGCGGTCGTGTGCAGTCGTGCTGGTTTGATTGTGAGTCAACGGCTTATGATAACGCCTTATCCCTTATTTTCCTTTGTTCGGAGACTCAAATTGAATTTTTTTTTAAAAAATTGTAGTTCTATAGTTTTAGGTTAGTTGAATTGCTGTCAAATAAATATATTGCATTTAGAAAGTAGGGGGTTTTGAAAATTTTAATATTTTATTTGATAATTTTGAATTATTATGTAAAATTCTAGTACATTTCAAATTCAATAATTAGTTCAAATTTAATATATTTAGAATTCCTTCAATTTAGATGATACATAACTTTGTCGGCTCAATATAAAGTGAAGACTGCTATCATCAGTCGTTCATCATCGTTTGCTCACCACCTCTATCAATGGCCGTCGACGATCACCCACCATCGACGACCATCAAATGTTAGCCGCCAACCATCAACTACCAATGATAGCCATAGCCACCAGCTACCATCATTGCTGGACATTACTGAATGCTGCCTACCACTATTGACAACCACCAAGCGCCAACCACCATCGTTCTTTAGGCTAGATATTATTGCTTAACACCACCGCGTCGATTGACACTAAATATATTACATTATATTTACTTTATCAAATAAAATAAATAAGGGATTTTTTTTAAAGCACGAAAATGTCTATTTACGTATTTTACTTAAATATTACTTTTACCTCAAAAGTGGTATAATAAAAATAGACTTGTGAACCCATTCTAGCTGGAAACTCAAACGAGACTAAAAGTCATGTAATATTTAAGTTTAGAGTGTGAATTATGTAAATAGACATATTTTGGATGCTATATATATAAAAACCCTAATAAATAAATCTCCCTGCCAAACAATATTTTTTTTAGGAAACCAAATGGCCTTTTAATGAGCGGGGATAGGTAGGATACTAGAAAGCTATATATATATATATATATATATATATATATATATATATATATATATGAAAAAATTACCTTAAGTGACCAAAAATTGTGGCAAAGCATTTTATTAAAAAAGGATTAAAAAAACCATTTAGAATACTAAAAAAGATTTAGTAGAGCTATCTAAAAAATAAAGCACTCAGAGCCATCTAACTAATATAGGTAAATATTTGCATGAAAAATAAAATCCTCAATTAAGCTAATAAAGAAAAAAATTGTAGCAAAAGAAGTCAAATTGCCCAAGATACTATAAATAATAATATCATTAAATTCCCAAAATGATATAATAACTTTATATATTTAAAAATACATTTTTGACTTATTCGATTCAATTTTATTGCGGTGCCTATGTACCTTCCTTATGACCATTTGATAAAATTTCTCAATCAACTACAACGAACATATCTTAAAGTCTTCATCTCTTCGATTAAATCTTCAATTATCATATACTTTAACATATTTCCAAGTTATCATCCTCATTATGCTTAATAAAATTATCTCATCATCTTGATGCTTATTATCACATGATAAATCTAAAGTAATCACTTAGCAAGGAATTAAATGACTATATATATAATTTATTATGATTAAATTAAATAGTAAGATATATAAGAGTATATATCAAAAGCCTCTATTTTTTAATGTTGATAAACTATTGCTAATATGATAAAAATCAAAGAGTTCACCCTCAACTTTATTTGATATAACTAATGATGTACTCTTCCAAATTTAATTTTTTAATATAAATATACATATGGTATATCATGTATAGGATATAGTAATTAAAAATAGAAAATAATATGCTTGAGACAATGAAATTAATTTATAATAAAATTTAAAATGGTAAATAAAATTCTAATCCATCTCCAATTATAATTTTCAAATAATTATAAGAAAGTTTTATCATCAAATTAAATTATATCTTTAAGTTTTAAATTATTATTTAGCATAAATTATTTGTACACATATTTTTTTACTAATTGACATTAAATCTTGAATGTCACAAAATAAATTTAATTTGTGTTAGTTAAAAATAATAAAATATATAAATTTTCTTAGACAACATTTATTATTAAGTTTTTTAGATAAAATAATTTTTAATAATAAACTCACAGACAATATACATTTACAAATTGAATCAATATACTTGGTTGAAAAGCTCTCAACCATTAGATTAAGCTTCAGTTTGGTATTTGGATTCCGAAATTTGGTTTAAAGTCTTTCCGAAAAGTATTTATCTTTTCTTTTTTTTGAAAGTAAAAGCAGTTTCATTGAGATCATAAAAGCAGCTTTAAAAGCATCTTATTCAAACGTATCAAAATTAAAATTAGCTCAAAAGTAAAACACCTAAAAAAGCTACCAAGTCAATTGCTCTCTCTCTCTCTCTCTCTCTCTCTCTCACTCTCTCTCTCTCACTCACTCATAAAATTGCTTTATTTCTTTCAGTTGCTTCAAATCAAAGCGTCATCAAACCTAAAAAATAAGCTATGACTGCGTTAGCAAAAATCATCTGATATGGCGCCACATAATACAAACTTGAAGTTTGAAACCTCGCGCTGAGGTCACTGAGCTCCCCGAAAGTATACTGAACTTCTTCTATAAACAGCGTATGTAGCAATTTGTTTCACCAACCTTATTCGATGTCTGTCATTATAGAGACTGAGGAAATCAGCTTTTACATGATACATAGATTTGACCTTCCTAGAATTATATTTTTCTTCAGCCTATAAAAATTGACCTTAGCTTTAAATAATAATTCCTGTCAGCGAAATACCCACACGGCAACTTCAATATTTATTGTCTATTTCTGTACTAATAAATGGTTCCCAACCCACAATCCAAAAAGCAAAAGAAGAAATATATTTGACCAAATTTAAATTGTTATCATTTTAAAAGCATTGATTGCCTTTTCTTATAACTTTATACTAGGGATTTTAAGTCGGTCTTTATTTACGTCCAAATCAGACCCGGTTCGGTCGGGAGCTATCCGCTCATAGCATTGTAAATCCAGCAGGCATTGCTGATGTACACGCGTCATTCAACTATTCGTTAGAAATATGTGTCCAAAATGAACAAATGAATTAACCCAAATATCGCATCAGTTTCCGTATAGGGAATGCACGGTCACGTGCCGGGTAAGTCTTATCAGCTAATAGACAAGAATGGAAATTGGGTGTAAAATATTGGTTAAAATTTGAGTGCCTTTAAAGATTCGCACTTGAAAGAATCCGCCAGTATATAAGCGGGCATAGACTAGTGAAGGAAAAGCGCATTTGATATCCTGCCCTCTGCAATTCTTTCTCCCTTGTCAAGCTCTTTGCCTCTGCGGGGAGTATCGGCGCGAATCTTGGAGCATCACGTGGTTGGTGTTGGTGGATGATGGCTTCGGTCTGTATCAACAATGTCGGAATGTCGTCGGAGAATTTTCTCGACTGCCCGCCCGTTCAACCTTCACAAGGCTGGCTCAGTCCCCGGCTCTCATTTAGCCGCGATTTGGCCGATGACGGCGGGAAGAATGCGGATGAAAAGTCGGATCAGGAGGATTCGGTGATGGATTTCGACGATTTTGAGTTCCGGCTAAATGATCCTGTGACGATGATCTCCGCCGATGAGCTCTTCTCTAATGGGAAGTTAGTTCCGCTCCATCTCGCCCAGCTTCAGCCTGAGGCGGAGCCGCAATTGGAGATCAGATCGCAAGCGTCGATACATTCGCGGCGTGGGGAGAAGGATTTGGGACCAAAGAATTTTTACTCATATTCACCGAAGGCACCGAGGTGCTCGGATGTGTGGAAGGAACTGCTCCGTCTGAAGAGAGCGCAGGGTACAGAAGCAGAGTCCCAGAAGGCCGCATCCGATTCCGCGTCGGTTTCTTCCAAGGTCTCCAATGCCAAATCTCTTAAACATTTCCTTCGCCTGAACCCCAGATCTTCCTCGAACGGCTCCACCCCCCTTAGTTTTCCCCTGGTCCGTGACGCCGATTCCGAATCGGTGTTCATTTCAGCTCGTGCCTCACTCTCTTCTTCCTCCTCCTCTGCTGCTGACCACGATGATCTTCCGCGCCTCTCCCTCGACTCCGATAAGATCACCCCGCTCCCTGTTTTACTCTGCCGAAATCCATCGCGGGATAGAGTAGCGAAGGGTAGACCGCCGGCATTCCGTCGGCCTTCTGAATTGTCTGCGGACGGCAACTTTGCGGCCATGCGGAGCGGCCAGAATTCGACCCTGTGGCCATCTGAATCCGAGTGCGATGATCTTCTTTCGCCACTGAGATCTTTGGCGGACAGCCCGCGCCTTAATGCATCCGGGAAAGTTATTTTCCAGGGCCTTGGTAGAAGCTCGAGCAGCCCAAGCATTTGCAATGGTGGTCCGCGACCTCGCCCTCGCGGAATGGAGCGTACCTGGTCAGCCAACGTCGTGTTCACACCCGTGCTTAATGTTCCTGTCTGCAGTCTTCGCGGCCCGGCCAAGTCCGTTTCCGCCTCAGGCTTCGGCCAACTCTTTTCGCTCCATAAAAGGGATAAAGAGTGCTCATCTTCAACAAAGAACGCCATCAACAACTCGAACACCGTCACCAAAACAAAATGCGAGAAATCAGCTGTCCGGGATTAATCTGGTAGAAACTTCCAACAGAACATCACTAAACTAGTAACAATTCAAAATTAACACTATGTTATTTTTTTAAAATTTTTCCATGCGTTTGTTTCAGAATTAGACTACCCTGTTTGTTGTTGATATTAATATTAGTCCCTTTAGGTTGTATTCTCAGCTGTTTCTGTCATCCTTTTCTCCCACCTTCTCTTGTTGCAGAGCTCTGTTGGACATATTTGTAACAACAAATGAAGCTGCTTGTGCTCTTTTGTTCAATCTCGATTTGGCGAGATTTAGTTTCGCAGAATCACATTTTTTTACCAAGTTCTTGTCTACCAAATTATGGATGAATGAAAAATTTCCTTTTCTATGAAAATCTTGTGCTTCGCGTTGTAGTATTTGCATGTGCGCATATGGTGCCTTCACTGTCCTCCTACATGTGGTAAGCCATGGATGCTGCCTTCGCGATAATAGGGGAGGGACTTCGTTATACCTATCTATCTGTGCGGTTTACAATAGCTTATCCGTTGGACGCGGGCTCTATCGATGCAGTCCAATGCGTCAAAGAAATTCTCCTCACAAGTCACAAGTGTTTTGTACGTTTTTTATTTGTCTTTATGCGTTGGGAGTCCCCGTACGACGACGCGGTCGTCATACCAAAATCACAAAGGATTTTATTTACCCACTTATTACGTTTGGAGAATTACTAATATTCCACTCTGCAGTCTTAAGCGCTCCTTTCTAAGTTCTTCTGTTTTTATGAGAGTAGTTTTTTTTTTGGAAGGGTATTCACCCGTCGTCCTCATCTATTGAGGATATTATTGTAATTCGAAACATCACATTCATCAATAGCATTAACGGGTTCCTTGATGTTATCGCCTCCATTTGGAGAGGATCGAACTTCGGTCCGAAGGTTCCGGCCAGCCAATCGTCAGCTAAGAGACAATGGGTTTATGAGGGTAATTGGTTGTTTGAAAGTGATGAGTGATGGAAGAAAAGTGAAATCAAATATATTAAATAAACGCATCACTATTGCGTTTGATATTCTTGAAATATACCCTCCATCGTGATTAAACATAAGATTTAGATTTGTGGAAATTTGTTTGGTCATCAATTTGATATATAGTTACAGAGTATGTCGGCCGAGAATTAGTACTTATCGGATTAGACTTGGGATAAATTAAAAGTTGTTCATTGCTTGAGTTGGCGAACTTTCATGGATGTTGCTTGGTTTGCTTAATTTTATCATGTTGCTTGATTTGTACTTGGCTTGTTTGAAATAAGTGAACAATTATATAATCAAGTTAATGAATAAGCTTAAAATGAGTTCTAAAATTTTTCTTTAATATTTTGTTTGGATTACTTATTAAATCTCTATAATGAATCATGATATAAGTTCTACACAATATAAAATCTAGATTCTAAAAAATAAATAAATCATGAAAAATTCTATAAGCGGTGACTAAAACATACATAAAAATCAAGTATTTAAAATTTTATGATACATATAAATTTATAAGAAGATGACATATGATGATTCGTTTTAAAATATAAGCATATATCGATTATTGTTTAAAATAAATGTGACTTTTAAAAAAAACTAAGAAGGCAGGACCTTTTATAAAAAAATAAAAGATCGAACTTTTAAAAAATATAAAATAGATAATCAAATTTGTGTAACACTTATTATCCCATTACATGATTTCTCTACAAAAGACACCTCTAACAAAAAAAAAAAACTTAATTTGAAGAAAAAAACTCAAAAATAAAAGAGTGCATACCTCGATAAGAAGCATTAAATATATGAAACAAGCTTTTATCAATCTCTTAAAATAGAAAAGTACTTCAAATTCATAAGAGAGTGAAAATATATTGCTATTTTTCTCAAAAATAAAATATGATTAATATTGAAAACACCTATTCATAATAATTCAAAAACATTCATTGTTCTATTCAAAACTTGATAATAGTTCTTCCCAAAAATATACAATCATTCATATATTTAGTGGATTAATAACATGATGTTATTCTTTATATTGAATGGTTGCAACAAAATTTTATAATATCACATTCTAAGACTCTAAGAAAGATTAATGACTTTGATGTCTTCTTTATCTGTTAAATAAAATAGAATTAATATAACTCTTTTACTATAAATATATTATCAACTTAAAAATAAAAAACAACAACATACCATTTTTTCTTAATCCCATAATAATTTCTAAACCAATCACTTCCACACATAAGAACTTGAACAATGCTTTTAAAGATGAGCGATATGTATCTATATATAACTTGGCCCGACCGAAAGTGGATTATGATGATAAATAGTAATAGGTATTGATAGCATATCACAAGCCATTTTATAGTATTGGAAATTTTAATCTTGCTTTCCACCACTCTAAAGCATCAAATTGGTAATGATCATTACTCTTATCGTGAATATGAACACCATCTTCTAAGTAAACATCAAGTTCGATTTTACATTCTCATTGACATCACTAAGATAATTTTAAAGATTTCTCTTCTAGTCTCAAAAGACTTGCCTCTTAAAGTGAAACGAGTGTTAGCAAAGTGACTAACAATTTCTTCATTGAAGTTGTATTTCTATGATATTTGAAGCATGAGCATTTGCATAATCATTATGCAATAGTTGTAGTGACTCACGAATGGTTGTAACATGCTTAGCTTCATTTGGAGAATAAATTTTAGAAAATGCAAAGCTAACTTCTTATTTCTCGGATCAAGTACCCGAATAATAAATTAGCAAGTTATATTCTCTCTCCCAATATTTGTCAAACTTCTCTTTCATGTTCAAGGCCATCAATCTCATATAATCAACACCACTTATAGAAACTTCATCCAACACATCATTGATTCTCCAAAGATCAGAAAGAAATAGATTTGAAGTTGGATGCTTCGTTCCTACAAATAAAGTTTGCATACTTACAAAATAAAAAAAATGTAATGATAGATAAATGAAAGAAAATATTTAATGTAATCTGAAATTATATTTGTAACTTAAATCCAAAAATGAGCAAACATCTTCAACTTTATTCCAATCTTCTTCACATGGGCAATATGTGTAAGATGGATCTCTATCTTGATAGCACGGAAATACTTCTCTAAACTCTAATGCATATGAAAGCATGACATATGTTGCATTCCATCTAGTGCAACAATCAAGTATTAGTCTCTTGTTAGGAAGTTCAAGTTGCTTTGAAATTTTACTGAACAGATTTAAGCTTGCAGTGGAAGCTGAAATATATTTCACACTTTCTCTTATATTATAGATAATATGACTTATCATAGAAAGATCATCTTGCACTATGAGATTTAATATGTGTGCACAACATCGTACATGAAATAATTTCTCATTCAATGGAAGCTTCTTTTGAAAGTTTATGCTATCATAAAGGCCAAGCTTTGTCGTTATATGAAGCA
The DNA here is from genome assembly GCA_021442155.1 of Cymbidium sinense. Lineage (NCBI taxonomy): Eukaryota > Viridiplantae > Streptophyta > Magnoliopsida > Asparagales > Orchidaceae > Cymbidium > Cymbidium sinense. Next base: position 79,970,020 of record CM038220.1, read on the forward strand.
TTATCCACTATCACACTAAAAACTTTGCCTTCAATTTCCCACTTTTTCAAACATTCATAAATAGCATCATGAATATCATGTGCTCTATGTGGTGGATTAACATCAACAAAATTTAAAACCCTCTTTTGTAGACACCACTCTTTATCAACAAAATGCCTTGTGATAACCATATATTGAATTTTTTGTCCGGACTTCCATAAGTCTGTTGTTATGCTTATCATCCCTACAGAACTTAACAAACTTTTCAATTGTTTCTTCTTAATTTCATAATTACTGATATAATCTTGCTTTGCCATTGCATGTGAAATTTTCTCATATTGTGGACTAGCAGCCTTCATCAAAATTTTAAACACACTGTAAAGTGAAAGGCAACTCATGCACCATGATCATATGAAATGTAATTTCTCTAATTTTAGCATGATCATACTTCCAAGTTTGCACGCTACTCTCACTATCAGATGTAAGTGTTGATTTTCCTATAGTGATAAGTAGTTATCCCTTTCCTAAAATCTTTTGACAAGTTTGAAGATGCCTTTTATATTGTGGAGTTGCGTCATCCTTATTTTTATTCATGTATAACTTGCAATGATTGCATTGCACTTTCTCAACACCACTTCTTAACTTTACAATAGTAAAATCTTTCCAAATATCTGAAGTTCTCTTTCTTTTCCTCTTTTCAAAAGGGTTTTCTTGAATATCATCGATAACAAGATCTACACTTCTTTTAGTGGCACTTATAATAACATTAACATCTACATCTGCTTGAGTCTCATTCATGATTTAAATACTAGAAAAAAGGAAAAATAATGATCACTCCAAAAAAAGTCTACTACATAATTATTAAATTAAAACATTTAATACAAAAAAACTATATAAAGGACAAAAAAAGTTATAGACTCGTATAAAAAATATTTTATTAGTGCCATCATAGGATGAGAGATATTAGGCTTGAATCTTCCAAACCCTAAACTAAAAGAAGAGGCCAGTAAAATGTTGAAAATAACGCTCTCAACTTCCAACAAACTAAGATCTACAATAGTAGCCGAATTTGATATACATATATACAAACAAGCTATAATCTGAATTAAAATAAACCCAATATAGAAGAATACCAAAGACCAAATAGAGCTCACATCAACTAAGTTTACTTGCTGAAGCAAAAAAGATATAATCATTGCCTTTCAAAAAAAAAAAAAAAAACTATCTTTGAGGTTGTCACTTGCTAGTGGCCTTCTAATGAAAGATAAACATTAAATTTAATAAAATCGGAGGGATCCATAACTCTTTTCCTATATCATTTCCATCAATGTCTCCGTAACTCTTTTTCTATAACAAATAACTGAAATTAAAATCCTCAAATAGAATATTTTTGACATAAGTCAAACACAAAATATCGATAATATTTGAGTTAACAAATACATGAGAACAACTACCAATAGGCAAAATAATGAATCAAAATCAAAGCGAGAATCAGAACAAGGCTTACATCATAATATTATGACACTAGCATAAACTCAAGTTTGTATTACTAATATTCCTTGGTGCATTATAAAAATAAAGAAGGGCTATGAAGCTAATTGGAAATCACACTCATAAAAAACATACAAAAAAAGAAAGTGAAATAGTAGTTAAAAATGAAACCCCCTCCAACTATAGCAAGTGGGGAGATTATTATAGAGAATGACTATTATGATAGAGTTCCACGATGGATATTCAAAGATCACCAAATCATAATATTGTCAGCACTCAAGACTGAAGAACCTTTCTAAGCCTAGAATCAATCAATGCATAAGAACTCTATTATCAACACACAAGCATATCAATAAGTGAGAGCATTAGCACACAAGTAGATAGGTGATAGAGCATTAGCACACAAGTAGACAGACGATGGAACTTTATTATCAATCTTAGCAGTTAGCACAAAATTATTTAATGTCATACCTAAGATGACCAAAGATTGAGAACGAGAGAGATACAAACTAACCGGAAGAAGAAGAAGAAAAAAAGGCGAGAAGGAAGCGTGAAGTCGAAGAAGAAGAAGAATGATCGGTTCAAACTGTTTCCTCCGATTTAGAATCGAAAATTGATAAGAAGATGAGAAAATGCCGAAGTCGAAGAGAAGACAAGTGAATGCCTACGGAAGTCGATGTCGAAGCCAAGTTAGGGCTTCGACGCTTCACTTCAAGGGACGAACCGATAAAGCTTAGGAGTAAGGGCAGCGTTTGCGAAATGCGAAAAGTGAAATGTGAAATGCAAATCGAGTCTCGGCGCTTACTTAAGCAGTTAAAGCACTTCAAATTTGGATGAGAACATGAGCTTAAGGTTTAACTTTTAAGTCACCCATTTCATCATTTATAAATTAAATAAAATAATTTATTAACTTTAATTAAATATTTAAATAATTAATATGAGTTTCTTTTATTTTTTTGTGTATTTATCTTATAATTTATAAACTATAATATTAATTATATTTTATAAAATTTAATTAAATATATCATATATTTGTATAGATTATACTACTAAATTTAGTAAATTATAATATTTTTATTAAATATATAATTAAAAAATTATAAGTTATATTTACTCATATTTTGAAGATAAATATATTAATTATTATCAAATTAATATTAATTAATTAATAAATTACTTGTCGAACAATAAACGAGTATGTTCTTGAACATAAACAAGCGAGTAAGATCATGTTCATGTTTAGTTCATTTAACATCCGAGTTTTCAAAAACTTTTCAAGCTTATTTGTTTATTAATGTGAGCAAATATGAACGAGCATTAATCGAGCCGAGTTCGAGTAGTTCAACGAGTGTACTAGTTCATTTACAGCCCTAGTTGCCATTATATAGGAAAAGATCTATTATTAATCTAAAAGATATATATGGGATAATGATATTCGCTCATTTATAATTGTTGATTCATTAAACAAGCAGAAATCTTTCACTTCCTCATCACTTTATATTGCGTTTGGGATAATGATGTGATGCGATGATTTAGGTGTATTTTGAAAAATATATAGTGAGAAATTATATTTTAGAACCTCAACTATTAAATTACGATCACTACTAAATAGCTAGAATTTAACTTTTTTAAAATCAAAAAAATATAGTACACATTTTGACATCTTAAAGAATATTTTCTGATATTTAAGGTTTATTTGGGGCAGCTGTAGATTTTTGAAAATCTGATTATAAAACTATTATTAAGAAAGTAATTTTTTTTGAAAAAATTACTGTGTGCGTTACAAATATTATTCTTTTTCAAAAATTTTAAAAGTAATTTTCTGACAGTCTCCATACTCTAACAATTCTGGCACTCAAAATAATTTTTTCACCACTAAATTTTTTAAAAAGCAGTAAAAAAAGTGGTAGCCAAACGAAGATGTTTTATTTTCTGGCTGATTTCTGAAAAAATAAAACAATAAAAAAACTGTCTCAAATACACCCTTAATTTCACTAAAATTTTAGCACTTGTTGCGGCTATAAAACCAGTTCAGTAAAGTTTACATAGCTTCTTTGAGTCCAAACATGTATTTAAAGAGTGAACAATAAAACTCAAATTTTTTACGTGGAAAACCTCGAAAAGGAAAAACTGAAGCAGTAAAAACTTCCACTATGTATCTGTTTAGTACAAGATCTTCTAATACCGGATTACAATTGTATATGAGAAAGGGACAACATTCTTTAACGCAATGTTGACGACGATGTTGACGACGATGTTGACGACGATGTTGACGACAATGTTGACGATGATGTTGACGATGATGTCGACGATAGTGGTCGGTGATGATGACCGGCAACAGTGGTCGACGACGGCGAGGATCAGCGGTGGCGGCTGATGGCGGCGGCCGGCGGCGGTGGTTGACAACCAGGGGGTGGCATGATTGTGCTTGGAGGATCTTTAGAGCTCTCTCCTCTCTCTTGCTTGCCTCCCTTCTCCTTCACTTGGCCTCCCTTCTCCTTCACTTGGCCTCTTCTCATATGAGGAATGAGGGGCTATTTATAGATTGGAGGAGTGACGTCTCTGTAAATACATGCAAAATTACCTCCACTTCATGACGACTCAAAATGATCCCCTTGATCATATAATGTATTTTGTGCATTTAAATGCTCAAATGAAGTCGGAATTGTAAGATCTTTGGCTTGTTGGAACCGGCTCGTCGAGACGCCCGGTTTGACTATAAACACTTCATATTTGAGAGCTATTTAGGGATTTAACTGATATCCCAAAGTTTCTAAGGATATTTTAAGAGCTTGATCTCGACCAATTTCAATTTGATCACTTAACATCAAGATTCGTGCTTGTAATAGTATTTTAAGTGTCATATCTTGCTATTTTTTGGATGATATTATCTCAATCATCAAATAATATATATGTGCCAACTTCAAACAGAAATTCTTCTGAAATCTGAAATATTAACCGTATTTTGAAGAAAACATCATTAAAGCAGATTATAATTATGGAAGCGGTGTATCGCAAATATGTATAGGTATGTGCGAGTGTGAAATGAATTCTGATCTCAGAGCAGGGCTTCAGCGCATGGGTGGCCGTGGCGCTTCAGCGGCCAAAAACGGCTGGTGATTGGTGGCGAGTCGCCGACTGGCGGCGGCGAAGCGAAGCCGCTGGCGTGGCATGAAGCCAGCAACACCGTGGTCGAGCTGGCAGCCCATGGTGTTGTAGCCGAGCCAAGAGCGGCTTAAAGCGCTGGCGTAAGGCAGCCACCCTTTGCGATTTGACTGACGGGGTTTGATTACCCTCGAGTCTCTGAAAAAACTCTCTTCTTTGAAAACATCGCCGCTCTGAGTTTGATCCCATTTCTCGAAGAGGCCAAGGACTCGTCATTTGGAAGCGATCAGGCCCGCGGTACTTACGTCGTTGTTCCACCGAAGAAGCGTCGGCCGGTCTTGTCGGACCGTCCGGGTTTGGAAGCGATCAAGGCCGTGATACTACGTCGTTGTTCATTTTCCCTCGAAGAGTCAGCCGACCTCATCGGGTCCGGTTTGGAGGCGATCAAGGCCGATTACCACGTTGTTTTTTCCCTCGAAGAGGCGTCTGTATTCGACCGTTGGATACGATCAAGGCGTGGTACTACGTCGTTGTTAGGTTTTCCCTCGAAGAGCGTCAACCTCGTCGGATCGGTTTGGGTAGGGGCGACAAGCCGCGGCGGTAGTCGGTGATTGAAGCTGAGTCAGTAATCCAGAATAGCCGGTAACGATGGTAGTAATGAGGTGGCAGCAATGAAATGATAAATGTTAAGCAAGATAAAGTGGTTGCAAAACGGGTGGTAACGCAACAACAGTAATGATATCGCGGAATCGGTCAGTAATCAGCGAGGATAGCCGGCAGCAATGCGTGATAAACGATAAATGAGTAGTGGTAACCGGCAACAGTTGAGCGCCGAGTGTCGATAGCTAGCGATAGTAGTCAGCAATTAGCAGCCAAATCTCAGCGAGATAACCAGCAACATGGTGTAACCGGCGATAGTGAGCATGACCAGCAACGAATGTCGTGCGATAACAAGTTCTGCGGCAACCAGTGGTGGCGGTAATAACGAAATCAGTGATGACTTCTGGTTTGGCCGGCAAATTAATTCAGCGGCCAACAACGGTAGTCGATAGTGGCAAAGCGTCGATGGATTAGCGAGATAACGGCGATGGTAGTGGCGAAAATTACCGCGATTCGCGGTAACCGGCACAGTTGTTAGCGGCAGCGAAGTGGTCAGCAACCGGCAGTAGTCGGCATGGCGGCACGTCGGTATGCGAGGATAATCGCGGCGATGGTGGTAACCGGCAGCGAAAGGCGATAATGATGGCGGTGATTTTGACTTATCGAGGTTGTTTATCGAGTGTGACTCGATGGCTTACTTTATGGAAAGGTTGATTAGATAAATCGAGGATTTTAATCCATCGGAGGTTGTTTGTCGAGTGTTTACTCGATAGCGTTAACTGTGTGGAAGGGTCGTAGGAAGTCCGGACCACCTATCAGGTTGTTTGTCATAGTCTTTGCTCGGACGCAACCTCATATGGAAGAAGTTTAATCAATCCGCCGAGGATCTTTGACCCATCCGGTGTTGTTTGGTCGGTTACCCGCATGACGCAACTGTACATGGAAGGGGTCGTAGAAGTCCACCGCGACATTTTTGACTCATCCTGCGCTGCGTCTCTTGCTGGCGACATTAAACCTATATGGAAGAGGTTGAATTAATCCGGTAATCTTGACTCATCCGGATCGTTGTCGAAAGTGTTACCCGGCGACGCTAACTCAGTATGAAAGTGTCGTAGTGAGTCCACCAAGGACCTTTTGACCTATCCTGTTGTTTGTCATAGTCTTTGCTCACGACGTTAACCTATGGAAGAGGTCGTAGAAGTCCACCAAGGACCTTTTGACTATCCAGTTGCTTGTCGAGTCTTGACGCTAACCTGTATGGAAGAGGTCAGGAAATCCACCAAGGACCTTTTGACCCATCCTAGTTGTTTGTCGAGTCTTTGCTCGATGACGCAACCTGTATGGAAGAGGTCGCAAAAGTCCACCAACACCTTTTCCTATCCAGTTGTTTGTCGAATATTTGCTCGATGACGCGTTAACTGTATGGAAGAGGTCGCTGGAAGTCCACCAAGGACCTTTTGACCATCCTAGGTTGTTTGTCAAAATCTTTGCTCGACGTTAACCGTATGGAAGAGGTCGATTAAAACATCCATTTTGGTTGTAGCCAAAGTTGCTCCTTAACCTGGCCTTTTCAGAGATACCGATTTGCTTCGAATTGATAATCAATTAGATGTAATATCGATTGGGATAATCTTTTGAGATTAAGATTTGCCCCGCCGACAAAATCAAGGAGAATGAAGTTTGATGAATTTTCATTCTTAGCTTCCTTGAAAGCTTGAAATGCTACATCTCTCGATAGGTTTTTGTCGGGGAACTTGGTCGCCATACAAGATGATATAAAGGGAATCAGCCCTGACGGCGGCCAAACCGCATGCTAAAACCAACCATGGAAGAGTAAAAGTTTATACCTTAGCTTCTTTGGGGAGTCCAGCACACACACATGTATTTAAAGAGTGAACAATAAAACTCCAAAATTTTTACGTGAAAAATCTCGAAAAGAGGGAAAAATCACTAGCAAGAAAAAGCTTCCACTATGTATCTGTTCGAGTACAAGATCTTCCGACACGGATTACGAATCAGTATGAGAAAGGGACAACGCAGAATGCATTAACGCAATGATGTTGACGACAATGTTGACGGCGATGTCGACGATGATGTCGATGATAAGCCGGTGATGATGACCGAAGTGGCGAGGATCACGGCAGCGATGGCGGCTACGTTGGCAACCGACTGGCATGACATGATCATGCTTTAGGATCTTGAGCTCTCTCCTCTTGCTTGCCTCCTTCTCCTTCACTTGGCCTCTCCTCATGATGAATGAGGCTATTTATAGATGGAGGATGACGTCTCAGAATACATGCAAAACCTATACCACTCCACTTCATCAGACGGCTCAAAATGATCCCCTGATCATATGATGTATTTTGTGCATTTGAATGCTCAAATAAAGTCTAATTGTAAAGATCTTTGCTTGTTAACCGGCTGCCGAGACGCCTGATTTGACTATAAACACTTCATATGAGAGCTATTTAGGTATTTAACGATGTCCCAAAGTGAAGGATATTTTAAGAAATGACCACCGCCAAACTTCTGACGCTTTTAACATCAAGATTCACGCTCGACTAATAGTATTTTAAGTGTCATATAGCATAATATATATATATATATATATATATATATATATATATATATTGATAAGAAAGTAGAAGTAAATGAGTTTGTTGGGGGTCCCTTATTTTTTGAAATATCTTTATTTTTTTAGATTATTTGAGTAATTATTTTATGACAAATTCATATATTTATATATTCTTCAATATTTAAATTTGAGATCTTCATAAACAAAACAATACCTGAACCAATAAGCTGAGACAAAAATGCGTCGAAGTTTAATTTGTTCTATAACGTTGAAGTGGAGAATAAGTACGTTCAAAGTGTAAGCGTTATAAAAAAAATGATTTTTTAAATATTCAAAAGTGATAGGGTCAGACCAGTCGACCAAGTAATGGCTCGGTGGTCCCAACTTCAGGTTGGATCTTCGATGCGAAATCTATTAATACCTATCCATATTCATGACTCCACTATAAAAGAAATTTTGCATTTTAGCTAAAAATATTAATTATCATTTTAAGATAATTGACAAAAATAAAATTTAAAGGATAACACAAACAAACACACGCCCCCTTCCATATATATCCTTCTCTCTATATATATACATATATTCTATTTACGTTAAATTTCTAATAATAAAATATGCTTCTTTCACATAATAAAATTAATTTATATGTTAGTTGTTCTCACTTATAAAAATTAGTTTTTAATTTTTTTTTCTAATTATTTGAGGTATCATCACTCATTTTTTTAAAAATAAAATACATTTTTTAAACATAAAAATAATCAAATAAATAAATATCTAATTTTAGATATAAAATATGTAAATACATAAAAATTACTTGATATATATGTAATTTTTCTAAAAATATGTTCCTGAAATATACAGCTTTATATTTACATCTCATTCATATAAATAACAAATTTTTGAAAATTTATATTCTAAAATTTAAGGATTGAAGTTAATTTGCTTGAAAATAAAAAAATAAAAACAAATTAAATAATTTAAGGCCAGGAAAGTGGGACTGAGTTAGTACAGAGACCGGAAGCCTGAGAGACTCCTGAGACAGCATTATATAGAAGTCTACTTTTCTATGGTGGGATGGCCCCTCCATGTTCTGAATGAAGACATTATACTGCAGCTGGGCTCTCCCCTCTGTCTCGGGAGATGATCATTTGTTTCTAGCTACAGATGGATCACCAAATTCACATCAGTACCACCATCCCACCATTTCTTTTCCGTTCAACGAACGAGGTTGATCTTCCGGATTTGACCATGATCAATTTATCCTGATCCATTTATTAAACGAGTCAAAATTTTGCCCGATTAACTGGCGATTGGTAATATATTTAATATAAAATCGAGTCAAAATTCAGCGAAAATCGGTCAATTTGGTCATTCAAGTCAAATTTGAGTTCCAATTTGGTGAGATCGAATCCGAATTAAATATCAAATAATAATTCTTCACTTTAAAGTTAAAGTTATTCGCAACTCAAACATGGATTTTCGATGTCATGTAGAAGAGTTCTCAAATTTTGACACCCTTGGATAAATATATCCGTCGCAACGAATGTAAGTCATTTGCTCAACTTTTATAAAGTAAGTATCAATATGTGTTTTATCAATTGTTACAATACAATCGCATTATAATGTATGAATAGATTTTCTTTTAAAAATTTGAAATAAATTTATAAATTTACAAATCATTGTATTATCTTAACAAACAATATATAACAATTATTATTTGATATATTGAGAGAGATGCTTCTGAGCTCATTATATCAAGTGCTTAACTTTATTATGTGGTTGATGTGCACAATAATGTTTTGAAATCATATGAGAAAAAGTCATCATAGTGTTTGATTGCTTGCTCTACTTTATAAGAAATAAGTGTTTTTATTAATCATTTAGAACTTCTATAAATGAATACCATCCTTAGAAAGCCATTTTATAATGATTCTACAATTGATGAGAAAATCAAGTTGCAGCATTTTGCTTTCCAATGAGTAAAAATGTAGCATCCAGCATTTATTAAAATCATTGTTAATTTCATATAATTTTGACAATCCTAAATAAATAAAGGGAGATTTACATGCATACCACACAATCCTTATATATCTAATAATTAAATTTTAATATTTACAAATATAGTATTAAAAATTTTAATATCATATCCGAGGTATCACTATAATTATATATATAAAATAATGTTATATATATAAATATAAAACTTCAAGTGCTAGATATATGTAAATAAATAAGATTTTAGAGTTTTTATGATGGTATCCACCCAACACCCCACCCATCTTGTGGGTAGGGATGTATAGACTAATCCCTCTACCATATTCATCACCCACGCGTCCCTTGATATCCCCCACGAAGTGCCTCCTCCCCAAGATAATCGAACGCGATCCTGGTTCAGCCTTCACCCAATCGAGCTAAGAGACGGTGGGTGATTTTAGAGTTTAAGAATGCAACATTTAAACTTCTAAAACCTAGGTGATAGGTGATGGGATGACATTCTATTCTTCATTATTATGCTTCATAGACTTGTCTTGCTCAAAGGGCTACAAAATAAAAAATAAATATAGAAAAATGTTTAGGGATCCTTTGACATCATTTTTATTTTTATTTTATTTACGTTTTGATTCAAAATAAAATATATATATTTGATAGTAATATTTACATATAAAAATAATAAAAATATCTAAAATTTATTTTGAGTACTTTTAAAAATAATGTGATTGATTTTTTAAAATAAAAATATAAACATTTAAAAATATATTAAACAAATATATTTTAAAAAATTATATTAAAACAAAATTAAAACAAAAAAATAAAATTGATCCCACCAACCCTTAATAAATCAAAAGCTTCAACATTCATTATTGTTATCACATGCAAAATAACTTACTCTATTCATAATGATAGTTTCTAAATATTAAAGTATTTAAAAAACATAAATTTAGGAGTCGTTAAACTACTTAAAGGACCTTCACACATGCATAAACATATAGATTGACTTTTACAAACTAGATATCGTTATAGATATCCATAATCATAGAAAAGAAAAAAAAAAATTTAATTCTTAGAATAATTTGTGACTAAAGCAATTCATGCAGAGAAAAGTTTAAGCACTTGAATGCTAAAATTGTTATATCAAAATGATACAGAATTTTGTTAAATTATAGTTCTACTAAATGCAAGTATTTTGCACTATTATTCACTGAAAAACACATACAAAAAGCGAACTTTCTGTTAGATTTGAAAGAAAGAGAAGGAAAAAAATGGAAATGATAAAAAAAAAATGAAAATCATAAATTAAGTCATGCGATATCAAGGGATTTAATCACTAACCAATAATCACGTAAGAAATTAATCATAAGATAAAATAGTTAATAAGAAAAAAAAACACTCAACAAAAATATAAAATCATGCATATATATATATATATATAAAGAATAATCATTAAAAATAGAAAAATCAAATAATCAATTTATATTCAAACTAGTTAGAGTAATGTAAATTCCAATATTTATAGAATTTCTAATCAACGTTCCAGCAAAGCTGCCCCACTTGGGTCCACGCTCAAACAGGTCCTGTCTCCTACGAAGATGCGCGTAGAGGATGATGCCCTCTCTCAGGGAGAAGCTCGATGGCTTGCGAATGGCTAGTTGGGGGCGGCCGCAGCTGTCGTTGAAGCGGTCGACAGCAGTGGGGGAAAATCGCGCACTTCTCTGACTCCTGGGGAATGATGCTTTGTCCGTCCGGCGAGGAAATTAAGGCCTTGTGGTTGGCCAGTCGGAGCGGTCGCAGCGCCAATCGACGAGCACGAGGAGGGCAAGTGAAATGAGCGTTGAAGAGGATTGGGCGGGTGAAGAGGAAGACGAGGGATGGATCGTGAGCTGGGGCATCGAGCGATCTTAGGGATGTTTGATAACAGATTTGATTTATTCCAAATAAGATTTAGTAAATTCAGAGATCTGAATTTAGAAAATTCTGAACTATTAATATTTGGTAATGAATTAATTAAATTTTGTTAAATCTTAAAAGATATTTGATAACAAATTAGTTAAATCCTCCTAAATTCTGGAAGATGTTTGATAAATTATTTGAAGATTTAAGTCTGTTAGAATTTAAAAAAAAATTTTTAATCAATAAGTCATTAATAGTATATAATTAAAAGTAACTTAAATATATATTAATTAATCAATTAATAGTATCAATATTAATTTAAAATATTATGTATTAATATTAACTATTAATTAATTAAAATTTAGCTATTAAGGACTATCTTCCCTGCGGAATGTAGAAAAAAGAATTGAAAGGATTACTTTATAATTGTTTGAGTTTACAAATTTATTTGATTTTTTTTTTTGACAAAATGAATGTAAATCAATGACGTTAGTGTGGTGAAGTGGTTCGATTAGACGGCAAGTACGGGCCCACCAGCGGCGCTACGAGGGGCGTGGGTGGTAGGCCGGCTACAAGCGAGGGCGAGATGAGGTAAATGGGCGCCGTAGAAGCTCTTTAGCCGCCCCACCGATCATCTTTATTGGAATTCCAGATTTGGTGAATTCAAATACACTAACCGATATTTGTGTATTTGAAATGTATTAAAATTTTACTTTACTTGGAACCAAACGCTTGAAATGTTCAAAAGCGTGCATTCCGAATGCACGCTACCAAACAACCCCTAAATTTTATTAGTAGATTAATATCTTAGGAAGAAAACTATATTAAGGCATGTGAATAGATAAAATCGTAAGAATTCTTTTAAATTTTCAATTAATTAACTATCAAATTTATAACAATTATAATTATATTTACTAAATTATAATTTAATTTTAATAACTTATAAGTTAATCTTAAATAATATTTTATTAAATTAATTTAAATAAAGTTAAATTAAATTAAAAACTATCAAATATTATATTAACTAAAATTACTTAAATCTAATTAATAGTCATAATTAATAATTTATAATTACATATTAATAAATAGTTAATAATATTAAATTAAAATTAATTTTATCATAATATTTTAATTAAGAAAAAATAGTAATTAAATAAGTTATTTAAAATTAAGATTTTTTAAAAGATTAAAAAAAAAGAACATTTACATACCTAACATACAATTCTTCTATATTTATATATCTAACACTTAAATATAAATATTTATATATTTATAACACTTAAATTTTTATTATTATAATAAAAATACTCATTTTCTTAATTTGTTTAAAGTAAAATTTAACTTTTAAAGTATAAAAAATATATTATATTTATAAATATTAAACTTTAGATATTAGATATATAAATATATAAAAGTTGTGTGCTATATTCATAAATTTTTTTAAAAAACTTAAATCTCTTCTGCCGGTCTCTCTCCCTCGCTGGCCTCTCAGTCTCTCTCTCTCTCTCTCTCTCTCTCTCTCTCTCTCTCGCGTCTCTCTCTCTCTCTCGCGCGCCCAGTTTCTCTAAATTCTGTAAATTCTACATTTCAGCAGGATTTACTAAATTCGGAATTTAAGAGAATTTACCCGATTTGCTGGATTTAGCAGGATTTGCTAAATCCCGGATTTAGTAAATCTATTTTTTGTGTTTGACACGATTTATTGAATTTATCAGCCTAAATTCTAAGTAAATCTGTTGCCAAACACCCCCTTAAAATCGGGAGTTTAAGAGGCTATTTAGATGTCTGAAAAAGGAAAGCAAATAAAATGAATGCAATGTAAATTAAATATAATGTATTTATATAATTTTTAATTTTTTAATTAAAAATTTTATAAATATATGAGTTTACTTTTGTTTGTTTGGTATAATAAATATAATGTAAAGTAATTCTTGGATTGTTGATGATAAATGCTGACGAGATGCAGTGCGAGCTAAACCCGACATGATAATATTTTATACGATGTATTTGAAATCAAATTCTAAAACGATCAATTTAACTCTTCTAATATATTTTAAATACATTCTATTAATTTGAAATTTTATTTTGAAGTATGCCAAACATAATTTTTTTTTTAAAACTCATGTATTTATTTTATATTACAGTCAAAAATTTTCATTTCAAATAGCTCCTAAGAGAATTTTAAAGAATTAGGTTCACTTGTTCATATATATATATATATATATATATATATATATATTGAAGGGAATTAAATTAGAAATATATAAAAATTAAATGATTAATTTGTAAATTTCTCCATTTTAAATTTAAATGAAAATTGAAGAGCTAGTAAATTAAAAAAGTCATGCAATAGTTTAATTGATTGAAAATTTAGACTTTCAACTAATTAAAAATTTGAGTTTATATATATATATATATATATATATATATATATATATATATATATATATATATATATATATATATATATATATATATATATATATATATATATATTTGTAAATTGTCTTTAAAAAAAGTAGACTGCATTGCTTGCTTTAATAATTTACATTTATGCCGTAGAAATTTCTTAAAAGAAAGTAAACGTAATGAGCCCAAGCGATGACAAGTAAAATTATGATAGTTCTATTTCATAAGCTAAGATGGCAATGGGCCGTCCTATCGTCGCATGGAGCTGCATGGAGGTCGGCCTCATATATGGGCCATTCTTACTCTTTTTATGGGCGTCATAGCTCGGGTCCCGACATAGTCCACCCAATTTTTACAACTAATTTTTTTTAAATATATTTATTTATTATGTCCTATTGTTATTCATTCTTTAAAAAAAGAGTAAAAAACACTCAAAAATATTTTTTAAATAGTTTCATTATTCTTAAAAACAATCACTTTTATCAGCCGTTGTGGTTGCCACTGATAAAATAACAACAACAATAACAAAAAAAACTTATGGAATATTAAAATAAAAAAACTAATTTATATATAAGATATTAGATATATTTTCAAAATAGAATGTTACTATAATTTTTTTTTTGCCTTGCCTCCGGAACCTCATTTTTTCCCTCTTACTACCGTTACTTCCTGTCATTTCGTAAATTTCTTTAATAAATATTGTATATAAAATTACGTATAATACTTATATCATATAAACACTTTGGAGTTATTTGGAATTTTTTAAATTTTTAAATTTTAATCTAATTTAATTTATATTTTAATTTAAAATAAAGTATATTTGATAGTGATTTCTATTCTTAAAATATTCAAAAAACTAAAAGTTATTTTGAATATTTTTCAAAATAATATGATTTATTTTTAAGAAAAAAAAATAAAATAAATATATAAAAATAGCATGTAAATAAAAAAAATACAAAATAAAATTAATTCCAAACAGACCCTCAAAATATATAGCTAAGAAAATAAATATTTAATATTTTCTCTTTATTGCAAAGAGGATATTAACAATGTATGATTAAGCTGAACTCCGACTCTCAAACCTTATTATATTAAAAAATCTTTTAATAAAACATTTAAAAAAATTTAAATAGACAGCGCTTAACTGACACTGTTGACTGTACGCGACAAACAACGCCAGCCGCAGCTAAAATAATTTTTTTTTAAGAAGAATTATATATCAATTATATATACATATCATATCATCTGTTAGAAAATATTTTTTTGGCCTAATTTTTTTTTTTAAAGGAAATTTACATACATATCAGAGCGTAAAATATTTTTTTATTTAAAAAAGTGAATTCATACACAATTCTTATATTCATCTGTAACATCTAGATATTTAATTATCTAATATTCTTTTAAAGAAAGATATTTTAAAAGTGAATAAAGATTGGTATTGATAAGAAATATATAAAAATTAAAATTTATGTTAAATATATAAATACATAAGAATTGTATGGTATTTATATAAACTCACTCAAAATACAAATTTTATAATTTTACTGAGACCTCAACTTTAATTTATCTTTTTTTAATAAATATCTAAATTTTATATTTAAAATATGTTTATTTTATATACATAAAAGATAAATTTTATTATTAATAATCTTTTTATATAAAATTAAAAAAAATTTATAATATTTATGTAAATATGAAATTTTAAATATAAAAATAAGAATGAAGTTCTCTATTAGATTTATGTTTAAAATGTATAAATTTATTACATTTTAAACATATCTGAGAACTCATTTCATATTTTTACATATTTAAATTTAAAATTTCATTTACATAAATATTATAATTTTTTTTTAATTTTAAAAAAAAGATTATTAAATTATAATAAAATTTATCTTTTTTATATATATAAAAATAAATATATTTTAAATATAAAATTTAGATATTTATTAAAAAAAGATAAATTAAAGTTGAGGTCTCTCAGCAAAATTATAAAATTTGTATTTTTTTGAGTAGATTTATATAAATACCACACAATTCTTATGTATTTATATTTTAACATATAAATTTTTTTATATATAACACTCTAATCTTTAATATCACATCAAAATATCAGTTTATTCACTTTTAAAATGAAATGTATCTTTTAAGCATAAAAAATATTGATAATTAAATATCTAACTTTAGATGATATGTAAATATATAAGAATTGTGTTATATATGTAAATTCCTTTTAAATAAAAAAATATTTTACGCTGTGATATGTATAACCCCTTTTTAAAAAAAAAATTTAGGCCAAAAAAAATTTTAACTGTGATGATAGATATAAATATATAAGAATTGTGTATGTATGTAAATTCCCTTCTTAAAAAAAAAATTATTTTAGATATAGTCGCCGCTTAATGCGATATGATTGTATATACAGCTAAGATCAAAACAAAAGCGGTATTTCTAAATTTTTCAAAAACGACTTATTCCGCTTAATTTTAATTTAAAAATTTTGCCTATTATAAATGAACAATATTCGGTTAGTGTTTTCATTATAAGCACATAAAATCACATATGGTATTTGACCATCAATGACTTTGAAAAATTTAATTATACTTTTAAATATTTGATTTAAACTCACTTGAACTCAAATTTAATTAGATGTTTTGATATAATTGATTTGTTTAACTAAATCTTACTATCTTAACTATAAGTTTTCATATGATATATCATAGAATAAATTATAAAAAATAATAATCCAAATATTTAGTTGTTCTAATATCTTAAAATTTTTATAAATATTCATGCTAAATTAATAATTTCTCTAATGGCTTATCAAGCTTCAAATTTCTATTATTCGCGTTTCTTTTGTATTGTTTTTGCTCTTCCATAAAATCTAAATTTTTATGTAATTTGAGGCCTACACTTTAATGCAGCCATCAATCATTGGCGCGAGAAAATGGCAGAATCCTATTAATAAACTGTATTTTTCAGTTAATATAATTTTGAGCTCTTTCCCCTCTCGTAGCTCAATTTTTTTTTTTTTTTTTAAATAAATATTTACATACATAGCACACAATTCTCATATATTTACACATCTAATAATTAAAATTTGATATATTCAAAATTAGCATCTTTATTAACTTTTTAAAGTGAAATTCATTTTTTCATAAATGAACAAAATGCTATTTTTTTTAAAATATTAAACTTTCAGCAGTTTCTTATTCTCATTCTGATTCGTTATTGATAATTATCATTTGAGAACTTATACTTTCGCACAAATTTGATTTTGACTGATAAGCACCAATATAATCATCATGTCGTTGCCGACCACTATTATGTAAGAAGAAGGAGAAGAAGATGAAGAAGAAGAAAGGGTAATTACCGACATAGCACACAGTATGTTATATATTTACATATCTAATATTCAAATTTTCATATTTAGATAAATAATAGATAAATTATTAATATTATATCAAAAAGCAGTATTATTATTAATTTTTTTAAAGTAAAATAAATTATTTTGTGTATAAGAAAAGTGATGTTTTTGTAAATATCAAAAATTTTATATTAAATATATTAATGTACAAAAATTGTGAGCTATGTGAGTAAATTTTCCTAATAATAATAAATGTAATGAATTTTATTTGACTTAAATAAGTTGTGTTTAATTTTAGGTATTTTATATATATACCATAATATATATATATATATATATATATATATATATATATATATATATATATATATATATATATATATATATATATATATATATATTTAAAATTTTATATTTACATTCATAATACTTAAATCTGTAATATAACATCAAAAATATTATTATTACTAGCTTTTTAAAAGTGAATTCATATTTTGATACACAAGAAAGGTATTATAAAAATAAATATCAAAATTTAGATATTAGATATATTTATACATAAGAATTATATAATATGTATGTAAATCTTTTTATTTTTATTTTATACAAGTAAATAAATTGAATTTTTACATAATTTTTTTAAAATGACTTTAGAGGATTCTTAATGAGTAGCTCATGAGAGAAACTCAAGTCTTACATAGATTTTAGAGTGTACTTATTATTATTAACAAGAGACTAATTATTTTTAAATGACTTAAAAAAGAACCTTAATGACTGGCCCATGTCATTTATTTAATTAGATTTATTTGGCTCATGTGATATATTTACTAAAATAAAATTTTATTGTATTTTTCAAAAGTGAAAAATGTTCTGCAAGACTCATGTGAGGAGCCTCCTACATGGACATTAAGGTTAGCCATTATTTGACTTATTGCATACTGGTGATTTCATATGTACATGCCTAATTGATTGCTCATTGATTGTACATGAAATCAAGCGGACAATCACTCTTTCAAAAATGTACAAGATTGCTTAAGCAAGCATTCTAACTGCTTATTAAAGGTCTCATTATCAACACAGTACAACTATACACAAGATAGGTTTCAAATAAATGAAACCCGTAGAAGGTGTAAAAGTCAATAGAGCCTACTGATAGAGAAATGCTTTTTTTTTAGATAATCATAAGAAGGCGGTGCTCCTTGAGAGCTCTAGATAAGACTTGAAGATGCGTAGTTGCCAAATAGCAGTAATTTCCCCTTTGACCAAGAGGGGAACACTAGTAATGGACCACAAAGCCTATTGAGGCTTTCACTAGTAATGCATGACTTCTCGTAGCACGAACGCGATCTCTAGAAAGCTACGATTCAAACAGAATGAGAAAAGTATCTGAGATATATACCACTGTCAAAAATAGATTATATGTGCTGAAAAGAGGCATCAAATCTGCTTGTGAGGCTGCTTGAGAGGTCTGCTTAATATATAGCTCTTGAGTTAAATTTGATGAACTAACAAATCAAATTAAGATAGCTCAAACTCGACTCAGTAACTCGTGAGTTGACTCGTTTAATAAATATTAGTGGGACTTACATGCATAAAGCCCAAAATATTCTAATTCACCTATCTAATACCTAAAACTTTAATATTACAAATATACAGCCTAAAAATTATTAATATCTCAAATTTACTAGTCAGAACTCATCTTCACTAGTTGTCGTTAACCTCTC
The DNA here is from genome assembly GCA_021442155.1 of Cymbidium sinense. NCBI lineage: Eukaryota > Viridiplantae > Streptophyta > Magnoliopsida > Asparagales > Orchidaceae > Cymbidium > Cymbidium sinense. Next base: position 79,989,155 of record CM038220.1, read on the forward strand.
CCTAAAATAGATATGAGACTGCCCGAGGAGATGACGAAGTGACAACGCTCTCATCTCCGGCGAAGCAGTTATATTATCAAATTGGGTTAATTTTTAAACTAGGCCACTTTAAAATGTTAATTACGTGATTAGGCACGAAAAAAAAATTTAAAATAGGCTGGTAGACTTTGACTGGCAGGCGACCAGTAGATCAATTGCCGTCCGGCATTAATAATTTTTTAAAAAAATTAAGTTGGTATACATCATTTATGGTCGCATTTCCTCCGGATCTTGGTTTGAGTATCGTATCGGAAAGATAATAAAAAATCCTACAACTTTTATATTGAACACTTTTGCGAATCTCGTCCGGTGACATCTGTTTCAAATCTTGCTTGAATTCGAGTTACAAAAACTTAGATATTGAGTTTGAATCTTTTCTTGGTTCAGAATCTCAACTTTCGCATTTGATTTTCAAAATTCAAATAATATAATACAGTGGAATAATACTGATAAAAAGGTACATGAATGACTAAGAGATCGAAATATAAAATAACATAAGAATGAACCCCTCCCACACCAGGCGTGGTGGAATGTCACATGCGTGTAATGTCAGTGACCATTAGTGCCTTGATGATACGGATGATGTTCATGGTCCTCTTCTTTTCCACTGGCTGTAACATGAGGTATATCGGCCAATTCCTCAGTAGCAACGAATACCCATGGTACACTCCGTATGGTGGTGTCATATGGAATGGTGGTGGTCCATATGTCGGCCGATCAGCAGGTGCTGGGTGCATTAATGTGTACGTAGATCGCCTCACCACTGGTGTCGAGGATGGCCCCACATCCATCGACGAACATGTGAATGCGATGCGGCGCGGTGTGTTCAGATCCCCGATCCAAAGGTCGATATATGCATGTTTCGCCAGTCCACCAAGCTCTTCATATTCGCTGAAAGATCTCAACTTCAGATCTTCATCTCGCCAAAATAGTGGAATATTCCTCCGCTCTTCAAGATGTGCTACCGCATATAGAAGATTTAGATCGATTTCGCTGTAAATAGGAAAAACAAATTAAAATACTTTGCATATACTAACCATCAAACGCTCCTGCGTCGGGGTAATATGTGTCGAGGTACTACCGCGTTTCGAGCATGTAAAGTGATGCCCATGAACGATACCATCTCATATACGATTGATTGTCGACACCGGATCATGCCGAGATGAATCAACCGTGATAATCGAGTCGCGTCTATGCTCCCCTTGTGCAATGAAGGTGGTGGAATTGTACCCAATCAACATCGCCTTTCCGTCCATCGACCGTCGAATGATGGATCTATCGGTGCGACATCAGTGGAAGGAGGAATGCCAAACTGCCTAAACACACGATCAGGTAAGTACCACTCCACCCTCTTCCAACATATCAGTGGTACTCTAGCTAGCCATATCAGCTCTCCTTGTGAACATATATTCGCGACGCGCATGCGGATCTGATGTCCATAAGGCTCCCAAATGACCTGCACATACAGCATAAATTATTCTTTCAGCTTCTACCATAGTAAAGAATTTGCGAAATAAGATTACATCAATTGACTCGCCTCGAAGAAGTCCGTCGACTCATCCGTACACTCGAGATTGCCTAATGGCATTTCTCGAACATACCCCGTTCCGGCCAACACTAAGCCCATCAATGTCGGAAGGATCACGGAACACATAAGGTAGGTCTTGACATGAATGTGCTCAGGGCCCATACCCGGTAAATGCGCATCCAGGCCATGTTAGATGCGCTTTGGTTTGGTGGCTTCATGTAATTCTCTATAGATGGCGGTATAACCGAGACAACTCCCGAATGTATCAATAGCCTCAAGTAGCGGTGAATCTTTGCCAAGTGGACCTGGATTCACGATGTATCACGGTAGAAGAAATGATCGATGGTAAATAAAATGTAAGCTCGACATGCATGGTAAACTCGAGCTCACGGCGGATCTAAATAAGAGTCCGCGATAACGTCCACAACCGCAGAGAGGTAAACAAGTACATGCATGCTGTCCCATGCGAAACTTCGGATGTGATCTCACGGATGGATAGGATCATGGTAAATGATATGCGGCTCTGGATGTGCTCCAATCATCCGCAATCGGCCATGAAGCCCACCTACGCGTCCACCAACAACAGTCGCCAATCATCGTGCCATCTATCCAGGGCGCCTAAAATCGCCATCACATCACGCAAAGATCTCTCCGTTGGCCAAGTGAAATGAGTTCGTCGGGAGCACCATCGTTCAACAAGTCTTTGTCGGCAAATGATGATCAATCTTTATATCGCATCGAGATACAATCTAAAGCCAATGCATCCATAAATGCAGAGTTAAGGCCATTCTCACGAACATGGTGTGACATCGAATAGAAACACAATCAAATGAATCATGTTTAGGATGTATCAGTAAATTAGGAAATGAAGTACAAAATCAAGAAAAAATGATAAAAGAAAACCCTAACAGATGGTTTGTTCTGTACGAGTGGAGGGGCTTGTTCACTACGAAAATAGTCATTGCTACATTATCTGTTCTTGGTGTGGCTTGTTCTTGAGTAGCATCAAATCTCTAACCCTAACGGTTCTCTCCCTCAAGTCTGTTCTATCTGGGTCGCTATCATCCTCTTCTTCATCATCACTACTACCTCCACTAGGCATAGTTTCATATCCTTGGTCTTGGAGATGGTAGATTAATATCATCTCTGCGGGTCACCCATAGCAGTAGAACTTGTCCCAGCCAAATATTCTTGTTCTCTTGCTCCAGATCCATAATACTCCACCTGAGAAGATAGTGTAATGTTCTCAGTGCTGTTTCAACCTAATTGGCATTCCACGCCTTTTATCTCCCTATCACCACCACGGATGTTCGTTAACTTCTACATAAATGACAATAGGTTGCGCGTCGCATTAAGCACAACTTGACAAACTTCGTCATCAAAATGTGTTGCAATAAATTCATTACCTCTGCGACCAACAAGATTAACAAATTTCTCTTTGGATCCAGTCCCGACCTCATTATTATTTGTTGTAATTCAACAAATTGAGTCCGTCGTGGGATTTGAGCAGGCGATTTCTCCCACCAATGTATGTTGGAATGAAGTCGCTAACTCAAAGTTCACCTCAGTAGTAAAGAACTATGAATAGTCTCAATTCATTCTCAACTATTAATAACAAAACAACCGCCTTCCCAACTAACGATGAATTTGGCAAATAAGTTCAAATCAGTAAAGTCGACAATGTATCAGTAAATTAACAGCAGACAAACCAACACTTCACAACCAAATCAACCTCATTTCCTTCATCTGACTAAATAATTTACGCATTATGCTCAAATAAGCATAAGCATAAGCATAAGCATAACCAAACCAACTATTTCTTAATAATTTTAATAATCATTAACACATATTTTTCTTAATACTCACCAAATCAATTTTCATAATACTTAACTATATGATTTCTCAAAATCAATAAAGATCATTTCTTTGCTCATATACTTTCTCATTAATTGTATAAAATAAACAATGTCTATTATGGATTTTCCTTCAAAATAACTAGAACATGAAAAAAACTTGCATTTTGAAGATGAAATAGCTTGTCGACTTCTTGAGAGCACATAAAAACACAAAACAAACCATCTTACAGCTTTTTCCATATACTTTATTCAATCATATGCAAAATTTATCTCAAATAAGCATAAACATAACCAAATAACAAACTAGATCTGAAATTTAACAAACCATCCACCTCAAATCTAGCAAATTTCCTTCAAAAAATCTCACTAAATAGCATCTAACAAATATTTCCTATCAAAACAACAAATCCAAACTAGATCTGAAATTTATTTTGCATTTCGGCTAAAAAATACCTAAATCGGCGAAAGATCTCTCAAAGCCACAAGTTAACCGGTTGGAAACAACCGACGGCCGGCGGCGACCTTCCTTGGCCGGCGGCAAGCTCCTTCGCCGGCGGTAAGCGGCGTCTTCGCCGGTGACGCAAACGGACGGCGACGGGATCGCGGGAGAAGTAGAAACGGGAGAAACCGAGAGCTCGCGTGCGGCCGCGAGCTCTCGGTTTAGGACCTAATTTTAAATGGCGCCGTATAGTCGACGTAGCTAAACTGCCGCCGATCGGCCGATTCACTGGCTATTTTAAATTTTTTTTTTAATCTCACGTAATTAACATTTTAAAGTGGCCTAGTTTAAAAATTAACCCTATCAAATTCATCGAACGATAAAGCAAGTTGTGCAGATCTCGGGCACTTTCCAATTAGCCCGCAGTGATCTCACTCATTTTCTTTTGCCATCATTGCAGCTAAGAAAGTGCATCGTTCTATTTTAGGAATTATAAGCTCTTGATGTATTACTTTCCCCTACAAACTTGATCTTCTTTTGCAACAGTAGCCTGCTTGACCCTTTCTTCTCTGCTGAGACCCTCCTTATAATATGTTTTATTCTCCTTTTGATTCAAGTCATTTGAATTGTTGTGTTCAGATCAAACTTCTTCTTACAAGTGATTTTTGATACTCACCTTCTTCATGTCGATCTGGAGTTACCTTATAGGAATTGTAGCCAGAATGTTTTTGATGTATTCCATGTAGGATTTCTTTCTCTTGCAAATTATAGATAAATTAAAGGTGAGATGAAGAAAATGCAGCGGCTGCTAAGGCGATCGAAGGTGCTTTTTTATTTTTATTTTTACGACGAAGAGCTTAACAGAGAGTAAATGAGAAGAGTTTGGAGTGATGGATTTGAGATATTGATAATTTTTGGGTGGTATATTTGTAATATTAAAGTTTATGATATTAGATAAGTAAATTAGAATATTTTGAGCGATATGTATGTAAAATATAATTAAAATATATTAAAATTTAATAATATAAATATTAAATTTTAAAAAAATAGTTAAATTATATATTTTATTCTCTTATATTAAATAAATTTTTATTATTTTGCTTCTAATTAATTTTTTTATCATTTTTATCATAATAGTTTTTTGAATCAATTTTTTTTATTTTTCATACTAAATAATCTAACTCATATGAGTCCATTTAAACTTGTAAAAGATAGTTTGAACTTGAATTTGATTAATTAATCAAACTCAAATTCAAATTTAAGTGATTCTAATTTGATGACTCACTCACTTGCACTCTTGACACGTGATGAAGCTACGAATCATTCTTTAAAAAGTGCGAAGGTACACCGTCTCTTGTTGGTAGGCGCGTAGGGAATCCTGACCGCGTTTCCTCTCCGGCGGATGCGCTTCCTTCCGGATATCAATCCGATTGCAGCGTGGGTGATGAATGTCGACGTAGGCGAGGATTAGTCACGATAATCCCCAAAATAAGTGGGGTGTTGGGTGGATACCCTTCAAAAAAAAAAATGCGAAGGGCCACCCATACGAATATGGGAATAAAGCGTTACCTTGTCATTCTTCTTTTATTATTATTATTATTATTATTATTATTATTATTATTATTATTATTATTACTATTCTTCTTCTTCTTATTATTATTATTATTATTACTATTATTATTATTATTATTATTAGTATATTAATATTACTATTATTATTATATTATTATATTATATTATTATTATTATTATTATTATTATTATTATTATTATTATTATTTTTATTATTACTATTATTATTATTACTATTATTATTGCTATTATTATTATTATTATTATTATTACTATTATTATTTATTATTATTAATATTATTATTACTATTATTATTATTACTATTATTATTACATTTTATTATTATTATTATTATTATTATTATTTTATTATTATTATTATTATTATTATTATTATTATTATTATTATTATTATTATTATTATTATTATTATTATTATTATTATTATTATTATTATTACTACTACTAAAAGAGTAATGTAGGCAGTAGGTATACTTCTCATAAATCTTTATATTTACAATAATTCTATAAACTATGAACGTAAGAATTAATGAACTTTTAATTTGATTAAAATTTAATTAAGACGTTTTTCCCTCCCGGGTATATAAATTACAGGAATGAACTTATTATCTAAAAGATGATTAATTTGGTTGGCATGAAGAAAGGAAAGGATTTTACTGAACCCTTCCATTTGATTGAAAATAGTTAAAATTTACTATTAATTTAAAATTTTATTTTCTAAAACATCTTAAAATAAAATATCATTTTGTAAATATATTTCTTTATATTCTAATAATTCAATTCAATATCTTGGATTGTACTTTGAGGAGTAATTAAATAAATTTCTTGTGAGCTTTGGTTTTCAACTAAGAGGTCTTGGGTTCAAATCCTTGTACACGTGTTGCATGTGTGAGTTTATGATTAAATTTGAATTTCTATAGCATAATATAAGTACATCAGACCAAACAACTTCTAAGTAGATTTCATTTTTATAATAAGATACTTGTCAAATTATGTAATAAATGACAATTAAGATAATAATTTTAGCGTTCTAGAAGTTATGTTAATAGAGAGAGAGAGAGAGAGAGAGAGAGAGAGAGAGAGAGATTGTTATTAAAAAAATTGAAGTCTTTTTAAAGAATTTAAGGGATAATTTTTTATTGATATTTGGAATTAAACTAATTTATATATGTAATCCTTGCACATATGTTGCATGTGTGAGTTTACAATTAAATATATTTAGGATTTACTAATGCTTCTTTCTCTAAAAGCCAGAAAGCAAGGAATAAAAAGTCTCCACCCTCCTCCATTATTCAATAATATTGTATATATTTCCATTATGGCTGCTTGGGATGTTAGAGACTTAAATATAAATAATAGGGCCTCTGACTGTAGAAATTTAATTAAAGATTATAAGCTTGACTTGCTTTGTCTTATTAAAATTAAAATTGGTTAGTCCTCCTTCTCAACGAGATGTAGTTTTCATAATTTTTAACATAATTCTTATTGTGTTATGTGGATTAAATGGAATTTGTGTAGGATAAGTTTCAAATCTCTACTCTCTTACTCATAGTTTATACATGGTTGGATGAAATTCTTTGCTACTATCAGATATTTTTTTATCATATCTATATGAAAATGGTGCTGTGAAAAGGAAATTTGTGTGGGAAGCTAATTTTGATTTGATTTATTCTATTTTAAGACTTAATTTATTATAAGAGATTTTAATCATATTAAAAATGACAATAAAAAGTAGGTAGCAAGTCTCTTCATTCTTCTATGTTTTTGGATTTAAATAATTGTTTTATCAATGCAAGTGTCTTTGAGTTTTCAAGTTCTAGATTATTCTTTAATTAGTTCAAACAACAAGCTAAAAATCTTAAGAAGTGTCTACTAGATAAAACAATTCAACAATAATTAATAGCTTCACCATTTTTATTTCTCCTATTAATAGATTAGTACCCCCTGTATTTTCAAATCACTCCCATAGTGTTGCTAATGTAATTACTTTTGAAAGGTCAAAGTCTTATCTTTTTATATAAAAATTTTGGGTTTCATTGTCCTAGCTTCTATAAAATTGTCATTGTATCTTCCCTTAAAGTTTAGAAGAATAATATTTTTAATCTTCTTGCTAGTAGTCCCACCTACAAGTCTATTTTGGTGAAGCTCTTAACACCCAAAATATGCTTATATGTGCTACAAATGATGAGATTAAATTGATAAAATATCATGTTAAATGTGTTTGGCCCTCAAAAGATGAGGATGATTTGAAATTCCTCTATGAAAAGGTTAAAACTAGGAGAAATCTCAACTTCATTAATGAAATTGATACCTTTCACAGCTCTATTTTTGATCAAGAGGGCATTATTGAAATTACTATTGGCCACTTTTAGGCACTTCTCAATAAAAATGATTTTTTGATCTTAATATCTCTCCTGTACTAAGAAGTTATAAACTTCTCATAAAAAATTATAATCTTCTAATAATTAATTTTGATATTTTCATGCTTAAGATTGTGATTTTTTGTATTAAGAAGGATATGTCTTCAAGTTCTCAACTTTAACTCAAAATTCTTCATATACATATCTACCAACGACCCTTATTTAGTGCAAGCTTAGTTTCTTTTTTTTTTCAAACCATAGATTGTTTTATCAAATTAAGGTGGATTAACATACATAGCACTTAAAATTATCTATATTAGATATTTAACATCCAAACTTTAAATATTATAAAAATAACTCCAAACTTCTCGTTGGGAGTTTGAAAATAGAGCGGACAAGAAGAGAGATCGAAGAGGGTTATAATTAGGAAAGGTAGTGTGATTGGGTGTTGCACAAGACTAGGGTTTCCATGTGGGAGGAGGAAATCACGAACTAGAGCGGGGAGGCGAAGTTGCAGTTCGATCATGGAAGAAGAAGATGGACACAAGATGTGAAAAGGAAACTTAGCTTTTTGGGAGTGCTGCGTGTAGTAGGAAAAAGAGAGGGAAATATGAAGCGATGAGGGATCGCAAGAATAAAGAGATGGATGGTGAGGCAAACAGCTTATACAGGTTGGGAGACATCTCTCCCATAGTCTGTCTCCACTCTCTTTACACGCGTTCTAGATCATCTCTCCATATGTTAGCAACAATGACCTTCACCAAGTGATGAGGTTAAAAATTTAATGTAGAGGAGTGCCATTTTATATTATTTAAATGCTTTGGGTGCTATTTTTAAAATATTTGATGTTTATATGTTAATATGTAATATAGTTAATCTTCATTGCTATGTATGTAAATCCCTTTAGAATTAAATATAATACTATTGCTATCATTCTAAAGCATCTCCATACTAACTCTTGTAATGAGCACAAATATATTTCTCATTGTAATATGCTTTGTTAAAGTACATGCCAAATTATTTATAGAAATGTTGAAATAATGCTTTATTTTTGAGCTCTAATCAAACCCTGTCTACATTCATACAAGAAGAGTCATACTAGACAACATCGCTCTGGCTAGTGAGTTGCTTACAAGTTCCAATTTTTTTATTAAAACTTAAATACTTTTATGCCAAATTTGATCTCTAAAATGCCCTTAATAATGTTAATTGTTTAGCTCTATTTAAGAGGCACATCTACGAAGGTATCTAATGAAATTTGTCAACTAGATTATAAATTGTATTAAAATGTACTCTTCTTTATCATTATTAATGGTGAATTGAAAGGCTTTTTCATGTCCTATTTTGATCTATATTAAGGACATTATCTTTAGCGCACCATCTTCACATTCATCATGGATATTTTTAATGCATTTTAAAGGTCCATTATTAGCTTAACAAATTTATATGTATCCTTTATAAAAATACTATATTGATTCACTTAATATATGCATGCAGATGATCTTCACATATTTAGTCAATTGAATCATCAAAATATATTTTATCTTATTATTATTTCTGATAATTTTTATCACATTATCTGCCTAAGTATTAATAAATGAAAAATCACATATATTTTTAAAATTCACGAGCCTTTATAAGGGGGTACACTTAATTCCATTGTATTGGTACCCAAGTCTAGCTCCCTTTCTTTAACTTAATTGGGTATATATCTCTCTATTGCTTAGTTTCATAAAGACAATATTTTATGAATTAAAGTAAGATGCCAATTCATTCAAATTAATATGTGATTGCGAAGCTATCTAGCTCCTGATTAACTGATTATTATCGGACGGTTTGTTTCTTTAATAAATGATAGTTTTTTGTTTGCCATTTGGGATACATTGATTCATACATGAGAAAACTATCTTTTGAACTTCGGCAATTATCTGAGAGCCACTGTGCATGTCATGGAAGGAGCTAATTGATTCTTTTTGTTGAGCAGTGCTATTCAAACTTTAAATTATGAGACTATTGATACCACTAAAATTAAATCATTTAATTTATAAGCTAACTATTACCTTTTGGGCTAATACCTTAGCCTGATAATGTTTTACATACCTTCCTTTTCCCTCTTGGAATAGCTGAATAGCTTGGATGGGATAATATGTGTTGCAATAAAAATAATAATAATATTTTGGCTACTATTCTTGGATTGCTACTATTTTGACTATTTTGTTGCATTGTACTGGAAAATGATTAATTCAATCCATTTTTTAGCGATATAGTACTGCCACACCATTCCATCATTTTTTTCTCAGAAAATTTAAAACTTTTGAGCGTTGGGTGATGTCCCCATATGCTTTGTATAAATGCATAGGTTCAACTCTTAAATTTATTTGATTGAATGCTTCAGCTACTTCAAGATGTCAATAGGTGTATTCTACACCGAGGGTAACAAAAATAACATTATTGAGTGTTTTTATATCAAATTCATGGAAAGTACATATAGAATAGTATGGTTGATTTCAGATCAGATCATTTTCTGTGATTTGTAAATTGGAATTTGTAGGATGTGCCAACATCGAGGCCTTCTATGTGATAGAATTTATCATGTGGTTCTTGAATGTCAAGTATTTCATTTATTATTTTTAATAGCGCATTTTCATTGACAACTTCTATTTTCAGTTCCTCTTTAATGAATAATCTTACGGTGTATTTGAGATAGTTTTTTGGTTACTTTGATTTTTAGAAAGCAACTATAACTGTGTTAGACTACTAGGTTTCTAGTTGCTTTTCAGAAAATTTGTGTTGAAAATTTATATTTGAGAACAAGAATTGTTTAAGTGTTATGGCTGTCAAGAAGTTGTTGTTTGAATTGTTTGAAAATAAAATATTTGTAACATCAAAAGTAGCTTTTCCAAAAGTTACTTTCTCCATAATAGTATTACAACTATTTTTACAAAAATTGCAGCCGCTCTAATCGGACTCTTAGTGAAAGTTTTGAAGTGCATCTTGTGCATTAATGCATGAAATCAATAATAATTAAAACTGGTTTGTTTCAATGTAAATATTTAGAACTCGTTGGGTCTCAATTCCGCAACTAATTTCAAAATATTTGTTAAAAAGTTTATGAAAGTATTTTATTATTTTACTTTCTGTTAGAAATTTATGAATGTGGGTTATAATTTTACTTGAGCAATAAATTTCAACATGAAGATGGGTAAAATGGAACTCACTAAAATCCAAACATTCATTGCAATTCAACACCAACAAACATTGAAACTATCTTTAATAAAACTCATGCCCATAACTTTCAAACACCTATGTCCAAAGTACTAATTATTCTAGGATTCAAATATTTGATGTTTATAGGTTAATATGTAATATAGTTAATCTTTAGTGCTATGTATGTAAATCCCTTTAGAATTAAATATAATACTATTGCTATCATTCTAAAGCATCTCCATACTAACTCTTGTAATGAGAAAAAATATATTTCTCATTGTAATATGCTTTGTTAAAGTACATGCCAAATTATTTATAGAAATGTTGAAATAATGCTTTATTTTTGAGCTCTAATCAAATCCTGTCTACATTCATACAAGAAGAGTCATACTAGACAACATTCGCTAGTGAGTTGCTTACAAGTTCCAATTTTTTTATTAAAACTTAAATACTTTTATGCCAAATTTGATCTCTAAAATGCCCTTAATAATGTTAATTGTTTAGCTCTATTTAAGAGGCACATCTAAGGTATCTAATGAAATTTGTCAACTAGATTATAAATTGTATTAAAATGTACTCTTCTTTATCATTATTAATGGTGAATTGAAAGGCTTTTTCATGTCCTATTCTGATATATATTAAGGACATTATCTTTAATGCACCATCTTCACATTCATCATATATATTTTTAATGCATTTTAAAGGTCCATTATTAGCTTAACAAATTTATATGTATCTTTTATAAAAATACTATATTGATTCACTTAATATATGCAGATGATCTTCACATATTTAGTCAATTAAATCATCAAAATATATTTTATCTTATTATTATTTCTGATAATTTTTATCACATTATCCGCCTAAGTATTAATAAATGAAAAATCACATATATTTTTAAAATTCACGAGCCTTTATAAGGGGTACACTTAATTCCATTGTATTGGTACCCAAGTCTAGCTCCCTTTCTTTAACTTAATTGGGTATATATCTCTCTATTGCTTAGTTTAATGCTAGAACTTTCTTTGAAATTCTTAATGGGATTAACAATTGGTTTGAGGATGGAAATAATATCTTCCTTTATTTGGTAGCTAACTCTATATCATTAGGTCTATTATGTGGAATTATCTTATGTATTTGGCTTAGAGCAATCTTCATCTCAAAAAAGATAATTCATAAAATCAATATTAGAACATCAAACATATTGCATCACAATGGTAACGATTAAATTAAAAAAAGCTATCTATTATATCTTAGAATGCCATAACTCTTCCCAAACATAAAAGGAGATTGGGTTCGATAATCATAAACACATTACACTATTTGGAGGCTTTAAAATTTCAGTTCACTCTTTTTGTTACTTGATATCTTTATTCTAACATTTCTATTTGAAAAAGAACTCTATTTCTACTTATTTCCATTTTGAAAAGATTTACAAGACAACACAGTTAAAATGAGAAAGTGGATTTCACTTAATGTGAGTGAAAATGGTTACCTTTCACTCTATTTTAATCCATGGATTCAATGGTCTTCTATTATATGAGAAATGTTGGTTCATATTGCTTGTGATTTGCTAAACATGTGTTCCAATGCTAAAATCAAAAACTTTATAGTAGAAATTAAAAGATTAAAGATGAGTTTCTCGAAGAGATCTGATCCCTACAATTAACCTTCAATGTTGTGGGCATAGACCTATGATTGGCACAAATATTTATTTCTCATATGATGGCTAATTGTTCTCTTTATATAATATATGTATATATTTTATATGTAATGACAAGCTTTTGATAGCAGATCAGTTACTCCACTTTTCCATTTTTTCATTTTTATTGAATGTTTTTCTTTACCACTTTTCCTTGTTTATCCTCCTTTCTCCCTTGGCAAACTCTAGTTCTTGGTTGTTGATGTAGATTACTTCACACTCCTTTTCATGACTTTAATAATATACAATTTTGTTTTTAGAAGGGACTATGATGATAAATTGTATAATGAGGTATATATATATATATAAGCTATCCATATAATCTTCTAAAATTAAAATCATTAGCTCTCTCTTTAGATTATTGAACACCAAAAGAGCTACCTAAGAGTAAATTAAGAAAGGTAGGTTTAACCATATTAATTAAGTTCATTAATTGTCTAATTAAATCCTAATTATCTTTAATTAACAATATAAAATGGACTTAGGGAAAGAGACAAAGAAAGAAGCCTAAGTCTCACTCCCTAAATCTTTTCAATTAGTTAATTAAAGTTCAGATATAATCTGAGTTTTGATTTATTTGATTAATTAATTAATTAATGAGTCTTAATTAATTAATTTTAAAGAGGGAGTGAAGAAGACTTAAGGAAAGATTGGAAGAGGGGTCCCAACCCATTTCCCTAAGTTACTCCACTATTAACAGAGGCTAATGAACTAAATTAATGGATCAATTCACTATTCATCTAATTAATTATCACTAATTAAGTTAAGAGAGTAATTAAGTTTTAATCAATCAATTTCTCTAATTAACTATCCAACAAATTCCAAGAAAATAGGAGAGGTATAAGTCATCCCCCTAAACATCTCTAAAATTTTTGAAATTAATTGGATAATTAATCAAAGAGTAATCAAGCTAATTAAATTTTTAATTAAACCTTAATTAAGCATAAATCTATTCAAAATTAATTAATAATAATTTTATTGGATTCCTCTCTGAAATACCTTTAAAATGAGCACTCATTTATATTTTTTTATATTTTTCTAATATTAGTTATGATTTTAGGAAGTTTTAGCCATTATAATTAATTAAAACAACCATAATTAACCCTTAATCCCATCAACACCACATGGCTGCAGACGTGACGCTCACTTTTCGTGCGACGCGATGAGATAGGGTATTTTAGTTGTCAAACCGGGAAGCTGACTCGGATTGCGATGGATGCAATTTCTCGTGGATCATCCGATCTAAGATTGGATGGCCACGATCAGATCTCGTGGTTAAGGAGGAAACAGAGGTAGATCTAATGTGATTAAATTAGGACCGTTCATTTTGATCATGCGGAATGGGCAGCCCGTGATCTGTCTCTTTCGTGAATGACGAAAGACAGATATCATCCATCTTTCTCCATTCGATTCGAGCTCACCAGAGCTCAGATTGGGATCAAATTGATCCCACATCATCAGGAGAAGAAGGAAAGCACATCCATAGTCCAAAATGCATGGCACACATATTTCCTTCAAAAAGGACCAACCACTTTTTTCCTAAACTGATAGTTTTAAGGAATTACCTCACCGGAGCTAATGTCCGGCGGTGGGATCAATCGATGTAGCTTTGCTTAGTTGAGGTAAAACTCTGTTGAGAAGCTTAGACCTTAATTTGAAGTGAGCCGCTCGGACGACCAATTCATGCATGTAGAAGCTTCAACTTCGATTGAACTTGGACCTACGGTGCTTGGAAGCTTGGGAAATGACTTGGTATTGGTCGACGAGGTGTGGTGATGGTGTGTGCAAGGTTGATTGAGATTTTGTTGAGTGGAGAGGAAATGGAACTTTGGATTGGCCTCCCCTATTTCGGCTGCACACAAAATAAAGAAATCTGAGCTCGGGAGGCTTTGGAATGTTCTAGGAAACTCTCTGGGATTTTGAAATTACTCAAGGGGCTCTCTTAGTGTGAAATATTATAATTACCGCTCGAATTGAGGGAGTATACCCTAAAATTGAGTGTGATAGATGGATGAGATATGTCCCTAAATTTTAGTCAATTCACTACCATCAAGGCATCAGAGGGGTCGCCGTTAGCTTCACGTGGCTCGCCGGGAGTGGAGGAAGTGGTGGCAAGAAGCTTAAGGCAAGATATGGGGAGATTGGGTTGGCTTCATACTTTGGGTGCTCGAGTATGAAGGGGGTGACTTGGTTCACCTCCTTTTGGTCCATGGCCTATCCTAATGGTTATCGGGTGGGCTAGTGAGGCTAGGCATACCCCATTTGGCAATGGGATGACTGCCATGGTGATGGGAGAGTGGACCTTGCCTCTTATGACAAGAATCCAATGCAAATGAGTTGTCCAATGGTTAATTCCCTTGGGTTGGGTCCCACTTGAATTTGGGTTGGTTTGGGAATGAGCTAGGGCTCGTTTGGGTGGGGTTTGGCCAGCTCCTAGGGTCCCATGGGTCGATTTGGGATGGTTTGGCTTCATATGGTCAAATAAGTTCAAATGGGTTAAGTTGGGTTGGGTTGACTAATTGGCCAAATTGGGTCAAACTAAGGCTTGGCTTAGGTTCAAATGATGTTTTGAAGAGTTTTGGTTTAACTAGTTTTGATTAATTTGGCTTAGGTTTGATTTTGGCTCATTTGGATTCAAACAGGTCAAATGGGCTAAGTTGATGAATTTGATTAATTTGACCAAATTGGGTTAGGTTAGGTGTTGACTCATGTTCAATTGGTTAATTGAAAATGATTGTAGGCTTTATTTTGGTTTGATTGGGTTTAGTTTGGATTTTAGCCAATTTGACCTTTTAGGTCAATTTGGGCTAGGTTGGGTCAAGTTGACCAATCGGTCAAATTGGGCTCAATCATGGCTTTGATCAAGTTCAATAAATGATTTGGAATAAACTTGAGCCATTAGTCACAATCAATTTGGATCAAATCATGATTTGACTCATTTTGACTTTTTAGGCCAATTTGGGTCAACATAGGTCAAATGACCAATTGGACTTGGTTTGGCTCAATTGAAGGTTTGGTCATGTTCAATAATTAATTACGAATTGGTTTGAATCAATAGTTTCAATCAATTTGATATATGGTGGATTTTGGCTAGTATGAATTTCATTTAGGCTAAAGGTTGACTTGGTCAAAGGTCCAAGTTGACTTGGTTTGACCCAATTTAAGGTAGTTGATCACCTTAGGATGATTGTTATTCTTGATATGAGATTTGGATGGGCTTAGTTCAATGTAATTTGGGTTGGATTAGAACTTAGCTCAAAAAGGGTCTTTAGGTCACTTTGGGTGAAGTGGACCAAAATGGGAGTTTGGTTTTGGCTTGATTCAAGTTTAGTTGAACTCATATATAAGTTTAGGATTGAAATATAAATCCAATTACAATTGGTTTGGAGTTAAATGAATTTTGGTTCATATGACAATTCCATGTTAAAAGGGGTCAACATGGGCTTGACTTGAGTTGATTTGGAATTGGTTTGATAATTATAGTTTATGTTTATATTTGGAATAATGATTGAAGGAATGGTTGAATCATGAAGAAATCCATGTGTTTTGAGTTGATTTGGATATCATTTAGCCAAGTTCAAAAAATTGGCTAAAAAGGTTAAAATTAAAAATTTGATTTGATTTTGGCTATTTGGATTTATATTTAATTTATATTTATGAATATAAATGAAGATATAAATGATTCATGAGAAAATCATCTGAGTTTGGAGTGATTTGAAAGTAAATTTGATCAAGCTTAAGGATTTAGGTCAAAAGGGCATAAGTAGGGAATTGATGTAGTTTGATTTATTTTTGGTCATTAAAGGGTGGGTCTAATTTATATTTGTAAATATGAATGGAGGAATAACTGATTTATAAAAAAATCAATTGAATTTAGATTGATTTTGATTGAGATTTGATTAAGCTTATGGAGGTAGGTCCATATGGCTTAAGAAATGTCCTGATTTGGTTTGATGTAGTTTGATTTGATTTTGGTTATTTGAATTTAGATTTCATTTATATTTGTGAATATAAATGAAAGAATGATTGATTTATAAAAAAATCGACTAAGTTTGATTTGGTTTAAAGGGAGTTTTGGTTAAGCATATGAAGGTGGTTCATATGGCTTAAGAAGGGATTTTGAAATTTGAATTTTATTTTGGGTTTCAATCATTTGATTTAGAATTTGGGTTGGGATTTGATTTGGAATTTGATTTAAGATTAAATGGATATTTAAAAAAAAACAATTGAATTGGGGTTGATTTGAATTTGGTTAAGGCTAAAATCAAAGGGCTTAGGAAGGGTTTTGGAATTTGAATTTGATCTTAGGTTTTAATCATTTGATTTGAAATTTGATTAGGAATTTTATTTAGAAGTTTAGATTGAAGAAGGAAGCATATATCGGGTTTAAAGCTATAGGGTAGGCAAATTTTTCTAAATCTCTAAGGCATGACCTATTCCTATGGCTAACTCTTCGAAGCTTCTAGGTTTAGGTTAAGTGTTCACCTAATCACTAGAAGTGTCTTAAGACTAAGGATCTCTTAGTGTCTATAAGAGTTATAGATCTATGATGAGGAATTTAAGAGCTCACTCCAATAGTGTGGTCAACAAAAGGCGCTCAATTGGTGTGGTGTAACTGACTAGGCACACCACACTTATTAGTGTTGATTGAGATGATCAATAATGCCCGAATGATTACAACTACTAACAGAAATGCTCTACTCTTAAACCCGAGATGTAGAAGGAATTAAGATCTTAGTGCAATGCAACTCAACTCATGCCAAGGGCATAAGAGAGGAAGGAGGGATCCACTAAGGGATCAAGTATTTGAACCTTCCACTAGGGAAAAAGCAGGTTCATATTATCCACTAGGGATAAGGATTTGATTTAGATATGATTTGGGGAGAAAAGATCTGCTGGGGATGAGTGCATGAACCTTCCACTAAGGAAGCAAGTTCAGATTATCCACTAGGGATATGGATTTGATTTACACCTCGATGGGGAGAAATTTAATTTGATTTAATTAGTGGGAAATGCACTGAGGATAAGAATTTAATTTGTTTATGATTTGAGACTCCACTGGGGGGAGGATGTGATTTGGTTTTGAGGGCACATCTGCTAGAGATATGAGCTTATATCCACTGGGGATAAGAAGGGTTTAAAATATGGGTTTCTTTGGTTTATGTATTTGCTAGGGTTAGGAGTGGATGGATTTAATTTGGATTTCAGTGGGGAAGGATGGTGATTTGATAAAATGGACCATGTCGATTTGCGATGGATCTACTAAGAAGAAGCTAATATCAGCCTAGGCTTATCTTAGATTTACAAATCCAAAGGGATAGTCTTTTGGCCATCAGGTAGAGCTAACCAACCTAAGGGGTGCCTTTTGGTGTGCAATAGTCAAGTTAGGAAGAAAGCTTGTAGACTTATAACTTCCTAAACAAGGAACAACTGGGGTGATCGATTGATAGCATAACAAATCAAACCCGACCTAAGATGACTATTGAGCGAATGCCACTGTGGACTCACATTGACTCAAAAATAGTCAAGAATAATTTTATTTTAGATGGACCCTATCAGTATGCGATGGATCTACTAAGAAGGGGATAATATCAGGCTAGTCCTATCTTAGATTTACAAATCTAAAGGGATAGTCTACAAGTTGTGGGGTAGAGTTAACCAACCTAAGGGGTGCATTTCGGTGTGTAATGGTCAAGTTAGGAAGAAAGATTATATACTTATAACTTTAAACAAGGAACCACAGAGGTGATCGGTTGATAGTATAACAAATCGAACCCGACCTAAAGTTTTCCGTCAGTGTGCAACGGTCATGCCAAAAAGAATGCATGGTAGATATCTTTCAAAGCAAGGACGATCACCAGGGAGACCTATTGGTGGCACAACAAGTAGAACCCAACCTAAGGGAGACTACTAATAGAGTGTCGACCTGGGGACTTATCTCAACTCAAAATTAGTGAGACGATTCCTATAGGGAGTTTTGCTGGCACTGCCCTAAAGATAGGATGCTTGCTTAGGAAAAGGTACCATTGGGGTTTTGCTCTAATCCATATATATATATATATATATATATATATATATATATATATATATATATATATATATATATATATATATATATATATATATATATATATATATTTATTTATTTATTTATATGTTGGTTGTTGGGGACCATAAGAAGGAGCTTATATCAACATAGTCCTATTTCAAACTTATTGGACCAAGGGAGAATCGGCATATCCTCAAGATAAATTCTCCAACCATAGGGGTGGCTACTATGAAAAGAAGGACTGTCCAATCCAAGAGTAACCCGAGTAGTGTTTAAATGGGGTCGCTAAAGATGTGATCCAAATAGAGTGCCCATAGGGGAGGTGCCGCTATGGGCTTTATTTAAGACCCTGTAAAATAAAGCCTATAGGTATACGGTGGCCAACTCCAAGAGACTGCTTGTAGATTTACATCTGCTATGAGTGGTGTATCCACTGGGTGGGTCGCCGTCAGCATGGCAATAACTAACCAACCTAAGGTGCCCGTTGGTTTGAAATGATCAATCTGAAAAGAAGGTTTGTAGACTTACATCTTTACAGATGGAAATGATCATTAGGATAGTCTATCGTCGGTGAGACATGTGCTATCTGACCTAAGGCCACTACCAAGTGGGGAGTCTCGTGCAAGAACTAGACCCAGACTTGAAGTAGTTAAGAGAAAAGGAGCCTTTGGGGGACTTATCCTAAGCCTCAAATATACTCGACCCAATTAGTGCATGATGGCTAGTTTAAGAAGAAAGCATGTAGGCTTACATCATCTTAAACAAGTCAACATAGGGTAGCTTATTGGCTGTGTAGAAAGGCCTACCAAACTAACAAGGCGCTCGTCAGTTTGCAATGCTCAAGTTAGGAAGAAAGCTTGTAGACTTACATCTACCAAACAAGTGACCACTGGGGTGACACACTAGTAGGGTAACATGTTTGCTTGACCTAGAGCAGTTAATGAGTGAGTGCCGCAAGGGGTTTTATCCAACATTAAAATAGCCCAAGCCAAAAGATATGTGCTTGTTTTATATGTCCTTAGAGTAGTTTATGTTTATAATATGTTGCTAAAGGATAAGATGTTACTTGGGTTCCTTACACCTACCTTAAACACATCATGGCGGATTCACAGACAAAGATATTCCTAACCAATATGAAGAGATGGAGTTTGAAATGAAAGAAATTTTATTGATAATTGATTTAAAACTAGATTTATGGATGATATTTTTTTAGGTAGAGCCCGTTGATTGGAAGCATTGGGCGCTTTCCTTTATAATTTATGAGCTGATAAGATCCTCCTTAGTAGGCCTTTTCTATGGCAAAAGGGCCTTCCCAAGTGGGTTCAAACTTGCCTCCCATCTTCTGATGGGCAATAATTGGTCTCCTTAGAACTTAAATAAGGTATCCTAATTGAAAATCTCTAGGACAAACTAACTTATTGTGAGCTTGAATGATTTTGGCTTTATATAACTCGAGGTTTTGGCATGCCCGGAGACATCTCTCCTCCAAACCTTAAAGCTCTTCTAACAGTAACTTGGCATTCTGCTCCATTATGATGTTACTACCCATATGTATCCTTAATGATGGGAGTTAGACTTCTAATGGTAGAACTGCTTTAGACCCATACACTAAGGAGAATGGGGTAGATTGAGTTGGAGTCTTGTATGTGGTGCGGTAAGCCCAAAAGGCTTCAACTAACTTCTCATGCCACTGTCATTTGTTATTATCGAGTGTTTTCTTTAATATATGTATGAGAGTTTTGTTAAAGGCTTCTGCTAATCCATTTTCCATCGGGTAATAGATGGTAGAATATCTCCAATCTATGCTGTGTCTTCAGACAAAGCAGTTGATTTTAATACTCTTAAATGTAGTACCATTATCAGATATAATTCATAGAGGCACCTTGAACCTATATACGATACGAATCCTGAAAAATTGGAGCACATGCTGAACTGTGACCTCTCTGAGTGGGATCGCCTTTGTCCACATGGAAAAGTAGTCAGTGACAGCTAGAATGAACCAATGACCCTTGGAAGAAGGAGGATCAATCGAATCCACTATGTCGGTACCCCAACACTCAAATGGCCATGAGGTCAATGTAGGATGTAGAATGTTAGGTGGTTGGTGTAAGACCACACCATGCATCTAACGTTGGTGGCATCTTCTAGCTACATCCATGCAATCTATGACCATCGAAGGCCAGTAGTATCCTAGTTTCTTGATCTTGGCTTTCATCTTTGGATTAGATTGATGCACTCCACACAAACCTGAGTGTACCTCAGTCACAATCATACGAGCTTCTTGTTTGTCCAAGCAATGTATCCACATATGATCGAAAGACCACCGGTATAAGGTGTCATTCACGAGAGCATATGAGAGGGCTCTCTGCTTCACCTGATGTGCTAATGACTTCTGTTGAGACAGTTTGCCTATATTTAGGTAATCCATGAATGGCTGCCTCTAATATGACTCATCATCCTTTTTGGTAATGATAACCTCCTCTTCAAGAGAGAGTCTCTTGATGAGCTCAACGTCAATAAGGGATAAGACTTGCCTATTTTGGACCCTTATTGGTATGGACTAATCTTCCGGACATGCCAACTCTTTGGCAAGCTTGGCCAATGAATATACTACTACATTTTCTCCTCGAGGAATCTTGTAGATGGTAACTACTATGATTTGGGCCAGCAACTCTATGGTATACATGTGGTAATGATGGAGCTTAGGCTTTAGGACTTTGTAAGACCCAATAATTTGGTTGATAACTAATTGAGAATCCCCGAAGATGTTGATGCTATGGATGCATATTATAATGGCTTACTCCAAACCAACAATTAGAGCCTCATATTTAGCTTCGTTGTTGGTGCATAGATTGGACAGATGATATGAGAATCTCATCACATCACGATTCAGATCCATGAGAACTATTCCCACCCATGACCTTCCTAAAAGAGTAGATCGTGGTTCTTCTCCCTTTTGAAAGGAAGTCGCACCATCAAAATACATATCCTAGTGACAAATGTTAGTGTCTCCTAAGTTCATGATTTGTTCATCGGGGAGGTCGTCACTAAGCGGAGAATTAGTAGAAAGCGTGTGTCCTGCTAAGAAATTCGCTAGTGCTTGTTCTTTTACCACACGGAGGGGTATGAAAGTGATGTCAAACTACGACAAAATCATAGACCAACATGCCAATCATTCGGATAACATCAGCTGTGTCATGAGATATTATAGTGAATTGATCCTAGAGATCAAATTCACATTATGGGAAACCATGTAATGTCGTAGCTTTTGGGATGCAAAGATTAAAGCTAGGCAATGCTTTTTAATAAGTGAGTAGTTTTTCTCAATAAGGATTAGACGACGATTGAGATAGTAGATTGCATTCTCTTTCCCTTCATCATTGGTTTGAGCCAACAAAGTGCCAAGGGAGTCATCTAATGCAATAGTATATAATATCAATGGCTTGCCTAGGATAGGGGCTGCTAGAACCGACGGTGTCATCAGGTAGTGCTTGATGTCTTCAAAAGAATGCTGACACTTTTCATCTCACTTGAGCTTGGTATCCTTTTTGATGACTGCTGAGAATGGTCGGCACCTTCCTGATAGGTTGAAAATGAAGGAAACACTATCCGCCCTTGAAATGATCTGAGTTGAGTTAGACTTTTAGGGGGTGGCATTTCTAAGATAGCCTTGATCTTTTTCGAATTTATTTCTATTCCATGGGGTTAGACAACAAACTCAAGGAATTTTTTTGAAGCTATTCCAAATGCATACTTTAGGGGATTCATTTTGAGGTTGTATTGTCTTAACCATCTGAAAATTACTCTCAAGTCAAAGAGGTGGTCTTCCTTTTCTTTGCTTTTGACTACAAGATCATGAACATAAAATTCAACTTGATGATGAATAAGTTTGTTGAATATCTGAGTCATGCCACACTGGTATGTTGTACCGTCATTTTTAAGGCTGAAAGGCA
Organism: Cymbidium sinense; assembly: GCA_021442155.1. NCBI lineage: Eukaryota > Viridiplantae > Streptophyta > Magnoliopsida > Asparagales > Orchidaceae > Cymbidium > Cymbidium sinense. The sequence goes on from CM038220.1 coordinate 80,011,881, forward strand.
TGACCTTATAATAATAGATTTCGATTAGGGTTTAAAAAGTAGTATTTTTCTCATCCTCGAGGGCCATCTTAAATTGGTTGTAGCTAGATAACCCATCCATGAAAGAGAATACTGCATGAGATGAGGTAATGTCCACCATCAGTTCCAAAATTGGTAGTAGAAATTCATCTTTAGGACATGCCTTATTTAGATCCATAAAATGGTTGTATATGTGAATTTGGCCATTCTTTTTTTTTTTTTTAACTAGAACGACACCGGCCAACTAGGTAGGATATTTTTCTTCCCTAATAAAACTAACATTGATTAGTTTCTAGATTTCAGAAATCACCTGCTGCTCAATGTCTAATCGCATGCGTCTAGGAGCCTACATGATAGGATTAACATTAGGCTATATTGCTAGTTTGTGGACTACTACATCAGGAGATAAATCGAGCATTTCTTCATAACTCCATGTAAAGCAGTCCTTAAACTCAGTCAATAGCCTAACTAAGTCATTGGTTTCTTCTTTATTCAACAAAAAATTGATGTATATCGGGCATGGATCTTCTTTTGTTCTTAAGTTAATTCTTTGATTTAGTCGATGGTCGATCTGATCTCTTCTTCAAACTATGGAGGTGCATCTTTGACATTAAACTCATTTGGATCATCTGAAGTTTCTAAACACACCTCCTCATATGAGTTAGCATGGTTTGAAAAGAACCTATCAAAATCCAAATGATTAGTGATTACTAGACAATGATTGTCATCGTCGACTAGACCTACTATGCCGAATTCTAGTCCTGGTCTTGATTGACCATATCTACTTTTATTATCCCATAACCTTTCAAAGTAATCTGACTTGTGTTTAGACCAAGTATGTGGGATTAATCCCTTCTTTTCCAATCTAAGAACACAAGGTGAATACTAATCAAAAGGTAATTGTATTTGATCTTTATATGAATTATCCTCAAGTTCTATATCAGCTTTCGAATTTGAGGATGATGCTCCCAATAAGAACCTCTTTGGCTTGAAATTTGTAGATGTCTTGGGGCCTCCTTAACTACCAAACTCTCAACTTCCTAAGAGGAAAGTGAGGTTAGAGCTAAGGTTCCCAACTACTACCTGATTGTTCTACATAATGCTGACTCAGACACACTCATGCTTTGCTTAGAGGCCTTGTCTTCAACACTGTATGGCTCGAATGTCACCTCCAAAGGGACCTGCTGAGAGGGGTTTATTAGAATGCTAACCACATGAGACTCATCCTCCAAACTGTATTTTAAGTCTATGGATGGATAATGGGAGGTCATGAGCGGAACAGCTCTCTCCACCAGTGAGCTCTTCCACCTCCGAACCCTCTGCCTACCCCTGGTCAAGTTATCCTACCCATGTGTTCGTATAGAGGAGCGAACTGTGGGTGGAATCTAACTTCAGGCTCTACTTCTTCATAAGTGTCTATTTCTCGCTTGTATTTTCATTTTCTTTTTCTTCTTTCTCATTTTCTTTTATTTTTGAACTTTTGACCAAGTTTGCAAGAATAGACTTTCTGAGTTTGAGGAAGATAGTAGGTCGTGTCCTCATATATCTTGACCTCTCTAACTGAAAATGGCTTCAAGTATCCTTTGACATAGTATTCAATTCTACATCTTTAAAATTTGATGCACTGATCTAGAGAGGATGGAACTATCTTATTCTCATGTATCCGAGGCCTACTGAACAAAGCAGTGAAAGATGTGTCCTAATCAATTATGTAGAATTTGACTTCTATCTTCCAGTCATCTATCTCTAATGGCAATCATATGGAGCCTAAAGCCCTCTCGCCTTGCTCATTGATTCCTCTCAACATCATTCGATTTTCTCGAAGATTGGAGATGTCAATCCTCAAGTAAGAAAGGGTCTTTAGACTCATAATGTTCACTGATGCACCTAGATCAACTAACACCTTGGAAAGTCTGAATCTGCCCATAACCACTGTGATGTAGAAGGGACGGTTGTGATCGATTATTTCCAAAAGAAGGTCTTCATCGATAAATATAACTTTACGGTCTTCTCTTTAATAACATGCCTCCTCTCCAATAGCGGTCAACTGAGCTAAGCATATTTTTGTATCGAGAAGGGCTTTGATCAATGATTCCCTCATCTCTTTGGATAAGACAAGGGCATCATGTATGCTTAGCTTAGCTGGCAACTTTCTTAGGTGAGTGAGAACATTATAGTCAACTTTGGGCTAGTCCTCCACAAACATATCTATAGGTGGAGCATCTTGTGGAGGGGCTACTTGATCGCTTGAACCAATGACTTGCTTACCCTTATCCTGAGGTGCTACCCTAGGAGGTAGAACCTTGCCACCATGGAGGTTGACTTTAGTGACTTCACGAGATGATTTAGTGGAAAGTTACTTACAATTTCTCCTATAGGATAATCAGAGTCAGATGACTCTAAATCAATCTCAATGGGCAAAATCGAGTGATTCAGGAATGGATAATCTATTTCTAAATTAGAAGAGGAATGATCAAAATAAGAGTTACTGTCTATTAGGCTCGGAGAGCTTTCTATAGAAATAAACTCAAAAAGATCATTAGAGGTGACACAAATGTAAGTGGAATCAACTTTCTTTATTGATTTCTTAAATTTGGATGAAGGTACAAATTACGTATTGCTGTAAAGTAAGCAGTGAGGGGATTTGACACGCCTCCACGATCTATAATATTTCTAGAAAATAGTGACGGATGAACTATAAGCAATGAAAGAGTGTTTGGGCCGATTAGTAGTTGTCTTCTTGTACTATCGGGAAAGTGAAGAATTTGTTCTCTCGTTGGGCTCCTACCTTCCTCAAGTTGTCCTTAGCAACTTGCAAACCTTCCTTGGAGTTAGAGGGTTGAGCTACCTCAGGCACCTGCAAGGGTAATTTCCTGATCTTAGAAATGATTTTCTTGGAGGTTTGAGATAGGGAGATATACTAACCTTTCTTTATCTTAAGAGGATAGCATGTATCCCCAAGGGTTACTCTAATAGAACTAGAAGATTTTTCTAATAGGTACTCCTTAGGGATTACGATGACATTTGACTTGTAGCTATGTTCAAGGCAGTCCTTAAAGGTAATACAATCTTTTAAGACATGACCTAACATGCGCTGGTAGGAGCAATAGTTTGGATCATGACTCTTGCTCACTTCCTCCGGCCTCTTAGGCCCCAGTAGCTGAAAATCAAGTTTCTTTAAGAGATTCTTAAAGATCTTTCTGACTACCTCCCTCTTGAATGAATAAGGCTTTTTCAATCTATCGGCATGAGTAGGTAAGTAATAGCTACATAGTGGAAAGTATGAATACTGCTGCTGAGGATGTGGTGAGGAGGCAGCAGTGGTGGCCGCTGTGGCAACTGAGGTGGCTGGTAAGACGACCGAGGTGGTGGTAGAGGAGGATGTTGAGCTCAATGCCTATCTGGCTAAACCCTATCTAGCTGTTTCCCCTTATCAAATATTGTGACTACCTCTAGTTTCTTCTTAAATGTCTTCTAAGGTTTGGGCTTGGCTGATTGGTCCTGGAAATGCAACTGTTTAGCTTCCTCTTGTAGACTAGACACCTCGTTGATTAATTTTTTTTGAAGATTTTGATTGTAAACCCATTGAGCATGAAAGTAACGGGGCCATGGATGTTCTTCATGAGAATCTATATAGCATGCTATTCAGACAGTTGTGGTTAGCATTTCATACTTAGGTTTCTCCACTTGAGAATGTAATCAATAAGGGACTCATTAGAATTTCGCTTTGCTACAATGAGGTCGCCCACAGTAATCCTTTGTTGAGCTCCAGCAAACCTCTTGATGAAGAGGTGCTCCAACCTAGCAAATGTATTCACCAAACTGTAGGGAAATTTGACATACTAATCAAAAGCAACACCCACTAAACTACTAACAGACAATCTAAAAAGAAGGGCAAGGTTACCCACTGAAACAATCGACCCTAAAATGTGCAATATGTTGGCAAGGTTATCCACTGCCATCAAAGATTTTGAAAGGAGTCACGAAATTATTGACCTCACTTTAGGAGTGAGCTTTCAAATTCTCCATCTTAGACATAGGACACTTCCAGACACTAAGAGTTCCTTAGTCTTAAGACACTTCTAGTGATTAGCTGAACACTTTACCTAACCCTAGTGGCTTAGAAGGGTTAGTCATAGGAATAGAATATGCCCTAGGGGTATTAAGAAAAATTTCCTACCCTATAGCTTGAAACAATCCTTACCTCACTCCTTCAAACCAATCCAAATCAAATCTTGAATCAATTTCAACTCAATTAATTTTCTCAAATCATAAATCAATTCTAAAATCCAAATCTTGAATCAATACCAACTCAATTGATCTTCTCAAATCATAATTCAATTCCAAAATCCAAATCTTGAATCAATTCCAACTCAATTGATTTTCTCAAATCTCAAATCAATTTCAACTCAATTGATTTTCTCAAATCACAAATCAATTCCAAATTCAAAACCCAGATTCAAATCTAACCAAAATTCAACTTATACTCTTTTAAGTTAAATCCTTGAACTCCTTCAAACCAATCCAAATCACTACAAATTCAAAAGATTATCTCATAACCCATTTACATCCTCATTTATATTCACAAATATAAATGAAATATAAACTCAAATAACCAAAATCGATTCAAAACCCAAATCCAAATCAAACCAAAATCCAACTTATACTCTTTCAAGTCAAATCCTTGAACTCCTTCAAACCAATCCAAATCACTACAAATTCAAAAGATTTTCTCAAAACCCATTTATATTCTCATTTATATTCACAAATATAAATGAAATATATATTCAAATAACCAAAATCAATTCAACACCCAAATCCAAATCAAACCAAAATCCAACTTACACTCTTTCAAGTCAAATTCGTGAACTTAGCCAAACCATTCTAAAATCAATCCAAACCTTTGGATTTTCTCTTCAAATAATCAATCCTTCAATCACATGCCAAAATAATAACATAAACTACAATCACCAAACCAAAATCAAACTAACCCTAGTGAAACCCATGTTAACCCTTTTGACTTGAAATTGTCAAATGAACCAAAACCCATTTGACTCTAAATCACTTGCAATTGGATTTATATTTCCATCATAAGTCCATATGTAAGTTTAACCAAACTTGAATCAAACCTTGATCAAGTCAATTGACCCATTTAGGCTCACTTGACCCAAAGTGAGCTAAAGGACCTTTTGAGCTAAATTCTAAGCCAACCCAAATTGGATTGAACTAAGCCCATCTAAGCCTCACATTATGAGCAACAATCATCCTAGGATGATCAACCACCCAAATTGGGTCAAACAAAGTCAAACCTAGCCTTTGACTAAGTCAACACTTAGCCTAAATGACACCTAAATAAGCTAAAATCTATCATAAGCCAAATTGATTGAACCATTGATCTAAACTAATCCAAAATCAATGATTGAACATGATCAAGCCATCAATTGAGCCAAACCAAGCCTAATTGGCCACTTGACCTAAGTTGACCCAACTTGACCTAAAAAGCTAAAATGGGTCAAATCTTAATCTAAGCTAAATTGATTGGAACCAATGGGTTAAATTCATTCCAAATCACTTGTTGAACTTGACCAAAGCTTTAATTGATAAACTAGACTGAACCTAACTTAATTGACCATGAGCCTAACTTGACCTAAAAGGTTAAATCAACTTAAAATTAGACCAAACCAAAATAGATTGAAACCAAAGCTTGCAATACATTTCAAATGATTAACCAAGCCTAAACCAACCCATGACCTAACCCAATTGAGTCAAATGGGTCAAATTGGTCAACTTGACCCATTTGATTGAAATGAACTCCAATAAACCAAAACCAAATATAAACCAAATTGAACCAAACCAATGATACCCATAAGATACAAATGATCAGTTGCACTTGACCTAATCTATGGTTTGACCCAATTTGACCAATTGGTCAACCTAACCTAATTTGACCCAACTTGACCTAAATGGGTCAAATTGAACCAATTCAAACCAAATGAACAGCAAATCACTGGAAATTTAGCCCAACCCATTTTTGAATCATTTCAAATCTGCCCAAATCAAAATCATGGCCAAATGTCCATTTTACCCTTAGGTCAAAGGGTATCCTATGACCAAATTCACTTGAAATTTAGTCATTTCTTTCTCAAGGCCACTTAGCATTCTCATAGTTGTCCACATGGACACCAAGGAGGGTGGTGAATATGACCTAATGGGTTTGGGTTAGCCATGACCCAACCCAAGGCCAAACCGACTCCACTAATAGGAATTGAGCACTTGGATCACCCAATGCACTCACCTAGCACTTGGGCACTCACTCTCCTCCACTCCTCTGCCAAAAATGACTCACATGGGATGCTAAACAACCCAAACCATCCCTTCAATCCAAGCAATTGAGCTAAAATGACAACTTAGCTCTCTACCGTCTAATCCAAGGTGGGGGATATATACTCCCCCTCATTCCCACTCAAACCATAAGCACTGAATTTGATTGAGCTTTAGGAATCGAAACCAAGCATCCCTAAGCTTCCCAAAACCATTTCCAAACTCCCTTGATTTCTCCTTCTCAATTTTAATCAAAGATGAAATAGGAGAGGTCCATCCCAATTATAACTCATCCAATTCTCCTTCAAAACCAAATTAAACTTGTAAGCACCATTAAGGGACTTCATCGAGCTCAATCAAGTTATTTTCCAAGTCACCAAGCCAGGAGAAGGAAGACTTTGATCAAAGCTGATCGCCATTGAAGGGGAGCTTGGTCAACCGAGCCATCCAATTCAAATCAAGGCTTGATATTTTCAACAATGCTTTGTCTCTGCTAGATGAAGCTACCTCCTTTGTTGGAAGTGTCGGTGATAGCCTCCGACAAGGTATTGCTCCAAACCGATCTTAGGATAAAAATTGCTTGGTCCTTTGTGAAGGAAATTATAATCCCTTGAGATCTTGATCGTTGGATACATTGCTTGTGCTTCCTCAAAGGTGGGAGGTGACTTTGAACTCTATCTAAGCTTGGGTGAGCTTGGATCGAACGATGATCGATGGATGACATCCGTCTCTCGCCGCTCGGTAGCAGACAAATCATACACCATTTGTTCCACGTGATTGGAATAGACGATTGTGATTAAATCACGATAGATCTCTCTATAATTTAAGCTTAAACTATGGGATTAATCACAACCGTCCAATCTTAGATCAGATGGAATGTGGAGAAAGCGTGTCGGCCGCTGGCTGACTCATCGACAGATGTGATAACCTAAATAACCTATCCCATCACGCCACATGGAAGCGTCATTAGCGTGAATTAGGTTAGGCTTAATTAATTCATTTTTAATGTTTAAACTTTCATAATTTATAACTAATTGTAGAAAAATCCAAAAAAAAAATATAAACTCATGTTCATTTCAAAGATAATTCAAATGAGAATAATATAAAATTAAGATCAAATGATTTTGAACAGTAGATTTTACTCAATTTGGGTTTTATTAGAAATTTAATTAGTTTAATTACTCTTTAATTACTTCAACAATTAATTCCAAGCTTCCTAAGTTTGATTAGTGGGATGATCTCTACCTCTCAAGATTTTCTTGGAATTTATTGTTGGATTAATTAGGGGAATTGCTTGATTTACCCCTAATCACTTTTTTTAATTAATTAAATGATTAATAAACCTATTAAATAGTGATAAATTCATAATTAACTTTGCTAATAATCATGAAATAGTGAATTGACATAGGGAATGAGATTAGGACTTCTTTTCCAATCTTTTCCCCTAAGTTCATTTCATTTGGATAAACACTTAATTAATTTGCAAATTAATTAATGACTTAATCACTTCATTAATAAATCCAATTAATCAAATTCAAAAAATAAATCATTCCAGAGCTTAATCACTTAATCTTGGGAAGATTCTTAGATGTTCAATAACCAAAGAGACTTCAAAGAAAATTATAATCAAACTATATATGTAGGATGGTTATGAAAGTACTTAATTAAACCCTTTAGCTTAATTAATCAATAATTATGAGCCAATTACATTAGGCCCCTTTATTTCTTAGGTTCATTTTCCAATTTAAATTCCATGTGGTTGCATATCATATGTTGGCTCACAATTACTTGAATAATTATGTTAAAGTTGTATAGGTAAGGAGTAATTAATAGATTATTTCATACCTTAACCTAAAAAAATATAAAATCAACCTAATTATTTTAAAATTAAACTAAATTGATTCACACATATGGAAATGGATTAGGACCAGCAAACCCCTTTCATATTTTCTAAGTCAAATCAAATCAAAAAATAAAAATCTCTTTAAAGAATTTTGATTCATTTTAAATAATCCCATTCTATATGATTGTCCGAAAGTAATTAGAATGAATGAAGTCATGTGCTTACATCCCTTTATTTCTTTCCAAGCATGTTAAATATTGTTTGCCATATGAAATCATGTATTCATTTCTTTTGAAAAATAAAATAAAAAAAATGTTTCTTTATGTCAAATTGCATGTTTTGGCTAAAGTTAAAAATATGAGTGGCTATTATCACTATTAAATCAAAAATTATTTTCAAAACTTATAAATCAAAGATTATGAATGAAGTGATGCTACTTATAAGTGCTTATAAGCTTGCATGTAATTATAGCATAAGATGTGTATTATGTTATTTTCTTCTCTTCTCTTAACATATATTTGAATAGGATTTGCAAAGTATAGTTCATTTGAAAAGAACACAACACTTGCTTGAACCTATTCCTATGCATTTTTATGTTATGACTTAAGAAGGATCTCCATATTTACACCTATAAATTGTATAATCTTTTGTATGATTCTTCATCCATTTGTTTTCTTTTTGTACATTCACATGTATTTAAGAAAGTGGTATATTAGTCTGGACATCCTGGGGCTGTAAGGCTTTAAGTAGCCCTAAGTAGGTCTTGTACTTTACGCCCCTGATGTAAAAAATAATGGCGCCGTACTCACTTTTGTCTTATATATATATGGATGTGCATTTGATTAATGGATAAAAGAGTCCCTCTTTTCTACATAATAAGAACATGCATTCATGTGATATTCAAATTTCCAAATCATATCACTTAGCATTCATCATCAAAGTGTGCTAAAATTTGCATTACATGTATAACTATGCTTAAAATTATTCATATGTATGGTATACATGGTGGAAAGAAATGAATGGGTGTGTGTTATGTGATAGTAATTCACCCTAATTAATCCTAAGAGACCTTTCTTATTGAATATGACTATTTAGAGTAAATCTAAACTTAGGATTAAATAAATAAAAATACATAATAAATGAATGGGTGTGTGTTATGTGATAGTAATTCACCCTAATTAATCCTAAGAGACCTTTCTTATTGAATATGATTATTTAGAGTAAATCTGAACTTATGATTAAATAAATAAAAATACATAATAAAACATTCACTAAAGGAAAATCATTAATGAATCTACCTTAAAAATACTTTAAGGTAGGGATGAAAGAGAGTTCTCCTTTCTTTCTTCGCTTCACAACATTTAGTAACTAAGTGTAGGTCCAATTAAAACCAAATAAAATCATCAACTAAAAATTGACAAATCAACTAAATCACTTAAACCAAAACCACCATCTAAATTGAATCTTTCACACTTAGAAAATTCCGACATTAAAGCCTAGCTAAGATATGCCACACAAGCCTTAAATGGCACACACATTAGGCTAAGTCACCATTTTTAGCTCTATGTTAGGGCGATGCATGACTTGATACCTGATTTTGTTTTGTGATGTAATATTTTTAGATTGGATGTTAGGTTATATGTGTGTAGACTAGATGATAGGATGATCTTAGCCTAATCATATCTTCTATAGGTGATTGTGCTTAAGGGGCACTGTAATAAAAATATAAATTCTTTTGCTGTGTAGGTTTCTTATACCCTTAAGCATAATCCAAACTAGGATAGGAGGACTTGGTTACCCATGTGTGGGGTGCTAAGTCCAACTTATTCATATAACTGCTTGGGTTATGTGGTATGTTTAACTAAACTTTATTTTGCAGGTTTAGTTAGATTTACCTTTCCCATTTTGATGTAATTTTTGTAATTAAGATTTATACTGAATATTATGGGGGATTAGGATGAACATTGGTCATAAGACCAAGTCTTATGCACCATGTGATGCCTTTGGAGCAACCATATTCCAATCAAGCCAAAAAGAAGAAAGAAAAATAGCAAATCAAAATGAAGAATGAAGAATGAAGGATGAAGACCCCAATAATATGAATTGCTTTTAATTATAATTATTTATTTGTAATCTGGGTTGTATAATGGTAGAGCTTGGCTACCCATTTTCCTTTTTGAGATTATGTGGTGGAGCCCGACCACATCCGTCTCTTGTTCTTTTACATCAATTTTATAAATTGATTGATATTTTTTTATGATTGCGCAATTAAGATGGCATGATTTTCTTAGTTTCTTTGTTGTTTGATGAATGGCCTGGATGTGATTAGGCTCTTAGAAAAAAAATAAATTTTCTATCTAATTAATCAACTCAAAATTAAAATTAAATAACTCATAACCTCACCTAAAGCCTAGGACATAAATTAAGATAATAATAGATTTAGCAACCCTTTAGCTGGATGTTGTATGTTTCACATCATGCATAAATCATATTGCTTCACTCTTGCTAATGGAGAGCTTCCACCTTTGCCAAAGAAAATGACTTGGCCTTTGAGAGCCATGATGGAAATACATCTCTTTCTTTCTAATTTTACCCCATAACCAATCTTCTCATGCATTAGGCATATAAAATCCCATAGCATGTGCTAAATAAAAATGTCCAAAAATCAAAATAAAACTTAATAAAATTTTCATTAGATTAGGTCATTGTTCATGCCCTTCATGATCTAGTCTCTTAGGGAGTATGTTTAAGGACTTAGTATCCTTTCTAAATAAACAATAGAATAGCGATCTTGCAAAGCATAAGACTTGCCTACATGTATTTAAAATTATAGTAGGAGTTAGTTGGAGGCCACCCCCAGGAGGTTGTAAGTCTAATAGTTGGGTGGTTTATTCTCTCTTGTGGAGGTAAACCATATACCCATCTTTCGCCTTAGATTTAGGTCATGCTTTGGCCCTCACCAAAGCTCCCTAGATTAAGGATCTAAGGTTACTATTTTCCTTCACAGGCTATAAGCATAAATCTTCACCTCTTAGGCATTTCTACAGTCTTGTATTGTGGAATTTTAAGTCCTAGATTTCTAATAAAAATTGAACTCAAACATATAATTCTCCTCAATTTCAAAAATATAAAGCCCAATCATAGGATAGTTTGGAATGTTCACTAGGTTTGCTAGTGTCATGAACATCTCCTACTCATCTCCCTTTGGTTTCGAAAATAACTCTTTCCTTTTGCTCAAATCCCCTTTAATTTTCTAAAAATAACTAATTGATTAATAGTCCTATCTTTAAAATCTTTGGAGGTAACAATCTTTTACATTAATTGAGAGTATTCTTGAAGAATCTCATTCTTTAGGATGTAACTAACTATGGAGGCTTGCCTCCATAGGGAAGTTAACAAACCCAATTTAAAATAAACCCTACTTTACTTTTCTATGTAAAGTAGGGGAAAGATCTCTGGTACATTCGAAGACCCATTATCCTTAGAAGTCTTTATTAGGTGATTAGGTCCATTATAGGATGATGACTTCTATCTATCAAGATAGTACATCATTCCTCAATGTCATATTATGGTGAAAATTTTCATTTCTAAGATGTATACTTCCATCTTCAATCTATGTGGATAAAATGAAGAGAGAAATATACTCTTTGCATTTGGACACCACGTAGATCCACAAATATCCTTATTGGGGTGATTTGGTGTGACATTGAGGAGAGGTGTACTATCTTCAAAGATAGAAGTCATCACCCTTGGACAATGGAATAAGGACTCTTAAGGACAATGTTACATATGTAGATTCTTCCCCACTTTACATGGAAAAAATAAAGTAGGGTTTATTTTAAATCAGTTAGTTAAGTTCCTATGGGAGCAAGCCCCATAGTTAATTACATCCTAAGGAATATACTTGATTAATGTAAATGATCATTGTCTCCAAAGATTTTGAAAGGTAGGACAATCAATGGTTTATTTTTTAAAGTCAAATGGGATTGATCAAGAGGAGGGAGTTCTTATCGAAGCCAAATGAAAATAAGTAGGGGATGCTTAAGATACTAGGAAGCCTAGTAAGCATCCCAAACTATCATATGATTGGGCTTTACATTTTTGAAATTGAATTAATGTATTTGAGTTAAATTTTCATTAGAATGCCAGGGCATACAATTCCATGGTACAAGTCTATGAAAATGCCTAAGAGGTGAGGATTTATACTTATAGCCCGCAAATGAGAGAAGCAACTTGAGAACCTAAATTTAGGGAGCTTTGGCAAGGGCCAAAAGCATGAACTAAATCTAAGGTAAAAGTGGGTATTTGGTTTACCTCTATAAAAGAGGATGAACCACATGGACTTACAACCTGGTGTACCAACTCTCCTCTATGGTTTTAAATTCATATAGATAAGTCTTATGTTTATGCAAGATGATAAGGTTATTATTTATTTAGAATGAAACTAATTCCTTAAACACACTCCCTAAGAGACTAGATCATGCAAGGACATGCTTCAAATGACTTAAATCTAATGCAAAATTTTTACATGTTTTATTATTATTATTATTATTTTGGATCATTCGACTCAGGCTATAAGATTCATATGCATAATGCATAAGAAATAAGATTATGGGCCAAAAAATCAGTGAGATAAGGAAGTGTGTTTCCATCATGGCTCTCATAGGTCAAGCCAAGTTCTCTGGCAAAGATGGAAGCCCTCTAATCAAGAGTGAAATAATATGCTTTTATGCTTGATGTTAGAAAAGAAAGAACACATCTAACTAAGGGTTACTAATTCTTTTATCTTGATTTTTAGCCTAAGCTTTAGGTGAGGTTATGAGTTATTTATTTTAAATTCTGAGTTATTTAATTTGGTAGAAGATTTATTTTTTTCTAAGAGCCTAATCGTCATCCAGGCCATATATCAAGGAAAGGAAGAAACTAGGAAAATAATGCCATCTTAATTCATAAGCTAAACAAAACATCAAATATTTTATAAAGCTAACATAAAAGAATAAAAGGATATTTGTGATCAGGCACCACCACACAAACCTAAAAAATAAATTAGGTAGTCGAGCTCTATCCTTATACAACTTTGATTATAAATGAATTAATTATAATTAAGCAGGGAATTCATATTATGGGGGTCTTCATTTCTTCTTTTCTTCTTTCTTCTCTTCTTCTTTCTTCTTTCTTCTTTTGGTTTCTTCTTCTAGATGGTTGGAATGTGGTTGCTCCAAAGGCTTCACATTTTATATAAGATGAAATCTTATGAATAATGCTCATCCTAATCCCCCATAATAATCATTCTAAAATCCTAATTACAAAAGTACATGAAAAAGAAAAGTAAATCTAACTAACACCTGTAAAATAGAGATTAGCTAAACAAATCAATAATTCTCAAGCATGTATATTGGACTTAGCACCACACACATGGGTAACCAAGTCCATCTGACCTATTAGATTATGCTTAGGGGTATAAGCACTTGCACAACAAAAGCATTTATATTTTTATCATAGCACCCCTTAAGCACAATCCCCTGCAGAAGATAATGATTATGCTAAATTGTCCTACCATTCATTCTACACACATACACCCTAACATCCAGACTAGAAACATGACATCACAAAATAAAAGTAAATATCAAACCATGCACCACCCTAACCTAAATCTAGAAGTGGAAACTTAACCTAATGTGTATGCTATGTAAGGTTTGTGTGGTATGCTTAGCTAGGCTTTAAGTTTTAAATTTTCTAAGTATGAAAATGTTCAACTTAAAGGATGGTTTCAATTTAAGTTATTTAATTTCTTTGTGGTTAATTTTATTTTGTATTTTAATTTAGTTTGAGTCAATCCTATAATTGATTACTAAGTTGTAAAGAGAGGGAAAAGAGAAGAGAACTTCTCTTTCCTTCCCTACCTTAAGTAATTTCTAAAGTAGGTTCATGTTTAATTTTATTTAGTGAATATTTTATTATGTGTTCTAATTAATCCTAAGTTTAGATTTTTCCCTAAACAAACCTATTCAAAGAAAGGTATTTTAAGATTAAGTAAAGTGAACCAATATCACAAAACACACATCACTTCATTTCTTTCTCAACATGTATAACATGCATATGGATGAATCCAAATCATATCTATACATACAAGTGGAAATGTTTAGTATACTTTATGATGAATGCTAAGAAATGTTACTTAAGAAATTTTGGATGCTTTATGATGCATGATTTTCATTAAGTAGAAAAGGGGGTATTCTTTGATCCTTTATTCATATGCACATGTGTATGTATGAAAGGCATAAGTGAGTATGATGCCATTGTTAGCACCAAGGGTGTAAGGTACAAGACCTATAGGGCTACTTAAAGCCTCGCAATCCTGGGATTTTCCAGACTAATATACCACTTTCCTTAAATACATATGTATGTACAAAAGAAATAAATGGAAAAATAAAGCTGCAAAGTTTATGTTTATTTAATTTTTGGTTTTTTTATGCAATTTATGTATGTAGATGTAAAGATCCTTCTTAAGTTATAACATGGAAGAGGATAAGAGTATGTTTTAAACAAGTATTATGTTCTTTTAAAAGAACTATACACTTTGCAAATCTTATCCAAATTCATGTTAAGAGGAAAGAAGGGAAGCAAGCATAAGACACATTTTTATATTCACATGCAAGCTTATAAATAAAGTATAAGTAGCATACCTTTCAGTTTTGATATTTGATTTATAAGTTTTGAAAATAATTTTGAATTTAATAGTGATAATAGCCATTCATATTTTTTACTTTAGCCAAAGCATGCAATTTGGCATAAAGGAAATATTTTACTTTAATTTTTGTTTTTAAAAGGAATGAATGTATGATTTTCATATGACATACATATTTAGCATGAAAGGAAATGAATAAAATGATGAGAGCAATATAAATTCATTCACCCTAATTAATTCCTTAAGATAATCCTATTAAATAAGAAAGTTCAAAGTGAATCAAAGTTTGTTTAGTGTGATTTTTGTTATGAATTTGCTTTATGTTTGATTTAGGAAATGTGAAGGAATGTTTGCTAGTCCTAACCCATTTCCCCCATATGTGAGTTAATTTAGTTTGTTCTTAAGATCATTAGGTATTTTTTATATTTTTCTTAGGATAAGGTGTAAATTAAGTGTGTTAATTACCCTTTACCGACACCACCTTACCATACTTAACCAAATAATTATGATCCAATGGATGACATAAAACCACACAAAGAATTTAAATCAGTAATGTACCTAAGAAGAAAGGGGCCTAATGCAATTGGCTCATGATTAATGATTAATTAAGCTAAAGGGTTTAATTTAAGTATTTTCATGACCCCTCTCACACATGTGAGTTAGATTTTGATTTTCTTAATGTACTTAGGTTATTGAACACCAAGCATCTACCCAAGATGAATTAATTTAAGTTCTATGGAAGGTTTTAGAATTTTATCAAAATTAATTAGGTAGGTAAATAGTGGATTAATCCTTAATTGAATTTGGATTAAGAAAGAAAGAGGTGGTTTAGGAATAGCTTAAGAAAAATATCCCAAAATTACTTCCTAAACCTTCTATTCATTTAAACAAACCTTAATTAACTCAATCAAGGGACTAAACCATTGATTGCACACTTAATTAAGCTTAATTACATTAGTAGAGCAATTGGGAATGAATCCAACAAATTACCCTAATTAAACCATTAATAAATCCCAAGAAAATTAGGGGAGGCAGAAGTCATTGCACTAAATAGACATGAGAATTTTGAGATTAATTAATGAAATAATCAGAGAGTAATTTGACCAATTACATTCCCAATAAAACCTAAATTTAGAAAATAACACTTTTTAAAATCCATCAAAATTAATTTTATAATATTCTACATTCAATTATCTTTCATATGCAATTTATTTCATATTTTTCTGACTTTTCTACACTCAGATATAAATATTTGAATTTTTCCTGATTAATTAGGTAATTAATTCCCCAATTTTATAGCTAATCCCGTAGGCGCCATGTGGAGGCTGACGCAGCGCACGCTTTCACGTGGCATGATGGGAGAGGCTATTTAAATTATCACATCATGTCAAGCGGACGCCACGTGATTTTCTCTCGTCCATCAAGGATCGATCGATCCAGATTAAATCTACGAAATTAAAGGATTAATCCATGGATCCTACATGTTTTAATCATGGCTGTCCATCCAAAATGCATGGATGGAGGACCCATGATTCATCCTTGAGTTTTCCTGCAGGAAAGGGGAGCCGTCCACCTTCCATGGTAAGATCCGAGCTCAATTGAGCTCGGATTGAACTCAAAACTTACCCACACCATCTTCATGCAAGGGAGATCACATTTAAAGGCTAATTTTTCATGGGATGAAACTTCACTTCATAAAGGACCAAGATGAGATGAAATTATGTTCGATTTAATGGCATACCTCATTGGAGGCTATCACTAATACTTGATTCCCTTGAAGTAGCTTTGTATAGTGGAAACGAAGCCTTGTTGAAGTTTTGAGGTGTTAAAATTGGATGGATCTTCCTATAGGCCAAGTTAACCTTGAAATGAGCTCGGTTTTGATTAAGAACACCCCTCCCTTTCTTAGAGAACTTGAATGAAGTTTGGAGTGAGTTTGATTTGATCCTTTAAGGGTGCTTGAATGAGGAATTAGATTGGTTTTGAGTATTAGATGAGATGGAATTCAAGTGGAGCTCCCTTATTTTCAGTCTATGAAAATCGAGAATGGTAAATTCAAAATCACTCTAGGAAGCTTGGGGAGGCTTGCAATGGATTGCTTTGACTTCCCTAGGCTCAATCAAATTGGAGGCTGATGAATTCAAATAAAATTAGGGGGAGTATATCTTCCCCTAGAGAAATTAGACGACCATGCCTCCCTTTGCCATTTTTGATTAGTTGACTAGATTGATGTTTGTTAGGCGCTGAGTTGCACATGGGTTATGTGTGTGAGTGTAGAAGGAGCTCCATGTGCCTTAATTGAGTGGAGGAGGGATTCCATGTGCTTAATTTCAGAGTGGTCGTTTAGCCTTAGGTTGGGCTGACCTAAACTCATTGGGTTAGGTGCACCACACTCACTAGTGTCCACTTGGTCCACTAAGAGGGTGCCAAGTGGTCATGAAGAGGATTTGATCAAATTCCAAGAGAATTTGACCAAAATTTACCCTATGACTTAGGAGTAAAATGGTCATTTGGCTTGGTTTCAATTTGAATATGTTTAGTATGATTGAAAAATGGGTTGGGCCAAGTTTCAATAGATTTGAAGTTGATTTGATATGATTTGGCTCATGTTGACCCATTTAGGTCAAAATGGGTCAACTTCGGTCAAGTTGACTAATTGGTGAAATTGGGTCAAACTAAGGGTTGGGTCAAGTTCATATGACCATTTGAAATGTGTTGGTGTTTTTGGATTGGTTTAATTTGTTTTATAGTTTATTTTGGTTTAATTGAGTTCATTTAGGTCAAATGGGTCAAGTTGACCAATTTGACCCATTTGATCTATTTGGGTTAGGTCATGGGTTGTCTTAAGTTTCATTGGTCATATGAAATGTATTAGTATCTTTGTTTCCAAGCAATTTAGTTTATATTTGCATTTAGCTCAATTTGACCTTTTAGGTCAAGTTGGGTTCATGGTCAATTGGGCTAGTATGAGGCTTTGGTCAAGTTCAACAATCATTTTGGAATGAACTTGACCCATTGGTTTCAATCAATTTGACTTAGATCAAGTTTTGACACATTTAGACTTTTTAGGTCAAGTTGGGTCAACTTGTGTCAAGTAACTAGCTGGGCTAGGTTAGGCTCAAATGTTAACTTGGTCAAGTTCAAACATTGGTCATGTATGAGTTTTGATCAATGGTTTCAATCAATTTAGCATATGGTGGATTTTGGCTATGTTGGGTTTCATTTTGGCTAAGTGTTGACTTGGTCAACCCTTGGGTTTGACTTGGTTTGATCCAATTTGAGTGATTGATCATCTCATGATGATTGTTGATCATGATGAGAGGCTTAGGTGGGCTTAGTTCAATCGAATTTGGTTAGGAATAGAACTTGGCTCAGAAGGGTACTTTAGGTCACTTTGGGTCAAGTGAGCCTAAGTAAGTCAAATGTATTGGTCAAAGCTTGATTTGACTTTGATTGAACTCACATATAAACTTATGATTGAAATATAAATCCATTTGCAAGTGGTTTGAAGTCAAATGGATTTTGAATCATTTGACAATTTCAAGTTTAAAAGGGTGTACATGAGCTTGACTTGGGTTTGATTTTTGAATTGAGTTTTGATTTGGTGATTGAAGTTTGTGTTTATATTTGGATTCATGATTGTAAGGTTGATTGAATCATGAAGAAAAATCAAGGGTTTGGCTTGATTTGAAATTGATTTGGGTAAGTCCAAGATTTTGACTTGAAAGGCTTAGGTTAGATTTTGATTGAATTTGAGTTTGATTTTTTGGAGTTGGTTTTGGTTGTTTGAATTTATATTTCATTTATATATGTTAATATAAATGATAATATAAATGGGTAATGAGAAAATTTCATGAATTTGAAGTGATTTGAACTTGATTTAGGGTAAGTCTTTAAGAAGGAATCAAAGTGACTTAAGAAAGATTTTTGATTTGGATTTGAATTTTGGATTTAGTTTGATTAATTTGAATTTATATTTCATTTATATATGTGAATATAAATGAGAATATAAATGGGTTGTGAGAAAATTCTTGAATTTGAATTAATTGATTGATGAGCTAAGTCCTTAAGAGGAATCAAAGTGACTTAGAAAGATTTTTGATTTGGATTTAAATTTTGGATTTAGTTTGATTGATTTGAATTTATATTTCATTTATATATGTGAATATAAATGAGAATATAAATGGGTTGTGAGAAAATTTCTTGAATTTGAATTGATTTAGATTTGATTTAGGCTAAGTCTATGAGAGAGAATCAAAGGACTTAGGAAATGTTTTGAGCTGGAATTTCAATCATAAGATTCAATCATTTGGAATTGATCATGGATTTCAATCACTTAGAATTGATTTGAGTTTGGAGAAAATCAGTTAAGTTGGAATTGATTTAAGTTTGACTTGAAGGAAGGAAGTGAGAAATTTGGTTCAAGCTATAGGGAAGGCAAATTTTCCAAAACCCCTAAGACATGACCTATTCTTATGGCTAACTCTTCTAAGTCTCTAGGGTTAGGTTGAGTGTCCACCTAATCACTAGATGTGTATTAGGACTAAGGAACTCTTAAAATCTAAGAGAAGTCCTATGCCTAAGATGGAGAGGTTGAGAGCTCATCCTAAAAATGAGGTCAACACGTACCCGATCACCCTAAGAAGTACATCTATGGATTTACTTGGTGTCCCAACCTCACTCAACCCGAAAGTAAAACACCACAGATTTTTATGGTGACTCCGCTAGGGAGAGTTCCTCTCTCCATCTTTGGTAAATGATTGTTGTCCCCAAGTATTGATAGTGAATTTGTATTTCATATGAGTCCGAGACTATCCTTCTTTTCTGTTGGCACTTAATTCATTTCATTCTTAAGCTAAGCTAGCCAACATCCTTTAGGTTTTAGGACCTCACTCCATCCAAGTCTTAAAACCCCTGTTGGGTCTCCCAATAGGTGGAAACAAATTTTAATAAAAAAAGAGGTGACTAAAGACCTTTGTCTTACTATCTCTATGGTAAGGTAAAGTTCATTCCGAAAATAAAGAAAAGAAATAATATCACTTTTCAAAAAGCACTTTTCCAAAATTCACACTTTAAAATATTTGCACAAAACTTTCACAAAACGGATCTTTCAAAATAAAATAAAAAAATCATCTTCCAAAAGCAATCAACATCATTCAATATATACCCAAATTTATTGAATGAAGATTTCATTTTCAAATCAAAATGAAAAATCATCCTTCAAAAAGCACATATGAACATCCTAATTCAATATACTCAAATTTATTGAATGAAGATTTCATTTCCAAATCAAAATCAAAAGTCATCTTTCAAAATGCATATATGAACATCATTATTCAATATACTCAATTTTTTTGAATGAAGATTTCATTTTCAAATCAAAATCAAAACATCTTTCAAAAAGTACATATGAATGTCCTCATTCAATATGCCTAAATTTATTGAATGAAGATTTCATTTCCAAATAAAATCATATCATAAAATTGAAACTCCATTTCAATATATCTTACATATGTTGAAGTTGGAGTTTCTTCCTTTACAAAAAAATTACAAATTTGAAGATAAGCCTCTTCATTCAATATATCCAAATTTGTTGGATGGAGACTTTATCTTCAAACAAAATCACACCATTTGAAACTCCACCCAACACATTCCACATGTGTTAAGTTGGAATTTCCATCTTTTTAAAAAGCAATAAATCACACAAAAATTTCATCTTTGAAATAGAAAATAAAAATTGTCTTCCATTTTACATAACCAAATTTGTTAAATGAAAATCTACCTTACAAAAAAAATTGTAAGAATCAAGACACATTAGAATTCCAATTGACATACTCAAATTTGTCAAATGAGAGTTTCATTTTTCAAAAGAAAATTTAAAATAATTTGGATTACTTTTAACACACTATGTTCGTTAAATAGGAATCCATTCTTTCAAAAATAACACAAAAAAAAAAAAAACAAAAATCAGACACATTTGTACTTTACTTAACATACACAAATGTTCTAAGTAAAGATTCCATTTTTCAAAAAAATAAAAAATCAAACACACTTGGACTTTACATAGCATACAAAAATTTGCTAAGCAAAGATCTCATTTTCAAAAGAACAAAAATCAAACCCATTTGGGCTTTATTTAGCATACCCAAATTTGCTAAGTAAAGATCATATTTTCAAAATCAAAAATTGGACTTTATTTAGCATACACAAATTTGCTAAGTAATGATCCCATTTTCAAAACAAAAAAAATCAAACACATTTGGACTTTATTTAGCATACTCAAATTTGCTAAGTAAAGGTCCCATTTTCAAAATCAAAACAAAAATTAGATTTGGGTTTTATTTAGGATATAAAAATTTGCTAAGTAAAGATCCCATTTCTAAAATTCTCACATGATACACATCATTTGCAAACAAGTAAAAGGAGAAAATTATTTTCAAACATCTCATCAAGCATACCCAAATTTGCTAAATGAGTAAATCCCAAAATCAAATCTAAAACAAAATCAATTGACCCTCTATTTAACATACTCAAATTTGTTAAATAAAGGGTCCTCAAACATAAAAATCAAATTAAAATATGAACCAATGGAAGCATCAAAAATCTCTTCAAAATATTTGAACCCATTTTCAACATACACAAATTTGTTAAAAATGGATTCTAAACTAAAAAATTTCTTCTCCAAATCTCTCCTTCAAAATATCTCTTCTAAATTCAAATGAGCCCCACTTAACATATTCAAATTGTTGAGTGTGGGTTCAAACTCTAAATCAAAAATTCAAAAGTTATCAGAATACCGAAGTAGAAAATCTGATTTGAGTTTGTTTTCAAAAATTATAGAATTTCAACTCAGTCTCAGTCAACTTTTTCTCAAGTTCAGTACAGTACAAATGGATGCTCAAAAATATGTGTTCACTTTCCCCTTTCAGATGATTTGGCCTTGGATCGGGCCAGCCTCTCCCAAACTAAGTTTGCCTATCTGATACACTTTGGCCGAGGATTCGAAGGGGCCAGGATCACTTGTGAGGGGAAAACCCTCACTACTATCAGTAGGAATGAAGTGACTGCACAGAAGCCAGTCATCCATATTGAGATGCCCTCAGATTTCGAGTTTCCCTCACTAAAGAGGAAGGCAGTGGAAGATCCCACAACAGTTGTAGTTTTAGTGCCTTGTGCAGTCAATTGTTTCCGTCACTACCCCAGTGCGGGCTAGTACCCACTCGTTGGCTTCTTCCAAGGGGAAGGTTACCCTGGCTTCATGGATAGTCTCTCTATCTATGAGGTAGGGTCTCGCTCCCGTACTGCTCCACTGACCAGAACCCAACGCCATAATAAGAGCCACAAGATCAAGTGACATCATATGCGTGCATCGCCAAAGAGATGGAGACATTATCTCACACTGCAGTAGAGGAGTCACCCAAAGTAGTCTCCCCTTTACCCACTCATAACAAGTTCCATCATCTTTCTAGTTCTGATAGAGAAGAAGATGTTAGGAGGATTACCGTGTCACCTCCACCGGCAGTTCATTATGAGGCACCCATCAGAAATAAAAGGAGGTCTGTTGACCTCATTTTTAGAATAAGCTCTCAACCCCTACATCTTAGACATAGGACTTCTCTTAGACTTTAAGAATTCCTTAATCTTAAGACACATCTAGTGATTAGGTGGACACTTAACCTAACCTTAGAGACTTAGAAGAGTTAGCCATAGGAGTAGGTCATACCTTAGGGGTGTTAGGAAAATTTGCTTACCCTATTGCTTGAACCAAATCCTCACTCCCTTCTTTCAAGTCAAAACTCCAAACTCATATTAAACCAATTCCAAATAAAATCTAAAATCAATTCAATGGATTTTTCCAAATCATGAATCAATTCCAAATGATTGAAACCCATGATTGAAACCCATAATTGAACTCCAAAACCCAAAATATTTTCTAAGTCCCTTTGATTCCACCTTATGGACTTAGCTCAAATCTGATCTAAATCAATTCAAACTCAATAGATTTTCTAACAACACATTTATATTCTCATTTGTATTCAAATATATTAATAAAATATAAATTCAAATCAGTCAAACTAAACCCAAAATAAAATCCAAATTCCCAAAAATCTTTTTCTAAGTCCTTTGATTCCCTCTTGTGGACAACTCAAATCAAGTTCAAATCGCTTCAAATTCATGAAATTTTCTCATAACCCATTTATATTATCTTTTTTATTCACATATATAAATGAAATAGAAGTTCAAATATCCAAAACCAAATGCAAAAATCAAATCCAAATTCAATCAAAATTCAGCCTTAGCCTTTCAAGTCAAACTCTTGACCTTAGCCAAATCCAATTCAAATCAAGCCAAACTCTTGATTTTTCTTCATGATTCAATCAATCCTACAATCATGAATCCAAATATAAACATAAACTTCAATCACCAAATCAAAACTAAATTCAAAAATCAAAGCTAAGTCAAACTCATGTTCACCCTTTTGAACTTGAAATTATCAAATAAATCAAAACCCATTTAACTTCAAATCACTTGCGAACAGATTTATATTTTTATCATAAGTCCATATGCGAGTTCAATCAAACTCAAATCAAGCTTTGACCAAGCCATTTGACCAACTTAGGCTCACTTGACTCAAGTGACCTAAAGTACCCTTATGAGCCAAATTCTAATCCTAACCAAATTGGATTGAACTAAGCCCATCAAAGTCTCACATTATGAGCAACAATCATCATAAGTTGATCAATCACTCAAAATGGGACAAACCAAGTCAAACCTAAGGGTTGACCAAGTCAACACTTAGCCAAAATGAAACCTAAACTAGCCAAAATCAAAGGCCAAATTGATCGAAAACATTGATCAAAACTAATTCATGATCAATGTTTAAACTTGACCAAGTCATCATTTGAGCCTAACCTAGCCCAATTGGCCACTTGACCTAAAATGTCAAAATGTGTTAAAACTTGATCTAAGCCAAATTGATTGAAACCAATGGGTCAAGTTCATTCCAAAATGATTGTTGAACTTGACCAAAGCCTTAATTGGCCAACTAGACCCAACCTAGCCCAATTGACCATGAACTCAACTTGACCTAAAAGGTCAAATTGAGCCAAAATTAAATTAAACAAAAATTGATTGGAAATAAAAATACCAATACATTTTAAATGACCAACTACATCTAAACCAATCCAGGACCTAACCTAAATAGGTTAAATGAATCAAATTAGTCGACTCCCATTTGACCTAAATGAAATAAAATGAACCAAATCTAAATATAAACCAAGTTGAACCAAACCAATGATGCCAAAATATTTCAAATGGTCATATGAACTTGACCCAACCATTAGTTTGACCTAATTGGACCAATTGGTCAACTTGACCCAAGTTGACCCATTTTGACCTAAATGGGTCAACATGAGACAAATCACATCAAATCAACTCCAAATTCATTGAAACTTGGCCCAACCCATTTTTGAATCATACCAAACATACTCAAATTGAAATCCAAGTCAATTAACCATTTTACCCCTAGGCCATAGGGTAACCTAAATTCTAAACCACTTGGAATTTGGTTAATTTCTTTTCATGGACACTTGACATCCTCTTAGTGGACCAAATTGTCACTAATGGACATGGTGCACATTACCCAATGGGTTTGGGTCAGCCAAACCCAACCCATGGTCAAAACTGACCACCCCGATCGAAATGAACACATGGGATTCCTTTCTCCACCTTATTTTACACATGGCAAACTCCTCCACTCCTTCTCTGGCCAAAACCAAATGCAATGCCACCCTAAACAGCTTAACAAACCCACTCAAGGAGGTGAATTGGATCAAAATGGTAAAGCCTTGCTCGACCATTCGATTTACCTAAGGGGAGATATACTCCCCATAATTCCACTTGAATTCATCAGTGACACATTCGATTGAGCTTAGGGAACTCAGAGAAAGTCATTGCAAGTCTCCCCAAGCTTCCTAGAGTGAGTTAGAATTCTCCATTTCTCAGTTTTCTCTAAACTGAAAATAAAGGAGCTCAAGCCAATTTCCATCTCACTCAATACTCCAAACCAATCCAATTCCTCCTTCGAGCACCCTCAGAGGGCCTTGTCCAACTCATCCCAAGCTTCTTCCAAGCTCCAAAGGCAAGGGAGGTGGTGAGCATTTGAAGGTGAACTTGGTCCATAGGTAGATCCATTCAATTTCAACACCTCAAACCTCCAACAAGGCTTTGTCTCCACTAGAAGAAGCTACTTTAAGGGATTCGAGCACCGGTGATAGCCTCTGGCGAGGTATGCCATTAAACCGAGCATAGTTTCATTTTTTCTTGGTCCTTTGTGAAGAAAAGTTTCACCCCAAGAAAAGTTAGCCATTGGATGTATTCCCCTGTACTCTTAGATGGTGTGGGTTGAATTTGGTTTCAATCCGAGCTCAATTGAGCTCGGATCTTCTCCTAGAAGTTGGACGGTGGCCATCTCCCATAGAAAAGATCAAGGATGGATCATGGGGTGTCCATCCACGCATTTTGGATGGACGGCCATGATCAAGACAGGTATGATATTTGATTTAATTCTTTTATACCGTGAGCTTAATCTCAACTGTCCGATCTTTGTTCAGACAGATGGGGAGAAAGCACGTAGCGCCACTGCTGATGAGGTGCTACGATGTGACAACTTAAGTGACCTATCCCGTTGCACCACGTGGAAAGCGCACACTGCATTTGTCTCCATGTGGCGCTGGACAGGATTAACCACTTAATTAGGTTATTTAATTTATGAAAAATCATGGAAACTTCAAATCATAAAAATATCAGGTAAAATGCATATGAAAGATATTTCAATGTAGAATAATATAAAATTATTTCCAATGGATTTTGAGCAGTGATATTTCTTGAATTTGGATTTTATTGGGAATGTAATTAGGCTAATTATTCTCTAATTATCCCACTGATTAATCCGAAACTTCTCATGTGCATTTAGTGGGATGACTTCTACCTCCCCTAATTTGCTTAGTATTTATTAATGGTTTAATTAGGGGAAATACTTTGGTTCATTCTTAATTTCCCTCTTAATGTAATTAAGCTTAAGTTAGTGTGTGAATAGTAGTTTAATCACTTGATTGAGTTAATTAAGCTTTGTTTGAGTGATTAGAAGGTTTAGGGAATAATTTTGGGATATTTTCTCTAAGCTATTCGTTAACCCCCTTTCTCTTCCTTAATCTAAATTCAATCAATGGTTAATCCACTAATTACTTAACTTATTAACTTGATAAAATTTTCAAAACATTCTAGAACTTAATCAAACCATCTTGGGTAGATGCTTAGGTGTTCAATAACCTAAGTGGCTTAAGAAAATCGAAACCTAATCCACATGTGTGGGAAGGGTTATGAAAGTACTTAACTTAAACCCTTTAGCTTAATTAATCTTTAATTGTAAGCCAAATGCATTAGGCCCTTTTCTTCCTAGGTTCATTGCTGATTTAAATTCCTTGTGTGGTTTTATGTCATATCATTGGCTCATAATTATTTGATTAAGTATGTTAAAGTGGTATATGTATGGGGTAATTAATGCACTTAATGTATACCTTAACCTAATCAAAAATATAAAAATCAACTAATCACTTAAAAATTAAACAAAAATAACATACACATGTGGGAATGGGTTAGGACCAGCAAACACATCTCACATTTCTCAAATTGAAATCAAACTCAAACAAAATTCAAACTCTCTTTAAAAACAAATTATCTTTAAGAATTAATTAGGGTAAATTAATTTACATTGCTTTCACCACTTTACTTCTTTCTTAGCATGCTAAATGTGTATGTCATATGAAAATCATGCATTCATTCCTTTTAAAAATTAAAATTAATGAAATATTTTCTGTATGTCAAATTGCATGTTTTGGCTAAAGTAAGAATATGAATGGTTATAATCACTATTAAATCTAAAATTATTTTCAAAACCTATAAATTAAATGTCAAAATTGAAAGGTATGCTACTTATAATTATTTATAAGCTTGCATGTGAGAAATATAAAGATATGTGTCATGTGGCTTTGATTCTCCCTCTCTTTCTTAGCATAGAATTGTATAGAATTTGCAAAGTGTATAGTCCATTTGAAAATGACATAATACTTGCTAAAATCTATTCTTATAAACTCCTATGTCATAACTTAAGAGGGAATTCCACATCATACATATAAATTGAACAATCAAACAAACATAAATTGTTGCATATTTCTTTTTTTCTTTTCATTTCTTTTGTACATGCATATGTATTTAAGAAAAGTGGTATATTAGTATGGGCAACCCTAGGGTTGAGAGGCTTAAGTAGCCCTAAGTAGGTCTTGTACCTTACCCCCGTGGTGCTAACAATGGCACCGTACTCACTTATGTATTTCATACATACACATGTGTATATGAATAAAGAATAAAAGAATAACCCTTTTCTACTTAATGAAAATCATGCATCATAAAGCATGTAAGTTTTCTTATGTAACATTACTTAGCATCTATCATTAAGGTGAGCTAAACATTCCCATTTGCATGTATAGATATTCTTAGGATTCATCCATATGTATGTTATAAATGTTGGGAAAGAAATAAAGTGGTGTGTATTTTGTGATATTATTTCACTTTACTTAATCTTAAATGCCTTTCTTTTTGAATAGGTTTATTTAGAGTTAATCTAAACTTAGGATTAATTAAAACACATAATAAAATATTCATTAAACAAAATTAGACATGAATCCACTTTAGAAATTACTTAAGGTAGGGAGAAAAGTAAAGTTCTCTTCTCTTTTCCTCTCTTTACAACTTAGTAATTAATTATAGGTTCATTCAAACCTAAACAAATCATTAAATAAAATAAACCCAAATCAATTAAATAACTTAAATGAAACAACTCTCTAAGTTGAACATTTTCACACTTAGAAAATTTAAACCTTAAAGCCATAGCTAAGAATACCACACAAACTTTACCTAGCACACACATTAGACTAAGTCATCATTTCTAGCTTTAGGTTAGGGTGGTGCATAGTTTGATGTTTGCTATTATTTTGTGATATTATGTTTTAATCTAGATGTTAGGGTGAATGTGCATAGAATGAATGGTAGGATAATTTAGTCTAATCATTATTTTCTACAGGGGATTGCACTTAAGGGACGCAATAATAATAAAAATATAAATGCTTTTGCTATGTAGGTGCTTATACCTCTAAGCATAATCCAATAAGCAAGGTGGACTTGGTCACCCATGTGTGGGGTGCTAAGTCTAATATACATGCTTGTAATTTGTATGGTTTGTTTAGCTAATCTCTATTTTGTAGGTGTTAGTTAGATTTACTTTTCTTTTTCAAGTACTTTTGCAATTAGGATTTTGGAATGATTATTATGGAGAATTAAGATGAGTATTGGTTATAAGACTATGTCTTATGTACCATGTGAAGCCTTTGGAGCATCCACCTTCCAACCATCCAAAAGAAGGAACCAAAATAAGAAAGAAGAAAGAAGAAAATAAGAAATGAAGACACCCATAACATGAATTCCTTGCTTAATTGTAATTAATTCATTTGTAATCTGGGTTGTATAAGGGTAGAGCTCGGCTACCCACATTTGTCTTTTATTCTTTTATTCATTTATAATTCGGGTTTGTGCGGTGGTGCTCGACCACACTTGGCCTTTTATTCTTCTGTGTTAGCTTTATAAAATGCTTGATGTTTTGTTTAGCTTGTGCTTTAGAAATGGCATACTTTTTCTAGTTTCTTCTTTATTTGATGTATGACCTGGATGACGATTAGGCTCTTAGGGAAAACGCTTTAAGAGAAAAATAAATGTTCTACCAAATTAATTAACTTAAAACTAAAAACAAACAACTCTTAACCTTACCTAAAGCTTAGGCTATAAATCAAGATAAAAGAATTAGCAACCCCTTAGCTAGATGTTATCTTACTTTTATAACATCATGCATAAAAAGCATATTATTTCAGTCTTGATTGGAGGGCTTCCACCTTTGCTAGAGAACTTTGCATGACCTGTGAGAACCATGGTGGAAACACACTTCCTCATCTTGCTGATTTTGGCCCATAATTTAATTTCTCATGCATTAAGCATATGAATCCTATAGCCCAAGTTAAATGATTGTCCAAATAAAAATAAAACATATGAGAAATTTGCATTAGTTTTAAGTCATTAAAAGCATGTCATACATGATCTAGTCTCTTAGGGAGTGTGTTTAAGGACTTAGTTTCTTTCTAACTAAATAATAACTTAGCTATCTTACAAAAGCATCTAACTTGCCTTCATCATCTAAGTCGTAGGAGGAGTTAGTTGACAACCACCCCCAGGCGGTTGTAAGTCCAACAATTGGGTGGTTTATCCTCTCTTGTGGAGGTAAAGCAAATACCCACTTTTCACCTTAGATTTATGTCACGCTTTTGGCCCTCGCTAAAGCTCCCTAGATTTAAGTTCAAAGGTTGTTACTTTTTGTTATGTGCTATGAGCATAAATCCTCGCCTCTTAGGCATTTTCGTGACCTTGTATCATGGAATTAAAAGCACTAACAATCTAATAAAAATTTAACTCAAGCAAACTAATTCAATTTCAAAAATGTAAAGCCCAACCATAAGATAATTTGGGATGGTTACTAGGCTTCCTAGTATCTTAAGCATCCCCAACTTATTTTCATTTGGATCTGATAAGAATTCCCTCCTCCTGATCGATCGCACTTGACTCTCTAAAAATAAACCAATCGACTGATAGTCTTACCTTTCAAAATCTTTGGAGACAATAATCATTTACCGTAATTGAGAGTATTCCTAAGGAATCCCATTCCTTTGTATGTAATTAACTATGGGGGCTTGCCCCTGTAAGGAACTTAACAAACCTGATTTAAAATAAACCTTACTTTACTTCTCCATGTAAAGTAGGGGAAGAATCTATGGAACATTCCAAAGACCCATAGTCTTTAGGAGTTCTTATTGAGGTTATTAGGTCCATTGTAGGGTGGTGACTTCTATCTTTTGAGATAGTACACCTCTCCTTAATATCGAACCAGGTCACCCATCTATGGATTTGCATGGCATCCCAACAAGGCGTATTACATATATTTCTATTTTCACATATCCTCTTTTCCCAAAGAGGGATAGATGAAGGCAGGAATATATATAATATTTCACCACAATGTCATATGCTTGCCTTAGGACAGTTCTGCACCAAGTTGGTAGGGCTTCTAGATGATCAGAGTCCAAAGCCCAGTTTGACATATGATTAGTCATTCCTCACACCGTAGGTGAGCTTATCCGATAGAAGAGGGCCAGAGAGGCCTGTGTATCAGTTCATGTTACTAGTAGGGAGAGGCAAAGATATGCTAGACAGTTGGTAGCTTCCGCCCTCATGGATTTCCCTAATCAACCCCTTGCCCGTGCTGGTCATATTGATAGCATTGTACTGATCGATACTACCCATCATGGGAGGAGGGCTCCCGCATAGAGAGAGTCGGTGGTGATTCCATCTCACTGCTCCACTCCACGTCTGCCATCACCAGTGCAAGTTTCATCTTCTACAGTTCCATCTAAAGCCATTAAGGCAACATCAGGGGAAAAGAAAGCCCCACTGGTGGCCAAGGGATCCCATTTCATCTACACCGTCGATTGAGAAAGGGCGTGCTCTCCTTCTCGACCTCCTACTTCAGTTGTGGTGAAGAGGGAGTGGCAGCCTCGTAGCATCGTAGTTGTTCCATCACCACCACCACTGTAGCAGATCATGGAGATAGCAACAGTAGAGGGAGAAGGAGATAGTTCAATTGTCCCCATGGAAATAGATCCTCCCAGGAGCAGACTCCACCCACCTCAGGTGATAGTCATGAGCATGCATCCTCCAGTTAGCGTAGCACTCACGAGATTAGCACTCCGATAGCAGGGGAGGTCAGATGTATCTCTGTTCATGAACATGGTCCTACCACCTATTATTGACCTCATTTTTAGAATGAGCTCTCAACCCCTCCATCTTAGACATAGGATTCCTCTTAGACACTAAGAGTTTCTTAGTCTTAAGACACTTCTAGTGATTAGGTGAATACCTAACCTAACCATAGAGACTTAGAAGAGTTAACTATAAGAATAGGTCATGCCTTAGTGGTGTTAGGAAAGCTTGCCTACCCTATAGCTTGAACCAAATCCTCACTTCTTTCAAGTCAAATTCCAAATTCAAAGTCAAACTCCAAACTCATATCAACTTCAACTCTAAATCAAACCTTCAATCAATTCAATGGATTTTCTCAAATCATGAATCAATTCCAAATGATTGAAATCCATGATCAAATCCAAATTCTTTCCCAAGTCACTTTGATTCTTATCTTATGGACTTAGCATAAATCAAATCCAAATCAATTCAAACTCAAGAAATTTTCTCACAACCCATTTATATTCTCATTTATATCTATAAATATAAATGAAAAATAAATTCAAATAACCAAAACTAAATCCAAAACTCAAATCCAAATTCCAAAAATCTTTCCTAAGCCCGTTGATTCCATCTTATGGACTTAGCTCAAATCAAATTCAAATCACTTCAAATTCAAGAAATTTTCTCATAAATCATTTATATTCTCATTTATATTCATAAATATAAATGAAATATAAATTCAAATACCCAAAAATAGATTCAAAACTCAAACTAAAATCTAACATAAATCCAACCTATTATTCTTCAAGTCAAATCTTTGAACTTAGCCAAATCTAACTCAAATCAAGCCAAACCCTAGGTTTTTCTTCATGATTCAATCAATCATTCAATCATGAATCCTAATATAAACATGAACTTCAATCATCAAACCAAAACTAAATTCAAAACTCAAACCCAAGTCAAACTCATGTTCACCCCTTAAACTTGAAATTGTCAAACGAATCAAAACCCATTTGACTTCAAATCACTTGTAAATAGATTCATATTTCAATCATAAGTCCATATGCAAGTTCAACCAAACTTGAATCAAGCCTTGATCAATCCAATTGAGTCACTTAGGTTCACTTGACCCAAAGTGACCTAAAGTACTCATTTTGAGCCAAGTTCTAATCCTAATCAAATCATATTGAACTAAGCCCACCTAAGCCTCACATAGTGAGCAACAATCATCATAAGATGATCAATCACTCAAATTGGGTCAAACCAAGTCAAAGCTAAGGGTTGACCAAGTCAACACTTAGCCCAAACTAAACCTAAACTAGCCAAAATCCATCGTAGGACAAATTGATTGAACCCATTGTTCAAAACTAATTCATGATCAATGTTTGAACTTGACCAAGTCATCATTTGAGCCTAACCTAGCCCAATTGGCCACTTGATCCAAGTTGACCCAACTTGACCTAAAAAATCAAAATGGGTCAAAATATAATCTAAGCCAAATCAATTGTCAACAATGGGTTCATTCTAAACCATTTGTTGAACTTGACCAAACCCTTAATTGGATAACTAAACCCAACCTAGCCCAATTGACCATGAACCCAACTTGACCTAAAAGGTCAAAATGAGCCAAAATCAAACCAAATAAAAATTGATTGAAACTCAAGCTTGCAAAACATTTCAAATGACTAACCAAACCTAAATCAAACATGACCTAACCTAATTAGGTCAAATGGGTCAAATTAGTCAACTTGACCCATTTGACCTAAATGAAATCAAATGAACCAAAACCAAATATAAACCAAATTGAACCAAAACAATGATTCCAACACATTTCAAATAGTCATATGAACTTGACCCAACCCTTGGTTTGACCCAATTTGACCAATTAGTCAACTTGACATAAGTTGACCCATTTTGACCTAAATGTGTCAACATGAGCCAAATGACATCAAATCAACTCCAAACTTCTTGAAATTTGGACCAACCCAATTTCAAACTATTCTAAATCTATCCAAAGTAAAATCAAAGCCAAATGACCCTTTTACCCCTAGGTCAAGGGGTAACCTATGGCCAATTCCACTTAGAATTTGGTCATATCCTGTTCATGGACACTTGACGCCCTCTTAGTGGACCAAGTGAACAGTAGTGGGTGTGGTGAACATGACCCAATGGGTTTGGGTGAGCCAAACCCAACCCAAGGCCAAAATCAATCACCCCACAGAAAATGAGCACATGGGAATCACTCCTTCACCTCATTTGGCACATGGAAACTTCTCCATTACCTCCTTCTAGCCAAACTGAATCACATGCCACTGAAAATGGCCTAACCAACTCAACCCTTGTGATTAATTTGATCAAAATGCCAAATCCATGCTCGACCGTCTGATCCATTTATGGGGAGATATACTCCCCCTAATTTTATTTCATTTATAGAGATTCATATTTGATTGAAGCATAGAAACTCAGAGGAAGCAATTCCAAGCTCCCAAGGTCTCCTAAGCTACTTTTATTTCTCCATTTCTTGATTTCTTCAAGTCAAAAATAGGGGAGCTAAAGGATTTCTCCAACTCATCCATCACTCAATTTCAGTCCAATTCCTCCTTCAAGCACCTTGGGATCCAATTGAGCTCACCCAAGTCTTCATCCAAGTGTTCAAGCCACGGGAAGAGGTGTCTAGACCAAGGCCGCAAGAATTTGAAGAGGACTTTGGCCAATTGAAGGATTCACTCAATCTCAAGGCCCCAAACCTACAACAGGGATTCATCTCCACTAGACAAAGCTACCTCGATGGTTAGGAGCGCCGGGGAAAGCCTTCGGCGAGGTATGAATCCAAACTAAGCTTAGTGAGAGTTTTCTTTGGTCCCTTTTGAAGGGAATTATAATCCCATTGCATTTTGACAGTTAGATCTTTATCTCCTTGTATGTTGATGGTGTGGGTTCAATTTTAGCTCAATCCAAGCTCAATCGAGCTTAGATCAAGCTACGAAAGATGGACGGTGGCCATCTCCCGCAGTTGAGCTCAGGGATGAATCATGGATCATACATCTGTGCATTTTGGATGGACGATCCTGATTAATCCATGTTAAATCCACAAATTTATCCCTTTAATAGTGCGAGCTTGATCTTGACCGTCCAATCTTTAATTGGACGGTCCAAGGGAAAGCGAATAACTCCTGTTGACTGTGCAGCCAATGTGATAACTTAAATAACTAATCTCATCACACTATGTGGAAAGCGCATACCGCATCAGTGGTCCACGTGGCATCGATAGGATTAGTTATATAATTAGGGATTTAATAAAGTTTTAATCACAGAATCTTCAAATATTCATTGCTAAATGTAAAAAAATCAGAAAATACAAACTCA
Organism: Cymbidium sinense; assembly: GCA_021442155.1. NCBI lineage: Eukaryota > Viridiplantae > Streptophyta > Magnoliopsida > Asparagales > Orchidaceae > Cymbidium > Cymbidium sinense. The sequence continues at coordinate 80,046,014 of CM038220.1, forward strand.
AATTCATTTTGAGGATATTTTTTGAATTTGAATTTTATTAGAAATATAATTATGTTAATTACTCCATAATTATTCCATTGATTAATTACAAGCTTCTCAAGTAAATTTAGTGGGATGACTTTTGCCACCCCAAATTTTCTTGAAATTTATTAATTGTTTAATTAGGGTAATTGCTTAGTTCAATCCTAATTACTCTCTTAACTAATTAAATAATTAATTAATATTTTAAATAATGATATCTTCATTAATTAAGTTTGATAATTACCTTATAACAATGAATGGACTTAGAGAATGAGATTAGGAGCTTTCTCCCAAATCTTTTCCCCTAAGTTTATTTGATTTTGGATATAGATCTAATTAAGGTGCAAATTAATTAAATAGTTTAATCACTTTGTTAAATGGTTTAATTAATCAAAAATAAAAAATCAAGTTAATCCATAAACTTAATAACTTAATCAATTCCTTCTTGGGTAGATACTTAGGTGTTCAATAACTTAAGTAGCTTAAGGAAATCGTACCTAACCCACATGTGTGGGAAGGGTTATGAAAGTACTTCAATTAAACCCGTTAGCTTAATTAATCATTAATTGTGAGCCAAATGCATTAGGCTCCTTTCATTCTTAGGTGCATTGCTGATTTAAATTCCTTATGTTTTATGTCATACATTGGCTCATAATTATTTGATTAAATATGTTAAAGTGGTGTAGGTGAGGGGTAATTAATGAACTTAATTCACACCTTAACCTAAACAAAAATATAAAATCAATCTAATGGTTCAAAAAATCAAACTAAATCAACTCACACGTGGTGGAATGGTTTTGGACCAGCAAAAAATTTTACATTTCCTAAGTTCAAATCAAACTCAAAACAAAATCAAAATTTCCTTAAACCAACTTTGATTCACTTTAAGTAATCTTATTCCATAGGATTGTCTTTAGGAATTAATTAGGGTGAGTGAAATTATATGTTGACATCACTTTAATTCTTTCCTAGCATGATAAATGTGCATGTCATATGAAAATCATGCATTCATGTTTTTTGAAAAATCAAATTAAAATGAAATATTTCCTTTATGTCAAATTGCATGTTTTGGCTAAAGTAAGAATATGAGTGGCCATTATCACTACTAAATCAAAAACTATTTTTTAAAATTTATAAATCAAGCATTACAAATAAAAGGTATGCTACTTATACATATTTATAAGCATGTATGTGAATAGTATAAAATTTGCAAAGTGCATAGTCCATTTGACATAGGTTTGCATAGAATTTGCAAAGTGCATAGTCCATTTGAAAAGGACATAACACTTGCTTAAATCCATTCCTATACACTCCTATGTCTTGACTTAAAAAGGAATTCCACATCACACATATAAATTAATCAACCAAAATCAAACAAACAAATACAAACCTTTTGCATGATTCTCTTTCTATGCATTTCTTTTGTACATGCACATGTATTTAAGAAAAGTGGTATATTAGTCTAGACACCTGGGTTTGAGGCTTTAAGTAGCCTAAGTAGGTACCTGCACCCCGGTGTAGAACAATGGTGCCATACTCACTTATGTCTTTCGTACTTGTAAATGTGCATATGAAAAATGGATAAAAGAATCACCATTTTTCTACTTCATAAAATCATGCATCATGAAACATTCCAAATTTTCTTAAGCAATATCCCTTAGCATTCATCATTAAGGTGTGATAACATTTCCATTTGCATGTATAGATATGCTTTGCATCCATCCATATGCTTGTTACACATGTTGGAAAGAAATAAAGTATTGTGTGTTCGATGATAGTAATTCACTTTACTTAATCTTAAAATACCTTTCTTATTTGAATGGGTTTGTTTAGAGTCCATCTAAACTTAGGAGTAATTAAAATACATAATAAAGCATTCACTTAAGAAAAGTCATTAATGAATCTACCTTAGAAATCACTTAAGGTAGGGATGAAGGAGAAGTTCTCTCCTCTTTTCTTCCCATCACAACCTTTAGTAATTAAGAGTAGGTTCATTCAAACCAAATTAAATCACAAAATAAAATCAATAAAATCAACTAAATTACTTAAATAAAACCACCCTCTAAGTTTAACTCTTCATGCTTTGAAAACTCTAACCTTAAAGCCTAGCTAAGACGTACCACACAAGCCTTTTATGACACACACATTAGACTAAGTCACCATTTCTAGTCCTATGTTAAGGAGGTACATGATTTGATGTTTGCTTTTATTTTATGATGTGATGTTTTAGTCTGAATGTTATGGTGTATGTGCATAGATTGAATGGTAGGACGATCTTAGTTTAGCCATTATTTCTATAGGGGATTGTGCTTAAGGGGCGCTATAATAAAAAAAATATATAACTACTTTTGCTATGCAGGTTGCTTATACCCCTAAGCATAATCCAAAATAGGCCAGGTGGACTTGGTTACCCATGTGTGGGGTTCTAAGTCCAATTTGTTCATATACATGCTGGAGATTATGTGGTTTTTTTAGCTAATCTCTATTTTGCAGGTATTAGTTAGAATTTTCTTTCCATTTTTCAGGTAGTTTTACAAATTAGGATTTGGAATGAATGTTATGGGAGATTAGGATGAGCATTGATTATAAGACTATATCTTATGTACCATGTGAAGCCTTTAGAGCATCCACATTCTATCCAACTAAAAGAAAAAAGAAAGAAAGAAGAAAGAAGAAAAGAGGAAAGAAGAAAAAAAGATCCCCATAACATGAATTCCTTGCTTAATTGTAATTAATTAATTTATAATCCGGGTTGTATAAGGGTGGAGCTCAGCTACCCAATTTATTTTTGGGTTTATGTGCCAGAGCCCAATCACACTTTCCCTCTTATTCTTTTGCGATAGCTTTATAAATTATTTGATATTTATTTAGCTTGTGCATTGTAAATGACATGATTTTCCTAGTTTCTTAATTGCTTGATGGTTGTTGTATGGCCTGGATGATGATTAGGCTCTTAGGGAAGAATAAATTTTCTATCAAATTAATCAATTCAAAACTAAAAATTAAATAATTCATAACCTCACTTAAAACTTAATTTATAAATCAAGATAAAACAATTTGTAACCCTTTAGTTGGATGTTGTATTTTCTTTCTCACATCATGCATAAAAGCCATATTATTTCACTCTTGATTTGGAGGACTTTCACCAGTGCTAGGGAACTTGGCTTGACCATTGAGAACCATGGTGGAAACACACTTCCTTCTTGTTAATTTTGACCCATAATCTAATTTCTCATGCACTAGGCATATGAATCCTATAGCCTGAGTCAAATCAATTGTCCATAATGAAAATATGTCATATAAAAAATTTGCATTAGATTTAATTCATTAATCATGTCCTACATGATCTAGTCTCTTAGAGAGTGTGTTTAAGGACTTAGTCTCTTTCTAAATAAATAATAGCTTAGCTATCTTGCAAAAGTATATGACTTTCCTACATGAATTTAAAATCATAGGAGTTAGTTGGTGGCCATCCCCAAGCGATTGTAAGTCCAACAGTTGGGTGGTTTATCCTCTCTTGTGGAGGTAAACCATATGCCCATTTTCATCTTAGATTCAGGTCGTGCTTTGGCCCTTGCCAAAGCTCCATAGATTTAGGTTCTAAGGTTGGTTCTCACCTCTGCGGGCTACAAGCATAAATCCTCACCTCTTAGGCATTTTCCATTACCTTGTATTGTGGAATTGTAACCCCTAGATTTCTAATAAAAATTTAACTCAAAATAAATAAATCTCTTCAATTTCAAAAATGCAAAGCCCAATCACAGGATAATTTGAGATGCTTGCTAGGTTTCCTAACATCGTAAGCATCTCTTACTTATCTTCCTTTGGTCTCGATAATAACTCTCTTCTCTTGATCAATCCCAGTTGATCTTCCAAAATTAAACCAATTGATTGATAGTCCTTTCTTTGAAATCTTTGAAGACATTGATCATTTATCTTAATTGAGAGTATTCCTAAGGAATCTCATTCCTTAAGATGTAATTAACTATGGGGGCTTGCCTCCATAGGAACTTAACGAACCCAATTTAAAATAAACCCTACTTTACTTTTTCATGTAAAGTAGGGGAGGAATCTCTGTTACATACAAAGACTCATAGTCTTTAAGAGTCCTTATTTAGGTGATTATGTCCATTGTAGGGTGGTGACTTCTATCTTTAGAGATAGTTCACCTTTCCTCAATGTTATCCCCAATCACCCTAATAAGAACATCTATGGATCTACGTGGTGTCCCAATAAGGCGTATATTTTTATTTTTATTTATCCTTTCAAAGGATAGATGAAGACGAGAATATTTCACCACAAATTTTTCTGGTGACTCCACTAGGGATGGTTTATCTCTCCATCTTTGGTAAATGATCATTGTCTTCACGTGATAGTGGATTTGTATTTCATACGAGTCCGAGATTATCTTTCTTTTTCGTTAGCACTTAGCTTATTTCATCCTTAAGCTAAGCCTAGCCAACATCTTTAGGTTTTAGGACCTCACTCCATGTAGGTCTTAAAACCCCTGTTGGGTTTCCCCAATAGGTGTAAAAATTTAATAAAAAGAAATAACTAAAGTCTTCCTTCTTACCATTTCTATGGTAAGGTAAGGTTCATTCCAAAAATAAATAATAAAATAAATCCTTCATAAAAATAATAATTTCTAAAAATAATTTTTCAAAATGCACATAATAAAATGTTGACACATAAATTTTCATAAATCAATCTCATCTAACAATCTTCATCATTATTATATGTAAGATATTTCCCAAAATTAAATCAACAATCATTCTTTTCAAAAAGCACAAGTGAACTTCCTCATTAAATTTATTGAATGTGGATTTCACTTTCCAAAAATCAAAATCACCAATCATATTTTTAAAATGCACAAGTGAACACTTTCAGTCAATATACCCAAATTTTATTGAATGAAGGTCTTCATTTTTAATCAAAATCAGCAATCATATTTTCAAGAAGCATAAATGAACATCTTCACTCAATTCATTTTGATGAAGATTTTATTTTCAAAAATCCAAAATCATATTTCCAAAAAGAATGAATGAGCATCCTCATTCAATTTATTGAATGAAGATTTCATTTTCCAAAAATAAAATCAATAATCATCTTTTCAAAAATGAAACAACATTTGGATATTTCATTTAGCATACCTAAATTTGCTAATGAGAATCCTCTTTTTCAAAATCAAAAATCAAAACAAAATTTGGATTTTTCATTTAGCATGCCCAAATTTGCTAAATGAAAATCATCGCTTTCAAAATCAAAAATCAAAACATGAAACATTTGGATCTTTCATTTAGCGTACCCAAATGTGCTAAATGAAAATCCTCCCTTTCAAAATCAAAGCATCAAAACATGAGACATTTGGATTTTTCATTTTGCATACCCAAATTTGCTAAGTGAAAAATCCTCTTTTCAAAAAAAAAAAAAAATAAATAAATAAAAAAATCAAAACATCAAAACATAAAACACATGGATCTCTTTTATTTAACATACCTAAAATTGCTAAGTAAAGAATCATATTTTCAAAAATTATCAAAAACTAAACACATTTGAATTTCTTTAGCATTCCTAAATTTGTTAAGAATCCTCTTTTCGAAAATCACCAAAAACAAAACACCTTAGGACTTCTTTTATTTAGCATACCTAAATTTGCTAAGTAAAGGATCCTATTTTCAAGAATTATGAAAAACTAAACACATTTAGATTTTATTTAGCATACCTAAATTTGCTAAGAATCCTCTTTCCAAAAAGAACAAAAACAAAATACATTTGGATTTCCTATCTAGCATACCTAAATTTGTTAAGTAGGAATCCTCTTTTCAAAATAAAAAAGAACAAAATCAAAAGCCCATTTGGGTTTTCTATTTAGCATACCTAAATTTGCTAATTAGAAATCCTCTTTCAAAATCAAAAGAATAAAATCAATCACATGGAATTCTTTTATTTAGCATACCTAAATTTGCCAAGTAGAGGATTCTGTTTTCAAAAATCACAAAAATAAAGCACATTTTGGATTTCTTTAGCATACTTAAATTTGCTAGGAATCCTCTTTTCATAAAGAACAAAATCAAAAGCACATTTGGATTTCCTATCTAGCATACCTAAATTTACTAAGTAGGAATCCTCTTTTCAAAATCAAAAGCACATTTGGATTTTCAATTTAACATACCTAAATTTGCTAAGTAGAAATCCTCTTTCAAAATCAAAAGAACAAAATCAATCACATAGGATCCTTTATTTAGCATACCTAAATTTTCTAAGTAAAGATCCTCTTTTCAAAAATAAAACAAAAAATTTAAATTCTTCATTTAGCATACCCAAATTTGCTAAGTAAAGAGTTCACCTTCAAATTCTCATAATTCACAAATAAGCAAAAGAAAAAGAGAAAATTATTTTCAAACACCTCACTTAGCATATCCAAATTTGCTAAGTGAATTTCAAAATCAAATCCATGCGAAATCAATTGACCCTTTACTTTAACATACCCAAATTTGTTAAATGAAGGGTCCTCAAATAATCAAAAACTCAAATTCAAATATGAACCTATGGAATCATTCATCTCTCCAAAAATATTTGAACCCATTGTCAACATACATAAATTTGTTGAAAATGGATTCCAAATTCAAAAATCTCTTCTCAAAATCAAAAGTCAAAAACCTTTCTTCAAAATCGAAGAACCCTATTTAACATATTCAAATTGTTGAGTGTTGGTTCAAATTCTAAAAAATGAATTAAAGCATGAATCTGATTCAAACTTATTTTCAACATTGCAGACTTTCAGTTAGTTCTTAGTCAGTTTCAGCTTAGCTCAGTTCAGTAAGATGACAACACCAAAGTTCCTATTCACTTTTTCTTATGGGATGGATTTGGCGTTGGATCAGGCCAGCCTCCCAAGATCTAACTATGCCCACCTCATCCACTTTGGCCATGGCTTTGAGGGGGACAGGATCACATGTGAGGGTACCAGCCTCACGACAGTCAGCTGGAGCATGGTGACTAGACAGAAGCCAATCATTCAGGTCGAGATGCCATCAGATGCAGAGATTTCTTCATGGAAGAGGAAGGCTATGGCAGTTCCCACAGCAGCAGGAGTGTTAGCGCCTGTGCACCCAGTGGTTTCCCATTCTACCCTGGTGCGGCCTAGCACCCACTCTTTGGATTCCTCTAAGGGGAAGGCTCCCTTGATTCCATGGATTATCTCCCCTGCCTTCGAGGTTGGGCTTAGTTCCCATACTGCTCAACCTACTGGGACTCAACATAGGAACAAGAACCGCATGATCAAGCGGTATCACACTCGCATAGAGAGAGCTAGAGGCAGCTACACAGTTTGTAGTTGAGGAGACACCTAGGATAGTCTCTCCTCTCATCATGGAGAATAAATTTCACCCTCTCTCTGGTTCTGATAGAGAGGATGTCAGGAGGATTACAGCTTCACCTCCTCCAACAGTACAGTTTCAGGCTCCTATCACTGAGAGGAGGGGGTCATATGTGAGCCTAATATTAGCTCTTCATTGAGTCAACGGAGCCTACAGATGATTAGAGCCTGGGGCTCAATTTTATTTGAGATCAGTTATCCCTCACAGCAGGAAGGCAGATCAAGGGGAGAGGCCAAGGAGGCCCATACATGATCACCGGGAGGGAGGTACAAATATGTGGGCCCTACACTTGTATACTTTTCTATCGACGCGTCTTGACATCATACGACAATATCTTATTGATGGGGACTACCCATCACAGGAGAGGAGCTCCTTTCTCGAGAGAGTTGGTGGTACCTCAACCACACCGCTCTACCCCTCGTCCACCATCTCTGATCTAGGTTCCATCATCTACCATTCCAGCAAAGGCCATGAAGGCCACATCTGGGGAGAAGAGAACCCCATTGGTGATCCAACTACAGTCAAGAGATCCCGTTCCATCTACACCGCCTACTGTGATGAGGATGAGCTCTCCTGCTCGACCTTCTACCCTAGTTATGGTGAAGAAGGAATGGAGACCACGGAGCATTGTAGTCATGCCATCACCTCCACCACTACAGCAGGCTATGGAGATAGCGGTAGTCGAGGGAGGAGGGGATAAATCGGTTGCCCCCATGGCCATATATCCTCCTAGGAGTGCTACTCCACCCATATCCAGTGACAGCCAGGAGCATCTTTCTTCTAATGAGCATAGCCCTCATAGGGTTATCTCTCAAGCAATAGCAGAAATCAGATGTATATCTGTTCATGACAATGATCCTATTACAAGCTAGCCTCAATCTTTTATACCTGTCAGCCAGACCGATCCCTTGATGATATTGTAGCTCAGTATCTAGTGGAGAAGAAGGAAATCTTAGGATATGCTTGGTCTGATTTAGAGGATGAGATGGTCAATTTTGATCCGAAAGAAGATGATCTATTAGAGGATTCAACGGGGGTACACATGGTAGATACTAGGGGCTCACTCCTCCATGATTAATAAAATTTGGAAGGTGATGCGGTAGAACAGGATGAGACAGCCTAGTCGACCCAACACCTCCTACAACAAATAAAGCAAAAGGATGAACAAATAGATAGGATAGGGAAGAGGCTTGAATACTTGCTGGCAATAATTTTAGCATTACAGAATCAAGCCATAGCAGCACATCCTATCATTGTAGAAATAGGTCCACCTGATTTGTTGCATGTCTTGGATCAAACTAAGACTACACCGCCAGTAGAGCAGGGCAACACTAGCTTATGTAGGAAGGTAGTGGATAGTACCTCCATATAAGAAAAGGACATTAAAATCATGGTTGAGTAGCAAGTGAATGGCTCAAGCCTGAGGAGGGTCATCAGTTCCAAAGGGCAGACCCTACCAAGGGGGATTTGATGTCATCCAATATCCTAAGGGTATCATGCCACCTTCTTTAAAAAGCTTCAATGGCAGTGGGAACCCGAGGTAGCACATAGCGTATTTCAGGTCTAGTTGTTGCAATGCCGGTGGCATTGATGTTTTACTTTTCCATCTCTTTGTCAGTAGCTTAACGGGTATAGCCTTTGATTAATACGCTGAACTTTTCAATTATTTAGTGAAGACTTTCGTTGAGTTGGAATAACTCTTCATCAAGTGGTTTGTTGGAGCTCAGTAAAGGATGACTGTAGGCAATCTTGTTGTGGCTCAATAATACCTTGGTGAGTCCCTCATTGATTATATTCTCAGATGACATAATTTGAGTATGAAATACGAGCCACAGTTGTCTGAACATCATGCCATCGAGATTCTACTAAGATATTTCTATGGCCTGGTCGCCTTCATGTTCAAAGGTTTCACCATCAAAACTTTTGAGAAGCTAATCAATAAGGCGACTAGTTTATAAGGAGAAGCTAAACAGTTGCCTTTTTCAGATCAACCAACAAAGCCGAAGCCTTAGAAGATGTATGAGAAGAAACTAGGAGCAGTGACAGTAGTAGATAAGGGGAAACAGCCAGCCAGAGAGTAGTACGAGAGACCTCGAGCTCCACAGCCATCACTTCCACCTTCTCTACCACCGCCTAGGCTATCCTACCAGCCACCACAACAGCCTCCACTGCCTTCACCGCCTCCTCCTTAGTGACATCCACAGTAGCAGCAGTACACATACCTGCTGCGAGATAGCTACCATCTACATACTCTTATGGATAAGCTAAAGAAACCATATTTAATTAAGAGAGAGATAGTTAGAAAAATCTTTAAGAATATCGTAAAGAAACCTAACTTTTAGCTACCCGAACCTAAAAGGCCGGAGGAAGTGGGAAAAAGCAATGATCTTAACTTTTGCTCCTACCACCGCATGTTAGGTCATGTTTTAGAGGATTGCTTTACATTTAAGGACTGGCTTGTGCATATCTTTAAGATAGGTGTCGTAGTTATCCCAAAGGAATACCTTATGGAACAACCATCCAGTTTCATTTGGGTAATCCTTGGGGATACTTGCGATCCTTCCAAAACTAAAGATGGTTGTGACATCGCCTTATCCCGAACCTCTAAGAAAATTGCTTCCAAAATAAAAAACTTTCCCTGCAGGTGCCTGATGTAGCTCGAACCTCCAACATCAAGGAAGGTTTGCAAGTTGTCTAAGATAACTTATGGAAAGAGGGAGTTCAACATAGCCAACGGGATAGCCAAACACAACCACTGAGCCCATCCTTCACCACAATTAGCTAGCACCTCTACTTCATAGCTCTTCCTTCCTAGTAGACATCTTGTATTCAGATGAGGGAATCCCTCACCACTTATTTTCGATTTTTACTATGTACCTCTTTCAAAATTTAAGAAATCAAGGAATAAAGTTAGTTTGAATTACATCTGTGTCGCTTTAGATGGGTTGTCTAACTCTATTCTTCAAGAAAACTCTTCAAGCCTAAATAAAAACTATAACAACTCTGATCTTTCCTTTTCTGATTCAGTGATGGACTTTCCTTCTCTGAATAATATGGGTTCACCACTTGAGATAGACTTGGAATCATCTAAATTCGAGCGTCCTATAGGAGAAGTTGTAGGTGAGCCTGACGAGCAGGTGGAATCTTCCACTAGCTTGCCACAAGAGATCACTGAAGTCAACCTCCATAGTGGAAATGTTCTAACTCCTAGGGAAAAACTTCAAGATAAGGGAAAATAAGTCGTTAGTATCGGCGATCAAGAAGTTCCTCCATAGGATGCTGCACCCATGGATATGCTTGTGGAGGACCAGCCCAAAGTGGATTACAATGTCCTCTCTCACCTGAGAAAGTTGCCATCTAAGTTAAGTATATATGATGCTTGTCTTATCCAAATAGATGAGGGAATCATTAATCAAGGCTCTTCTTATTCTTGAAATATGCTTAACTCAGCTGACCGCTATTGGAGAGGAGACACATTATTCCAGAGAAGCCTAGAGAATCACCTTCATAGATGAAGACCTTCTTCTAGGGGACATGGAGCACAACCGTCCCCTTTACATTACAGTGGACATGGGAAGATTCAGACTTTCCAAGGTTCTTGTTGATCTAAGTGCATCGGTGAACGTTATGAGTCTGAAGACCCTTGTCTACTTGAAGATTGACATCTTCACACTTCGAGGAGATCATATGATGTTGAGAGGATTCAAAGAACAAGGTGGGAGGGCTTTAGGTTCCATAGTGTTACCTTTGGAGATAGGGGAATGAAAGACTGAAGCAAAATTCTATATAATTGATTCGAATACTTCATTCACAGCTTGCTCGGTAGGCCATGGATACATAAAAATAAGATGATTCTATCCTCCCTCCATTAGTGCATCAAGTTTAGAAGGGTCGAAATGTCAAAGGAGATGAAAATCCATTTTCAGTTAGAGAGGTTGAGATATATGAAGATACAACCTACTATCTTTCTCAAAACACCTTTTCTCATGAACTCAGTCAAAACTCAAATTCAAAAGCAAAAGAAAAAGAAGAAAGAGAAAAAGAAAAAGAAAAAGAAAAAGAAAAATGAAAGAACAAGTGAATGAGAAAAGGATACTAAGGAGGAAGTAGAGCCGCATGTCACATTCCACCCACAGTCCATTCCATCATATGGACATATGGGTAGAATGACTCGACCTCCCCCAGATAGAAGTAGAGGTAGAGGTAGTTCCAGAGGTGAAAGACCCCATGGTTGGCCACTAGCCAATAGGGGTTATATTCCAGTTCGTAGGAGTACCCCTACTATTCACATAAACTTAGAATCCAGCTTGGAGGATGAGTCTAATGTGATTAGCATACCAAGCAACCCTTCTCAATGGGTTTCCTTGGAGGTGTCGTTCAAGCTGGAAAATGATGAAGAACATGCCTCCAGATAAAGCACGCATGTATTCGAATCAAAGTTATGTGAAAATATCAGACAACAGTTGGGAACCTTAGCTCTAACCTCACTTTTCTGTCAAAAAAGTTGAAGGTTTAGTACTTAAGGAAGCCCCTTGGTCTTCCATTATTGTGAAGCCAAAGAGATTCCTATTGGGATCATGATCCTCAAGTCTTAAAGCTGATGTAGAACATGAGGATAATTCATTTAAAGACTTAATGAAATTGGCTTTTGATTGGTATTCTCCTTGTGTTCTTAATCTTGCAAAGAAGGGTTTGATTCCTTATACATGGTCTAAGAACATGTTAAAATATTTCAAAAAGCTATTTAACAACAAAGGCAGGGAAGCACAATGAAGATCATGGTTAGGATTTGGTATAGTAGGTCTATTCGATGACGACGATTACTACTTAGTTATCGCCAATCATCTGAAATTTGATAGGTTATTTTCACACTACACTAACTCTTACGAAGATGTGTGTTTAGAAATTTCAGATAATCCAGATGATCTTCAAATCAAAGATGCACTGCCAGAATTTGAAGAAGAAATCCATTCAACAATAGACAAATTAAATAAATCAACCTCGGGATGGAAGAAGATCCATGCCTGACGTACATCAGCTCATTGGTAAATGAAGAAGAAACCAATAACTTAGTTAGACTATTGATTAAGTTTAAAGACTGCTTTGCATGGAGATATGAAGAGATGCTCAAATTATCTCCTAATGTAGCGGTCCACAAGCTAGCAATAGACCATAATGCCAACCCTATCAAGCAAGCTCATAGACGCATGCGATTAGAAATCTAACAACAGGTCATTTTTGAAGTCAAGAAACTTATCGATGCTGGTTTCATCAGGAAAGAAAGCCACCTTACCTGGTTAGCTAGTGTCGTGCCAGTTAAGAAAAAAATGGCCAAATTTGCATATGCGTCGATTTCACGAACTTAAATAAGGCATGCCCTAAGGATGAGTTTCCTTTTCCTATACCATAATTAATGGCGGACATCGCCTCATCTCATTCAATTTTCTCATTCATGTATGGGTCATCTGGCTATAAACAAATCAAGATGGCCCTCGAGGATGAAAGAAATACTACTTTTTGAACCCCGATCAGAATCTATTGTTATAGAGTCATGCCTTTCGGCCTTAAAAATACTGGTGCTACATACCAATGGGTCATGACTCAGATCTTCAACGTACTCATCCATCATCAAGTTGAGTGCTATATTGATGATCTCGTAGTCAAAAGCAAAGAAAAGGAAGACCATCTCTTTGACTTGAGAGTAGTTTTTGAACGATTAAGTTTAACCTAAAAATGAAGCCCCTAAAGTGTGCATTCGGAGTAGCTTCAAGGAAGTTCCTTATGATTGTTGTCTGACACCGAATAATAGAAATAGATCTAGAAAAGATCAAAGCTATCTTAGAAATGCCACCTCCTAAAACCCTAACACAACTTAGATCTTTCTAAGGATGGTTGGCATATTTAAGATGCTTTATCTCCAACCTATCAAGGAGATGCAAGCCATTCTCAAAACTTATCAGAAAGGATGCCAAGTTCAAGTGGGATGACAAGTGCTATCATGCCTTCAAAGATATCAAACAATATTTGATGAAGCGTCCAGTTTTAGCAGCCCCTATCCAGGGCATGCCATTGATCCTCTACATAGCTACATTGGATGACTCCCTTAGTGCTTTGTTGGCCCAAACCAATGATGAAGGGAAAAAGAATGCTCTCTACTACCTCAGCTGTCATTTGATCCCAGCTATTGAGAAACATTGCCTAGCTTTAATCTTTGCATCCTAAAAGCTATGGAATTATATTCTTTCTCTTAAGGTGGATTTGATTTCAACAATCAATCCACTGCCATGACATGGCTGACATTATCTAGACAGTTGGCATGTTGGTCCATGATTCTCTCATAATTTGATATCACATTAGTACCCCTCCATGCGGTGAAAGGACAAGCACTAGTGGATTTCTTAGTAGCACACCCACTTCATGCTGATTCTCTGCTTAGTGACGAACTCCCTGATGAACAAATCATGAACTTAGGGGCAGTTGAAAGTCACCGTTGGGAGATGTATTTTGATGGTGCAGCTTCCTTTCATAAAGGAGAAGCAACACAATCTACTCTTCCAGGAAAGGCATGGGTAGGAATAGTTCTCTTATCTCCAAACAATAATGAATGAGATTGTCATACTATCTTTCCAATCCTTGAACCAACAACAAAGTCGATTATAAGGTTTTGATTATTGATTTGGAGTTAGCTATCACAACATGTTCCAAAAGCATCAATATCTACAGGGATTCTCAAATTGCTGGGTCCTACGAGGTTCTCAAACCCAAGCTTCATCATTACCATGAGTAAACCATGAAGTTGTTGGCCCAGATCCCTGAGGTCACCATCTACAAGGTCCCTTGAGAAGAGAATGCTACAGTAGATGCTTTGGCTAAATTTGCTAAAGAATTGGCATGTTCAGAAGACGAGTCCATTCCAATAAGGGTCTAAAATAGATAAGTCTTATCTCTTATTGACGCTGAACTTGTCGAGAGACTTCTCAACAAGTTGGTAGGGCTTCTGGATGATCAGAGTCCAAAGCCTAGTTTGACACACGATCAGTCATTCCTTGCACCATAGAAGAGCATATCCGACTGGAGAGGGCCAAAGAAGATCACCTCATGTTAGAGAGAGGTGAAGATTTGCTTGACTCAGCCTCGTTTTCCCTGACCCCATACCCACGCTGGTCATATTGATAGCATTGTAATGATCGGTACTACCCATCATGGGAGGAGGGCTCCCGCATAGAGAGAGTTGGTGGTGCCTCCATCACACTGCTCCACTCCATGTCTACCATCACCAGTGCAAGTTCCATCTTCTACAATTCCATCTAAAGCCATTAAGGAAACATCAGGGGAAAAGAAATCCCCACTGGCTGCCAAGGGATCCCATTTCATCTACATCACCGACTGAGGTAAGGGCATGCACTCCTGCTCGACCTCCTACTTCAGTTGTGGTGAAGAGGGAGTGGCAGCCTCATAGAATCATAGTCATGCCATCACCACCACCACTGTAGCAGATCATAGAGATAACAGTAGTAGGGGGAGAAAGAGATAGTTCTATTGTCCCCATGGCAATAGATCCTCCCAGGAGCAGCACTCTTCCCACATCAGGTGATAGTCATGAGCATGTATCCTCCAGTTAACGTAGCACTCACGAGATTAGCACTCCAGTAGCAGGGGAGGTTAGATATATCTCTATTCATGAACATGATCCTACCACCTGTTGTTGACCTCATTTTTAGAATGAGCTCTCAACCCCTCTATCTTAGACATAGGATTCCTCTTAGACATTGAGATTTTCTTAGTTTTAAGATACTTTTAGTGATTAGGTGAACATGTAACCTAAACTTAGAGACTTAGAAGAGTTAACCATAAGAATAGGTCATGCCGTAGGGGTGTTAGGAAAGCTTGCCTACCTTATAGCTTGAACCAAATCCTCACTTCCTTCTTTCAAGTCAAATTCCAAATTCAAAGTCAAAAACCAAACTCATATTAACTTCAACTCCAAATCAAACCTTGAATAAATTCAATGGATTTTCTCAAATCATGAATCAATTCCAAATGATTGAAATCCATGATCAAGTCCAAAATCTTTCTTAAGTACTTTGATTCTTATCTTATGGACTTAGCTCAAATCAAATCCAAATCAATTCAAAATCAAGAAATTTTCTCACAACCCATTTATATTCTCATTTATATCCACAAATATAAATGAAATATAAATTCAAATAACCAAAACTAAATCCAAAACTCAAATCAAAATTCCAAAAACCTTTCCTAAGCCTGTTGATTCCATCTTATGGACTTAGCTCAAATCAAATTCAAATCACTTCAAATTAAAGAAATTTTCTCATAACTCATTTAAATTCTCAATTGTATTTACAAATATAAATGAAACATAAATTGAAATACCCAAAACCGAATTCAAAACTCAAACTCAAATCTAACATAAATCCAACCTATGCTTCTTCAAGTCAAATCCTTGAACTTAGCCAAATCAAACTCAAATCATGCCAAAATCTTGATTTTTATTTATGATTCAATCAATACTTCAATCATTAATCCCAATATAAATATGAACTTCAATCATCAAACCAAAACTAAATTCAAAACTCAAACACAAGTTAAACTCATGTTCACCCTTTGCACTTGAAATTGTCAAACGAATAAAAACCCATTTGACTTCAAATCACTTGCAAAAAGATTTATATTTCAATCATAAGTCCATTTGTGAGTTCAACCAAACTTGAATAAAGGCTTAATCAAGCCAATTGCCTCACTTAGGGTCACTTGATTGAAAGTTACCTAAAGTACCCCTTAGGAGCCAAATTCTAATCCTAACCAAATTGGATTGAACTAAGCCCACCTAAGTCTCACATTGTGAACAAAAATCATCATAAATGATCAATCACTCAAATTGGGTTAAACCAAGTCAAACCTAAGGGTTGACCAAGCAACACTTAGCCCAAACCAAACCTAAACTAGCCAAAATCCGCCATTAGACAAATTGATTAAAACCATTGATCAAAGTTAATTCATGATCAATGTTTGAACTTGACCAAGTCATCATTTGAGCCTAACCTAGGCCAATTGGTCACTTCACCCAAGTTAACCCAAGTTGACCTAAAAAGTCAAAATAGGTTAAAACTTGATCTAAGCCAAATCAACTGCGACCAATGGGTCAAATTCATTCTAAACCACTTGTTGAACTTGACCAAACTATCAATTGGCCAATTAGACCCAACCTAGCCCAATTGATCATGAACCCATCTTGACCTAAAAGGTCAAATGAACCAAAATCAAACTAAATCAAAATTGATTGAAACCAAAGCTTGCAAAACATTTCAAATGACTAACCAAACCTAAATCAACCCATGACCTAACCTAATTAGGTCAACAATAACAACAACAACAATAATAACAAGCCTTTATCCCACTAAGCGGGGTCGGCTACATGAATCCTTCATCTCCATTGTGTCGTATTATGTGTCATCATTTAATTCAAGTATACTAAGGTCATTTTTTATACATCTTAACTGAGTCTTTTTAGGTATACCTTTACCTTTCTTAACATAAGGCAAATCTAAAGCATCTACTCTCCTAATTGAGTCATCGGATGGCTGACACTTTATGTGGCCAAACCATCTAAGGCGACTCTCTCTAATCTTATTTGCCACTGGAGCTACTCCAATTTTTTCTCGAACATACTCATTTCACATTTTATCTTTAATAGTAAAGCCACTCATCCACCTGAGCATCCTCATCTCTGTAACACTTAACTTAGTCTTATGCTTCTCTTTTATTGGCCAACATTCTACACCATAAGTCATTATAGGTCTTACCACCATCTTATAAAATTTTCCCTTAAGTTTAAGTGGAACTTTTCTATCACACAATAGATCAAATGCATTCCCCCACATTAACCATCCAACTTGAGTTCTACTAATAAAATCTCCATCTATATCAGCATTAATTATAATAATAGAGCCTAAGTTTCTGAATCATTCACTCTTATTAATGACTTGTTCACCTAATGCCACAACACTACCACTAGAACTTCTACAACTAAAATTACACTCCATATATTTAATTTTAGATCTACTAAAATGAAAACCTTTAGACTCTAATGTTGACCTCCATAATTCAAGTTTCTCTTGGACTCCCTCTCTAGTCTTATCAACAAGAAGAATGCCATCAGCAAAAAGCATGCACCAAAGTACATCTTCTTGTAAATGCCTAGTAAGAACATCCATAACTAAAGCAAAAAAGATAAGGGCTTAAAGTTGATCCTTGATGTAATCCAACTGAAATAGGAAAATATTTTGTCAATCCTCGTGTGTTGGGACACAAGTAATCTAGTATATATCTTTAATTACTTAAATATAATCAATATTAACTCCTTTCTATTTTAGAACTCTCCAAAGAACATCTCTTCAAACTTTATCATAAGCTTTCTCTAAATCAATAAATATCATATGTAGATCCTCCTTACTTTCTATACTTCTCCATCAAACCTCTTAACAAATCTATAACATCCATAGTAGAGATCTACCGGCATTAAACCAAGACGTGAGAAACTTTTGTATCACATCGTAATCTATGCTCAGTTAGTCTCTCCCATAATTTTAATGTATGACACATTAACATAATTCCTCTATTATTTGCACACTCTTGTGCATCAACTTTATTCTTAAATATAGGAACCAACAAACTCTTCCTCCACTCATCTGGCATCTTTTTAGTCTTTAAAATAACAGTAAAATTATTTATAAGCCAAGAAATTCCTTGATCTCCTAAACATTTCCACACTTCTATTGGAATATCATCAGGTCTTACTATTTTTCCACATTTCATTTTCTTTAATGCTTCTCTAATTTCAGATTTACTAATACAATGATAAAAATAAAATTCTCTATTTTTTTTAGAGTATTAAGGTTGTTAAAATCAATCATACTTTTAGATTCTTCATTAAAAAAGTTTATCAAAATATCTCATTCACCTATTTTCAATATCTGTTTCTAAGAAAAGCACTTTATTATTTTTATCCTTAATACACCTCCCTTGAACTAGGTCTTTACTTCTCCTATCTCTTTGTTTGGCTAACTTATACATACATCTTTCACCTTCTTTGGTATCTAATCTATTGAATAAATCACTGAAAGTTAAATTTTTTGCATCTATATTACTTTCTTAGAATCTCTACATGCCACTTTATATCTTTCCCAATTCTCTGAGTTTTTACATCAAAATCAAATTTTATAATAATGCTTCTTATTCTTATCTTTCCTTGTACATTCTGTCTCCACCACCAACTATTTTTATTAGAAGAAGCTTTTCCTTTTGATTCTCCAAGCACATTTTTAGCAACTTGCTTAATTTCACTTGCTTTTTTTCCCACATAACATTAGCTTCCTTATGAACATCCCAAATTCTAAGCTCTTGTAGCTTGCTCTTAAAAATATTTTTATTTGGGTTCTTTAAGTGTCCCTATCTAATCTTAGGATAATTATTTGATTTATTTTTCCTCTTACAATCTTTCATCTTAAAATCTAAAACTAACAATCGATGTTGGGTACTTAAACTTTCACTTGAAATGATTTTACAATCTTTACAATCTAAACAATCTATTTTTCTTATCAAAAAATAACCAATTTGAGTTTTACTTGATCCATTTTTATAAGTAATAATATGTTCATCTCTTTTCCTAAATAAAGTATTAGCAACTACAAAATCATAAGCTAAAGCAAAATCTAATATAGTCCTACCTTCTTCATTATTCACTCCAACTCGATAACCACCATGAATACTTTTAAAATCTTCTCCCACTCTACCAACATGTCAATTTAAATCTCCTCCAATAAATACTTTTTCTTCAAGTGGTATCTTTTGTATTAATCTATTTAATTCATTTCAAAATTTTTCTTTTGAGCTTACATCCAAACCTACTTGAGGAGCATAAATACTTATAACATTGATAATCTTAGTATCAATAATAATCTTTAAAGTTATAATTCTATCTCCACATCTATTAATATTTATAACATTATCCTTCAAACTTTTATCTATAATCACACCTACACCATTTCTATTTCTATGTGAATACCAAAGTTTAAAACCTATATCAATCTTTTGGCCTTCTCCTCAACCCATTTAGTTTTTTGAACACATAAAATATTTATCTTTCTATGAACCATAATATCTATTAATTCCATTAATTTACCTATAAGAGTACTTATATTCTAAGTTCATAACCTAATTCTAGTTTCATGGACTAACTTCTTTGCCCACATCCGTTCATAATGTGGGAACCCTTGCTTATTTAACACTACATCCGGGCACCGATGCAGCGGCCCTTGCACATTTTTCATTGTATTCAAGCCACACAACGTGTCATTTCCAAGGGACAACCTTAGCATTAACATAATGATTTAAAGGATTCATGTCATGATTATTTTGACAAGTTTTATGCTGGCTGTTGACTACCTATCGCAACCCTGCACTTTCACATCCGGACTTGAGACCGACAAAGGTAGTGTTAACCTAACCCAATTAGGTTAGATGAGTCAAATTGGTCAACTTGATCCATTTGACCTAAATGAAATCAAATGAACCAAAACCAAATATAAACCAAATTGAACCAAACCAATGATGCCAATACATTTCAAATAGTCATATGAACTTGACCCAACCCTTAATTTGGCCTAATTTGACCAATTGGTCAACTTGGCCCAAGTTGACCCATTTTGACCTAAATGGGTCAACATGAGCCAAATGACATCAAATCAACTCCAAATTCTTTGAAATTTAGACCAATCCAATTTCAAACTATTCTAAATCTGCCCAAAGTGAAATCAAAGTCAAATGATCATTTTACCCCTAGGTCAAGGGGTAACCTATGGCCAATTCCACTTGGAATTTGGTCATATCCTTTTCATTGACACTTGACACCCTCTTAGTGGACCAAGTGGACACTAGTGGGTGTGGTGCACATGAACCAATGGGTTTGGACTAGCCAAACCCAACCCAAGGCCAAAATTGACCACCCCACTCAAAATGAGCACATGGAAATCACTCCTCCACCTCATTTTGCACATGGAAACTTCTCCACTACCTCACTCTGGCCGAACCGAATCACATGCCACTGAAAATGGACTAACCAACTCAAACATTATGATCAATTTGATCAAAATGGCAAAGCCATGCTCGGTTGTTCAATCCTTCTAGGGGGAGATATACTCCTCCTAATTTCATTTCATTTGTAGAAACTCACATTTGATTGAAGCATAGGAACTTAGAGAATGTAATTCCAAGCTCCCCCAAGGTCTTCTAAGCTGCTTTGATTTCTCCATTTCTTAGTTTCTTCAAGCCAAAAATAGGAGAGCTCAAGGATTTCTCCAACTAATCCATCACTCAATTTCAGCTCAATTCCTCCTTCGAGCACCTTGAGGGGATCTAATCGAGCTCACCCAAGTCTTCATCCAAGTGTTGAAGCCATGGGAAGAGGTATTTAGACCAAGGCCATAAGAATTTGAAGAGGTCTTTGGCCAATTGAAGGATTCACTCAATCTCAAGCCCCCAAACCTTCAACAGGGTTTCATCTCCATTAGATGAAGCTATATCGACGGTTGGGAGCTCCAGTGATAGCCTCCGGTGAGGTATGGATCCAAACTGAGCTTAGGGAGAATTTTCTTTGGTCCTTTTTGAAGGGAATTATAATATCATTGCATTTTTATCATTAGATCTTCATCTCTTTGTATGTTGATGGTGTGATTTCAATTTTAGCTCAATCTGAGCTCAATCGAGCTCAGAATAAGACATGGAAGATGGACGGTGGCCATCTCTCACAGGGAAGCTCAAGGATGAATCATGGACCGCCCATCCATGCATTTTGGATGTATGGTTTTGATTAATCCAGATTATATCCACAGATTTATCCCTTTAATACCATGGGCTTGATCTTGACCATCTAATCTTTGATCAGACGGTCCAAGGGAAAGCGTGTAGCGCCGGTGGCTGATTGTGCAGCCGATGTGATAAGTTAAATAACCAATCTCATTATGCCACATGGAAAGCACGCAATCGCATCAGCCGTCCACGTGGCGCCGATGGGATTAGTTATATTATTAGGGATTTAATTAAGTTTTAATAACATAATCTTTAAATATTCATAACTAAATCTAGAAAAATCAAAAAAATACAAACTCAAATGCATTTTGGAGATATTTCAAAGGGGAATAATATAAAATTTAATTCAATTGATATTGAGTAGTGATATTTTCTAAATTTGAGTTTTATTAGAAATATGATTATGTTAATTACTCCCTAATTATTTCATTGATTAATTCCAAACTTCTCAGGTATATTTAGTTAGATGACCTCTACCTCCCCTAATTTTCTTGGAATTTATTAATGGTTTAATTTGGGTAATTGCTTAGTTCACTCCTAATTACTCTCTTAACTATCTAAATGATTAATTAACCTTTTAAATATTATTAAATTAATTAATTAAGTTTGCTAATTACCTTAGAACAATGAATGGACTTAGAGAATGAGATTAGGAGCTTTCTCTTAAATCTTTTCCCCTAAGTTTATTTCATTTTGGATAAAGATCTAATTAAGGTGAAAATTAATTAAACAGTTTAATCGCTTTATTAATTGGCTTAATTGATCAAAATTCAAAAATAAAATTAATCCAAAAGCTTAATAACTTAATCAATTCCTTCTTGGGTAGATACTTAGGTGTTCAATAACCTAAGTAGCTTAAGGAAATCATACCTAACCCACATGTGTGGGAAAAGTTATGAAAGTACTTAAATTAAACCCTTTAGCTTAATTAATCATTAATTGTGAGCCAAATGCATTAGGCTCATTTCATTCTTAGGTGCATTGCTGATTTAAATTCCTTGTGGTTTTATGTCATATATTGGCTCATAATTATTTGATTAAATCTGTTAAAGTGGTGTAAGTGAGGGGTAATTAATGAACTTAATTCACACTTTAACCTAAATAAAAATATAAAATCAATCAAATGGTTCTAAAAATTGAACTAAATCAACTCACACATGAGGAAATGGGTTAGAACTAGCAAACATTTTCATATTTCTAAAATTCAAATCAAACTCAAAATAAAATCAAAATTTCCTTAAACCAACTTTGATTCACTTTAAGTAATCTTATTCCATAGGATTGCCTTTAGGACTTAATTAGGGTGAGTGAAATTGCATGCTTACATCACTTTTCTTCTTTCATAGCATGCTAAATGTGTACGTCACATGAAAATCATGCATTCATGTATTTTGAAAAATCAAATTAAAATGAAATATTTCCTTTATATCAAATTGCATGTTTGGGCTAAAGTAAGAATATGAGTGACTATTATCACTACTAAATCAAAAACTATTTTCTAAAATTTATAAATCGAACATTACAAATGAAAGGTATGCTACTTATAAAGATTTATAAGCTTGCATGTGAATAGTATAAAACATGTTATGTGATTTCCTTCTCTTTCTTAACATAGGTTTGTATAGGATTTGCAAAGTGCATAGTCCATTTGAATGGACATAAAATTTGCTTAAATCCATTCCTATACAGTCCTATGTCATGACTTAAGAAGGAATTCTACATCACACAAATAAATTAAACAACCAAAATGAAACAAACAAATACAAACCTTTTGCATGATTCTCTTTCCATGCATTTCTTTTGTACATGCACATATTTTTAAGAAAAGTAGTATATTAGTCTGGACACCCCGGGGTTACGAGGCTTTAAGTAGCCCTAAGTAGGTCTTGTACCGTAGGCCCCTCGTGTCGAACAATGGCACCATACTCGCTTATATCTTTTATACTTGTAAATTTGCATATGAAAAATGGATAAAAGAATCACTCTTTTTCTACTTAACACAATTGTGCATCATGAAACTTTTCAAATTTCCTTAAGAAATATCCCTTAGCATTCATCATTAAGGTGTAAAAACATTTGCATTTGCATGTATAGATATGCTTAGGATCCATCCATATGCATGTTACACATGTTGGAAAGAAATAAAGTGTTGTGTGTTCGGTGATAGTAATTGACTTTACTTAATCTTAAAATATCTATCTTATTTTAATGGGTTTGTTTAGAGTCCAAACTTAGGATTAATTAAAACACATAATAAAGTATTCACTAAATAAAAGTCATTAATGAATCTATCTTAGAAATCACTTAAGGTAGGGATGAAAGAGAAGTTCTCTCCTCTTTTCTTCTCTTCACAGCCTTTAGTAATTAAGAGTAGGTTCATTCTAACCAAATTAAATCACAAAATAAAATCAACTAAATCAACTAAATCACTTAATTGAAACCATCGTCTAAGTTGAACTCTTCATACTTAGAAAACTCTAACCTTAAAGCCTACTTAAGACATACCACACAAGCCTTATATGGCACAGACATTAGACTAAGCCACCATTTCTAGTCCTATGTTAGGGCGGTACATAGTTTGATGTTTACTTCTATTTTATGATGTGATGTTTTAGCCTAGATGTTAGGGTGTATATGCATAGACTAAATTGTAGGGCGATCTTAGTCTAACCATTGTCTTTTGCAGGCGATTATGCTTAAGGGATGCTATAATATATATATATACTGCTTTTGCTGTGCAGGTTTCTTATACCTTTAAGCATAATCCAAAATAGGTTGGGTGGACTTGGTTACCCATGTGTGGGGTGCTAAGTCCAATTTGTTCATATACATTCTTGGGATTATGTGATTTGTTTAGCTAATATCTATTTTGCAAGTATTAGTTAGATTTTCCTTTCCATTTTTCATGAAATTTTGCAAATTAGAGTCTGAAATGAATATTATGGGGGGAATAGGATGAGCATTGGTTATAAGACTATGTCTTATGTACCATGTGAAGCCTTTGGAGCATCTACATTCCAACCAACTAAAAGAAGAAAGAAAGAAGAAAGAAGAAAAAAAGAAAGAAGAAAGAAGATTGAAGACCACCATAACATGAATTCTATGCTTAATTATAATTAATTCATTTATATTCCAGGTTATATAATGGTATAGCTCAACTACCCAATTTATTTTCAAGTTTGTGCGGTGGAGCTCGATCAGACTTGGCCTCTTATTCTTTTGCACTAGCTTTATAAATTGTTTGATGTTTGTTTAGCTTGTGCATTAGAAATGACATGATTTTTCTAATTTTTTAAATTGCTTGATGGTTGTCGTATGACCAAGATGACAATTAGGCTCTTAGAAAAAAATAAATTTTATACCAAATTAATCAATTTTAAAATAAAAATTAAACAACTCATAATCTCATCTAAAGCTTAGGTTATAAATCAAGATAAAAGAATTAGCAACCCCTTAGTTGGATGTTGTATTTTCTTTCTCACATCATGCATAAAAAGCATATTATTTCACTCTTAATTTGGAGGGCTTCCACCCATGCCAGGGAACTTGGCTTGACCTTTGAGAGCCATGATGAAAACACACCGCCTTTCTAACTGATTCTGGCCTATAATCTAATTTCTCATGCACTAGGCATATGAATCCTATAGCCTGAGTCAAATCAATCGTCCAAAATGAAAAATTTGTATTAGATTTAAGTCATTAATCATTCCCTACATGATCTACTCTCTTAGAGAGTGTGTTTAAGGACTTAGTCTCTTTCTAAATAAATAACAGCTTAGCTATCTTGCCAAAGCATATGGCTCTCCTACATGAATTTAAAATCGTAGGAGGAGTTAGTTGGTGGCCACCCCCAAGTGATTGTAAGTCCAAAGTTGGGTGGTTTATCCTTTCTTGTGGAGGTAAACCATATGCCCATTTTCACCTTTGATTTAGGTCGTGCTTTGGTCCTCTCCAAAGTTCCCTAGATTTAGGTTCTGAGGTTGCTTCTCCCCTCTGCGGGCTACAACTATAAATCCTCACCTCTTAAGCATTTTTCATAACCTTATATTGTGAAATTGTAAGCCCTAGATTTTTAATAAAAATTTAACTCAAAATAAATAAATCCCTTTAATTTCAAAAATATAAAGCCCAACCACAGGATAGTTTGAGATACTTGCTGGGCTTCCTAGCATTGTAAGCATCTCCTACTTATCTTTCTTTTATCTTGATAATAACTCTTTCATCTTAATCATTCCCACTTGATCTTCCAAAATTAAATCAATTGATTTATATTCCTTTCTTTAAAATCTTTGAAGACAATGATCATTTACCTTAATCGAGAGTATTCACAAGGAATCTAATTCCTTTGGATGTAATTAACTATAGGGGGCTTGCCTCGATAGGAAACTTAATAAACCTGATTAAAATAAATCCTGCTTTACTTTTCCATGTAAAGTAGGGGAAGATTCTCTGGTACATATGAAGACCCATAGTCCTTAGGAGTTCTTATTCAGGTGATTAGGTCCATTATAGGGTGGTGGCTTCTATCTTTTGAGATAGTACACATCTCCTCAATATCATACCCAATCACCCTAATAAGAACATCTGCAGATCTACGTGGTGTCTCGATAAGGCGTATATTTTTGTTTTCATTTACCCTTTCGAAGGATAGATAAAGACGAGAATATTTCACCAGACTGGTCAACCGCGATCATTTGTGTCTGCATAGTTGGATCGCTCTCTGGATTATATTGTAGCACACTATCTCACTGAGAAGAGATAGATCCTATGGTATGATTAGTTTGACTTTGAAGAGAAGAAGGTTAGCTTTTACCCCAATGAAGATGATATGTTGGAAGACTCAGTAGAGGTGCATATTGTTAATACTAGAGGTTCTCTCCTTTGAGATCACCAGACTTTGGAAGGTGCTACGGCCGAAAAGGATGATACAACCTATTCGACCCAACACCTCCTTCAATAACTCAAACAAAAGGATGAGTAGATCGATAAGATGGGAAAGAGGCTTAAATATTTGCTAGCAGCAGTTTCAGCACTTCAGAATCAAGCCCTAGCAGCACATCCTACCATTATGGAGATCAGTCAACTTGAGTTATTGCATGTCCTGGAGCGAGTGAAGAGTTGACCTCCAATAGAGTAGGGCAGCACTAGCTTGTATATGAAGGTAGTGTACAGTACCTCCATGCCAGAAAAAGATATTAAACTCATGGTTGTACAATAAGTGAGAGAAGCGCTGGCACAAGCCCAAGGTGGTTCATCAGTTCCAAATGGTAGACCCTACCCAAAGGAATTTGATGTTATTCAATATTTTGAGGGTTTTGTACGTCCTTTCAAGAAATTTGATGGCAGCGGGAACCCTCGCTAGCATATAGCGCACTTTAGGGCTAGCTATTGCAATACTGGTGGCATCGATGCACTATTATTCTGTCTCTTTGTCAACAGTTTAGCGGACATAGCCTTTGATTGGTATGATGAACTCCCTAATGATTCAGTGAAGAATTTTGTTGAGTTGGAGCAACTCTTTGTTAAGAGGTTTACTGGAGCTCAACAAAGGATAATCATGGGTGATCTTGTTACAGCACAACAACACCCTGGTAAGTCCCTTGTTGATTATATTCTTAGATGACACAATTTAAGTTTTTAATGTAAACCACAGCTATTTGAACAACAAACTATTGAAATTCTATTAAAGAATATTCATGGCTCAGTCACATTCATGCTTAAAAGTTTCACCATCAAGACATTTGAGATGCTAATTAATAAGGTGATTAGTCTATAAGGAGAGGCCAAACATTTACCTTTTCAAGATCAGTCATCAAAGTCAAAGTCGTAGAAAGCCTATGAAAAGAAGCTAGTGGCAGCAACAACATTGGATAAGGGGAAGAAACTCACCAGAGATTAGTATGAAGAGCTTGTGATCCACATCCATCTCAACCACTGCCTAGGCCATCCTATCGGTCATCGTAGTAGCCTCCACGGGCTTTGCTGCCTCCTCCTCAGCCATATTATCAGCAGTGGTATACATATTCGCCCCTCAAGTAGCTATCATCCACCGACTCTTTTGGATAAATTAAATAAAACTTATTCATTTAAGAGGGAGATAATCAGGAAAATTTTTAAGAACCTCTTAAAGAAACCTGATTTTCAGCTACCCGAGCCTAGGAAATTGGAGGAAGTGGGCAAAAGTAATGATCCTAACTTTTTCCCTTATCACCGCATCCTAGGCCATATTTTGGAGGATTGCTTTACATTTAAGGATTGGCTTGAGCATAACTACAAGTTGGGCACTATAGTTATCCCTAAGGAATATCTAGTGAAATAACCATCCAGTTTTATTATGGTAATCCTTAGGGATATAGGTGATCCTCTCAAAACAAAAGAAGGTTGGCATATCTCTTTATCCTGAAACTCTAAAAAGATTATTTCTAAAATCAAGAAACTTTCCTTACAGGTACCTAAGGTAGCTCGAACCTCCAACATTAAGGAAGGTTCACAAGCTGACAAAGATAACTTGGGGAAAGTGGGAGCTCAGCAGCAGCACCTATACTTGCCCAGGGTAGCCAAGTAGCTCAACCACTGACCGAGTCCAGCCTCCATTCCACCATTGCAGCTACTACTTCAGCCCAAAATTCTACTTCAACTAGTTCATCTTCTAGTAGATAAATTATATCGGTGGATGAGGGTATCAAATCCCTCACTTTACTTACTTCACTAGATTTCTACTATGTGCCTTCTTTTAAATCCAAGAAATTGAGGAATAAAGCTAGTTTTAATTACATATGTGTCACTTCTGATGGGTTATCTGATTCTACTCCTTTGGAAAACTCTTCAATTCTAAATAATTATAACAATCCAGTCATCCTCTTTCTGATTCAGAGATGGACTTTCCTTTTCTGAATACTATGGGTTCACCTTTTGAGATAGACTTGGAATCATCTAATTCTGAGGGTCCTATAGGAGAAGTTGTAGGTATGCCTGACAAGCAAGTAGAATATTCCATTAACTTGCCACAAGAGGTCACTGAGATTAACCTTCGTAGTGGCAATGTTCTACCTCCTAGCGCAACACCTTGAGATAAGGGAAAATAAGTCATTGGTACCAACGAGCAAGAAGCCCCTCCACAGGATGCTCCACCCAAGGATATGCTTGTGGAGGATCAGCCCAAAGTTGATTATAATATTCTTGCTCGCCTAAGAAAGTTGCAAGCTAAGTTAAGCATCTATGATGCCCTTATTTTATCCAAAGAGATGAGGGAATCATTAATCAAGGCTCTCCTTGATCCAGAGATATGCTTATCTCAGCTGACCACTATTGGAGAGGAGGCACATTATGCAAGAAAAGTCCAGGGATTTACATTCACTGGCGAAGACCTTTTTCTGGGGGACATGGAGCACAACCGTCCCCTCTACATCATAGTGGATATGGACAGATTCAGACTTTCTAGGGTTTTGGTTGATCCAGGTGCATCAGTGAACACTATGAGTCTGAAAAGCCTTGCCTATTTGAAGACTGACATCTCTGTACTCCGAGGAGATGGGATGATGTTGAGAGGATTCAATGAATAGGGTGAGATGGCTTTAGGCTCCATTGTGTTACCTTTGGAAATAGGTGACTAGAAGACTGGATCTATGTTCTATATGCTAAATACATCATTCTGCCTCACTTGTAGGTCTGATACACTAAATAAGATGATTCCATCATCCCTTCATCAGTGCATCAAGTTTAGAAAAGATGGAATCGAATACCGTGTCAAAGGAGATTAAAGCTATTTTCAGTTAGAGAGGTGAAGATATATGAGGATGTGACTTACTATCTTCCTCAAAATCAAAATATCCATTCTCACAAACTTGGTCAAACTTCAAATACAAAAGAAAAAGAAAAAGAAGAAAAAGGAAAGCAAAAATAAAAAGAAAAGAAAAAGGAAAGTACAAGTGCGTGAGAAAGAGACATGAAGGAAGAGGTAGAGCCGCATGTTGCATTCCACCCACAATTCATTTCACCATACGAACATAAGGGTAGGATGACTCGACCTCTACCAGGCAGAGGCAGAGGCAGATACATAGGCAATTCCAGAGGTGGAAGACCCCCTGGTCACCAGCCAGCCAACGGGGGTTACGTTCTAATTCACAGGAGTACTCCAGCTATTCACATAGATTTGGAATCCAACACGTAGGATAAATCATGTGATTAGCACACCAGCCAACACCTCTCAGAGAGTCTCATTGGAGGTGACACTAGAGCCAGACAGGGATGAAGACCAGGAGTCCAAGCAAAGCATGAATGTGTTCGAATCATGATTATGTAAAACTATTAGATAGCAGTTAGGAACTTTAGGTCTAACCTCACTTTCCTCTCAAAAATTTGAAGGTTTAGTTGTTTAGGAAGACCCTAGGTCTTCTAGAAATGTCAAGCCAAAGAGATTACTATTGGGATCATCATCCTTAAATATAGAAGCTGATGTAAAACTTGAGGATAATTTATATAAAGATTTAATAAAATTACCTTTTGATTTGTACTCACCTTGTGTTCATAATCTTGCAAAGAAAGGTTTGATTCCTTATACATGGTCTAGGCACAAGGCAGAGTATTTCAAGAAGCTGTGGAACAATAAAGGTAGGGATGCACAATCAAGACTGTCACTAAGATTTGGTACAATGGGTCTAGTCGATGATGATAGTTACTACTTAGTTGTCACCAATAATCTGAAATCTGATAGGATCTTTTCAAATCACATTAACTCTTATAAGGAGGTGTGTTTAGAAACCTTAGATGATCCAGGTGATCTCCAAATAGAATATGCACCTCAAAAATTTGAATAGAAAATCCATTCAACTATCGACAAGCTCAAAGAAATCAACCTCGGGATAGAAGATGATCCACGCCCTACATACATCAGTTCTCTGTTGAATCAAGAAGAAACCAATGACTTTGTTAGTCTATTAACCGAGTTTAAAGATTGGTTTGTATGGAGTTATGACGAGATGCCTGAATTATCTTCTAACGTAGCAGTCCACAAGTTGGCAATCGACCCTAATGCTAACCCTATTAAGTAAGCTCCTGGACGCATGGGATTAGAAATCGAACAAAAGGTCATTTCTGAAGTTAAAAAATTGATTGATGCTGGTTTTATCAGGGAATAACCTTACTTGGTTAGCCAGTGTCTTCCCAATTATGAAAAAGACTGGCCAAATTCACAATTTATCGATTTCAGGGACTTAAATAAGGCATGTCCTGAGGATAAATTTTCACTTCTTATACTAGAATTAATGGCGGACATCGCCTTATCTCATATAGTATTCTCCTTTATGGATGGCTAACCTGGCTACAACCAGATCAAGATGGCCCCCAAGGATGAAAGAAATACTAATTTTTGAACCCCGATCGAAATCTATTATTATAAGGTCATACTTTTCAGCCTTAAAAATGCTGGTGCTACATATCAACGGGCCATGATTATGATCTTCAAAGAACTCATTCATCATCAATTTGAATGATATATTGATGATCTAGTAGTTAAAAATAAAGAAAAGGAAGACCATCTCTTTGACTTGAGAGTTATTTTTGAACAGTTAAGATAATTTAACCTTAAAATGAATTGCCCCCTGAAGTGTGCATTCATAGTAGCTTCAGGGAAGTTCCTTGGGTTTGTTGTTTGACACCGAGGAATAGAGATAGACCCAGAAAAGATCAAAGCTATATTAGAAATGCCACATCCTAAAAGTCTAACCCAACTCAGATCTTTCCAAGGGCGATTGGCATATCTACAACGCTTTATCTCCAATCTATCAAGGAGATGCAAGCCATTTTCAGCACTTGTCAAAAAAGATGCTAAGTTCACGTGGGATGATAATTGTCAGCAAACTTTTGAAGACATCAAACAGTATTTGGTGAAGCCGCCAGTTCTAATAACCCCTATCTAGGTCAAGCCACTTATCCTCTACACTGCTGCATTAGACGACTCCCTTGGAGCTTTGTTGGCTTAAACCAATGATAAAGGGAAGGAGAACACTCTCTATTACCTCAGCTATCGTCTAATCCCTGCTGAAGTAAACTACCCATCTATTGAGAAACATTGCCTAGCTTTAATCTTTACATCCCAAAAGCTATGAAACTACATGCTTTCTTATAAGGTAAACTTGATTTCAAGATTCAATCCACTATTGTATCTCATGATAAGACCAACGTTATCCGAACGGTTGGCAGATTGGTCCATGATTCTCTCGCAATTTGACATAACGTTTATACCCCTTCATGCGGTGAAAGGATAGGGACTAGCAAATTTCTTAGCAGTGCACCCGCTTCCTATTGATTCCCCTCTTCGTGATGACCTCCCCAATGGACAAATCATGATCTTAGGGGACACTAGCATTTGCCATTAGGAGATGTATTTTGATGGTGTGGCTTCCTTTCAAAGAGGAGATGAACCACAATCTACTCTTCCAGGAAAGGCAAGGGTAGGGATTATTCTTTTAACTCTAGACCGTGATGTGATGAGATTCTCATACTATCTCTCCAATCCATGCATCAACAACGAAGCTGAGTATGAGGCTTTGTTTGCCAGTATGGAGTTAGCTATTACTATGTGTGTTAAAAGCATCAACATCTATGGAGATTCTTAGCTGGTCATCAGCCATATCGCTAGGTCCTATAATGTTCTAAAACCTAAGCTTATTCACTACCATGAGTACATCATGATGTTGTTGGCCCAAATCTCTGAGGTTACCATCTACAAGGTCCCTCGAGGAGAGAATGCAGTAGCCGATGCTTTGGCCAAATTTGCTAAAGAATTGGCATGTTTGGAAGATGAGTCCATTCCAATAAGGGTCTAAAATAGATAAGTCATATCCCTTATTGATGCTGAACTCATCAAGAGACTTTCTCTTGAAGGGGAGGTTATCATTGCCAAAAAGGATGAGGAGCTAGATTGGAGACAACCATTCATAGAATACACAGGTAAACTACCTCAAGAGAAATCGCAAGCCCATTAGATGAAATAGAGAGCCCTCTCATATGCTCTCGTGGATGGCACCTTGTACCGAGAGTCTTTCGATCAAATGTGGTTACATTGTTTAAACAAACACGAAGCCCATAAGATTATGACTGAGGTACATTCAAGTCTATGCGGAGTGCATCAATCCAATCTGAAGATTAAAGCAAAGATCAAGAGACTAGGATACTACTGGCCTTCGATGATCATAGACTACATGAATGTAGCTAAGAGATGCCATGAGTGTCAGGTACACGGTGTGGTCCTACATCAACCACCTAATATTTTACACCCTACATTGGCCTCATGGCCATTTGAGTGTTGGGGTACCGACATAGTTGGTCCTATTAATCCTCTTTCTTCCAAGGGTCACCGATTCATTCTAGCTGCCACCGATTACTTTTCTAAGTGGGCAGAGGCAATCCCACTTAAAGAGGTCACAGCTCTGCATGTGCTCTAGTTTTTCAAGAACCATATCGTATATAGGTTTGGGGTGCCTCGATGAATTATATCCAATAATGATACTTCATTCAAAAGCACCAAGATCAACAGCTTCGCTAGGAGACACATCATAGATTGAAGATACTCCACTATCTACCACCCAAGGGTGAATGGCCTAACAAAAGCATTCAATAAAACTCTCATCCATATACTAAAGAAGACACTCGATGACAACAAGTAACAGTGGCATGAGCAGCTAATTGAAGCCTTGTGGCATACCGCACAACATACATTACTCCAACTTAATCTACCCCATTTTCCTTAGTATTTGCGTTCAAAGCCATCCTACCATTAGAAGTTCAGCTCCCATCACTAAGGATAGTAATAGGTAGTAAAATCACTACAGAGCATGATGCCAAGTTACGGTTAGAAGAGCTAGAAGGTTTGGAGGAGAGATGCATACAAGCGTACCAGAACCTCAAGTTGTACAAAGCCAAGATGATTAAAGCTCACAACAAGTTGGTCCTCCCTAGAGCTTTTCAACTAGGAGAGCTTATTTTAGTTCTAAGAAGACCAATTGTTGCCCATTGAAAGATGGGAGGCAAGTTTATACCCACTTGGGAAGGCCCTTTTGTGACAGAGAAAGCCTACCAAGGAGGATCTTATTAGCCTATTGATTATAAAGTGGAACACCCGATGCTTCTAATTTATGGGCTATATTTGAAGAAATACTACCCATAAAATAATATTTGAAAATAATTATCTTCAAAATAAAATTTTCATTCCAATTCATCAAAATATTCTCTTCTTTTGAAGCACTGTTTGCTTGTTTGTGAATCAGCCACAACGTGTTTAGGTTAGGTGTAAGAGAACCCAAGAGGCATCTTGTTCTTCTTTCACAACACAAACACAAATTGAACATGATTCCCAAGCACTATTAGAATAGGTGTGAGAGAACCCAAGAGGCATCCTATTTCGACTAGCATAACTAAGTTAGGAGTAAGACAACCCAAGCAACATCATTTCTTAGTGAATCACAACTGTCATTTATGGCATCATTTCAACAACTCTTAAAGCATGTTTAGAGTAGGTGTGAGAGAACCCAATCGGCATCCTTTTCCCTTAAACATAAACACAACAACAAACACATATCTTTTATCTCGGGCAATTTTTGATATAGGAGCAAGCCCCCTGTGGTACTCACTCATTATCTGCTCTAGGTTGGGTTGACATGCTACCTTGCTAGTCTATCACCCTAGTGGTCACTTGTCCGACGAATATGAGTCTCTGCACTTTCTTCCTAACTTGACCATTGCAAATCGATTAGCACCTTGTTAGCTTGGTAGACCTCACTACGCAACCAATAAGCTACCTCATGTTGACTTTATTTAAGAGGATGTAAGCCTACACGCTTTCTTCTTGAATTAGCCATCATGCACTGACTAGGTCAAGTATATCTGAGGTTTAAGATAAGTCCCATAGTGGATCCTTTCCTCTTGACTACGTTTGAGTTGGTATAAGTCCCCTAGTGGCATTCACTCAATAGTTGCCCTAGGTTGGATAGCACCTATCGAGCCGAAGATGGATTATCCTGGCAATCAGTTCTATTGTAGGAGGATGTGAGTTCTTGATGTTTTCTTCCTAGGCTGATTGTCACAAACTAATGGGCACCTTAGGTTGCTTGATGTTTGTTATGCTGACAGCAACTCACTCGGTGGATACACCACTTTTGGCAGATATGAGTCCCCGTGCTTTCTCCTTGAGTTGGCCACTGAATACTTATAGATATTATTTTCTCTAGGGTTTTGGATGAAACTCTTAATGGCCCCTCCCCTGCGGGCACTCAGCTTGGATTACATCTTTTGTGACCCTATTTATACACTACCTGGGCTACTCTTTGAATGTGCAGTTCTCCTTTTCTAGTAGCCACCCTTGTGGTTGAATAATTTGTTCAACGGATGCACAGATTCTCCCTTGGTTCAATAAATTTGAGATATGTTTAGGCTGATATAATCTCCTTCTCAGTATGATCCCTCGCAAACAAGCAGGGTCCATGATAAACAAACAAACACATTTATTCACTTATGGATTAGGAATTTATGCCCTTAGATGCCCCTTTCCCAAGCAGACATCCTATCTTTAGGGTAGTGTCAGCAGAACTCCCTATAGGAATTTCCAGACTACTCTTGAGTAGAGATAAGTCCCCGAGTGGGCACTCTTAGAGTAATCACCCTTAGGTCAGGTTCAATATATTTTTCCACAAACATGTTACCCCTGCTATCATTTTGCTCTGGAAGATGTCAACTTGCTACGCATTCTTTCTAGCATGACTGTGGCAAACTAACGGACAGCCTTAGATCCGATTTGACATGCTACCTTGTTAATGTGTCTCCCCAGTGGTCTTTCATTCAGGAAATATGTGAGTCCCCCATGCTTTCTTCCCTGAATTGGTCACTGCAAATCGAAAGGCACCCCTTTGGTTTAATAGTTTTCTGCTTGGTCGGGAAACTACTCCATTTGGATCGGTAAATCTGAGCTAGATCGAGGCCAACATGACCCCTACTCAGTGCGGTCCATCGTAAATCGATGGGATCCATCAAATAAAATTAAAAATGAAATTAATTTTGACTATCTTTGAGTTGATTTAAGCCCTCAAGTGGCATTCACTTAGTATTCAGTCTTAAGTTTGGTTCAATTTGTTGTGTCATCAACTAATTACTCCCAGCAATTGATCTCTACTTTGGAAGATGTAAGTCTACTATGCTTTCTTCCTAGTACAACCGCTACACACCGAAAGACAACCCTTTTGGTTGGATAGTCCTACTATGTGGTTGGTAGGCTACCCCTTTGGATTGGTAAACATGAAGCAGATCAAGGCCGATATAACCCCTACTCAGTACGATCCATCACAAACTGATAAGGTCCACCTCAAAATTTTAAAACTTAAAATCTGAAACAAAATCAACCAACCTCCCTGAGTGGAGCCAATTAAATAATCAAATCATTCAGCTTCTCCCCAGTGAGATACAAATCTTTCCAATTCCCCTAGTGGAATCAATTCAATTCAATCTAACCTGAACTTCTCCCCTAGTGGAGGGTTCACATTTTCAACCATAGTGGATTCCAAATTCTAATCCCCAATGGATTTCACAACCTCTTATCCCCAGTGGATAGCTTGAACCTTTTCCCCTAGCAGAAGGTTCACATACTCAATCCCTTGTGAATCTCTCCTTCACTCTCTTATGTCTTTGACATAAGTAGAGCTGCATTGCACTAAGCTCTTGATTCTTTCTACACCTCGAGTTTAGGAGTATACCATTTCATTTAGTGCTTGTGATCATTTGAATGTTGTTGATCATCTCGGTCAACAACAATACATGTGATATGCCTTATCAGTCACACCACACTTATTGGGCGCCCTTTGTTGACCTCACATTTGGAGAGAGCTATCAAATTCTCTATCTTAGACATAAGGCTCATCTAGACACTAAGAGTTTCTTAGTATTAAAGCACTTCTAGTGATTAGGTGAACACTTAACCTAACCCTAGAGGCTTAGAAGAGTTAGCCATAGGAATAGATTATGCCCTAGGGGTATTAGGAAAACTTGCCTACCCTATAGCTTGAACCAAATCCTTATCTCACTCTTCAAACCAATCCAAATCAAATCCTAAATCAATTCCAACTCAATTGATTTTCTCAAATCATAAATCAATTCCAAAATCCAAATCTTGAATCAATTCCAACTCAATTGATTTTCTCAAATCTCAAATCAATTTCAACTCAATTGATTTTCTCAAATCTCAAATCAATTCTAGCTCAATTGATTTTCTCAAACCACAAATCAATTCCAAATTCAAAATCCAAATCCAAATCTAACCAAAATCCAACTTATACTCTTTCAAGTCAAATCCTGGAACTCCTTCAAACCAATCCAAATCACTACAAATTCAAAAGATTTTTTCATAACCCATTTATATCCCCATTTATATTCACAAATATAAATAAAATATAAATTCAAATAACCAAAATAAATTTGAAACCCAAATCCAAGTCAAACCAAAATCCAACTTATACTCTTTCAAGTCAAGTCCTTGAACTCCTTCAAACCAATCCAAATCACTAAAAATTCAAAGGATTTTCTCATAACCTATTTCTATCCTCATTTATATTCACAAATATAAATGAAATATAAATTCAAATAACCAAAAAAAAGTCAAAACCCAAATCCAAATCAAACCAAAATCCAACTTACACCCTTTCAAGTCAAATTCTTGAACTTAGCCAAACCATTCTCAAATCAATCCAAACCTTTGGATTTTCTCTTCAAACAATCAATCCTTCAATCACATGCCCAAATATAAACATAAACTATAACCACCAAACCAAAGTCAAACTAACCCAAGTCAAACCCATGTTCACCTTTATGACTTGAAATTGTCAAATGAACCAAAACTCATTTGACTCCAAATCACTTACAATTAGATTTATATTTTCATCATAAGTCCATATGTGAGTTCAACAAAACTTGAATCAAGCCTTGATCAAGTCAATTGACCCATTTAGGCTCACTTGACCCAAAGTGACCTAAAGGACCTTTTTGAGCCAAATTCTAATCCAACCCAAATTGGATTGAACTAAGCCCATCTAAGCCTCACATTGTGAGCAACAATCATCCTAGGATAATCAATCACCCAAATTGGGTCAAACTAAGTCAAACTTAGCCTTTAACAAAGTCAACACTTAGCCCAAATGAAACTTAAACAAGCTAAAATCCACTATAAGCCAAATTGATTGGAACCATTGATCTAAACTAATCCAACATCAATAATTGAACATGATCAAGCCATCAATTGAGCCAAACCAAGCCTAATTGGCCAGTTGACCTAAAAATCCAAAATAGGTTAAATCTTAATCTAAGCCAAATTGATTGTAACCAATAGGTCAAGTTCATTCCAAATCACTTATTGAACTTGTCCAAAGCTTCAATTGGCCAACTAGACCCAACCTAGCCCAATTGACCATGAACCCAACTTGACCTAAAAGGTCAAATCTACTTAAAATTAAACTAAACCAAAATTGATTGAAACCAAAGCTTGCAATACATTTCAAATGATCAACCAAGCCTAAACCAACCCATGACCTAACCCAATTGGATCAAATGAGTCAAATTGGACAACATGACCCATTTGACCTAAATGAACTCAAATGAACCAAAGTCTAAATCTAAACTAAATTGAACCAAACCAGTGATATCCATAAGCTCCAAATGATCATTTTAACTTGACCTATTCCAAGGTTTGACCCAATTTGACCAATTGGTCAACCTAACGCAATTTGACCGAACTTGACCTAAATGGGTCAAATTGAACCAATTCAAACTAAATGAACTCAAAATCACTTGAAATTTGGCCCAACCTATTTTTGAATCATTTCAAATCTGCCCAAATCAAAATCATGGCCAAATGA
The DNA here is from genome assembly GCA_021442155.1 of Cymbidium sinense. Classification (NCBI taxonomy): domain Eukaryota; kingdom Viridiplantae; phylum Streptophyta; class Magnoliopsida; order Asparagales; family Orchidaceae; genus Cymbidium; species Cymbidium sinense. Next base: position 80,084,190 of record CM038220.1, read on the forward strand.
CCATTTTATTCTTAGGTCAAAGAGTATCCTATGACCAAATTCACTTTGAATTTGATCATTTTTTTCTCAAGGCCACTTGGCATCCTCCTAGTGATCCACATGGACACCAAGGAGGGTGGTGAACATGACCCAACAGGTTTGGGTCAACCATTACCCAACCCAAAAGCAAACCAACCCCTCCAATGAGAATTGAGCACTTGGATCACCCAATGCACTCACCTGGCACATGGGCACTCACTCTCCTCCACTCCTCTGCCAAAAATGACTCACATGGGATGCTAAACAAGCCAAACTGTCTCTTTAAACCAAGCATTTGAGCTAAAATGGCAACTCAGCTCTCGATCATCCAATCCAAGGAGGAGAAGATATACTCCCCCTCATTCCCACTCAAACCACAAGCATTGAATTCAATTGAGCTCTAGGAATAAAAATTAGGCATCCTTAAGCTTCCCAAAGCCATTTCCAAGCTCCCTTGATTTATCCTTCTCAGTTTTGCTCAAAGCCAAAATAGGGGAGGTCCATCCCAATTGTAACTCATCCAATTCTCCATCAAAACCAAATTAAACTTGCAAGCACCATCAAGGGACTTCGTCGAGCTCAATCAAGTTATTTTCCAAGTCACCAGGCCATGGGAAGGAGGACTTCCATCAAAGATGATCGCCATTGAGGAATAGTGCACTATCTCAAAAGATACAAATCACTACCCTATCATGGACTTAATCATCTAATAAGGACTCATAAGGCATGATGGGTCTTCTAATATACTAAAGATTTTCTTCTACTTTACATGAATGAATAAAGTAAGATTTATTTAAACTGGGTTTTAAAGTTTCCTATGGGGGAAAGACCCCATAGTTAATTAAATCTAAAGGAATGTGAGTTCTTTGGGAATACTGTAGATTAAAGTAGGTAACTATTATCTCCAAAGATTTCAAAGATAGGACTATCTATAAAATGGCTATGTTTAGAAAATCAAGTGAGATAGATCAAAAGGAGAGACTTATTATTGAAGCCAAAAGGAGATGAGTAAGAGATGCTCATGATACTTTTTAAACCTATTAAGCATCCTAAACGATCCTATGATTGAGCTTTATATATTTAAAATTGAGAGGAATTATGTAATTGAGTTGAAATTTATTAGAAAGCTAGGTCTTATAATCCCACAATGCAAGATTATGGAATTGCATAAGGGGTGAGGATTTATGCTTCTAGCCCAAGGGGAAACAACAACTTTAGATTCTAAACCTAGGTATATTGTTTATTTCCATAATAGAGGGTAAATGACCCGACTGCTGGACTCATAATCGCCTGGAGTGGCAGCCAACTAACTCCTTCTACATTTTAAAATCATGTAGTCAAGTAATATATTTTGCAGGATGGTTATGTTGTTATTATTTAGAAAGAAATTAAAATCTTTAAACCCACTATTTAAGAGGTTAGAGCTTGAGTGGTATGAATAATGATTTAGTCTAATGCAAATTTTATCAAATTTTATTTAATTTTGGACTCTTCATTTTGATAAAGGCTATAGGATTATTAATGCCTAAATGCATGATGAAATAGTATTATTAGCTAAATTAGAGAGAAAGAGGTGTTTTCCAGCATAAGGGAGACCCTCAGAGGTCAAGTCTTCCCCTATCATGTAAGGGTGGAAATCCTCTCTTAGCAAGAGTGAAATAATATGATATGCATGATGTTAAGCACAGAACATTCTGCTAAGGGGTTGCTAAGTCTTTTAATTATCTTGATTTAATGTCTAGGATTTATGTGAAATTATGAGTTATTTAAAAATTTAATTATGAGTTGTGATTGGGATAAAAAGTTTATTTTTTCCTAAGAGCCTAAGGGGATCTAGGTCACACATTAAATCATCATATATAAAAAAACTAGGATAATACATGCCATTTCTATTGCACAATGTAAACAAATCATCAAATAATTTATAAACCCAATGTAAAAGAATAATATGCTGGTGTGGTCGCGTACCGTTGTACAACCCCAAAAGAAAATGGGTAGCCGAGCCTTACCCTTATACATCTCGGTATATGAAAGAATAATTACAAATTACACAGATGAATATATCTTATGGGGGGGTCTTCTTGTATTCATATCTTCATATCTTTATGTCTTCACTCCATTTCTTCATTTGATTTGGTAGGCTTCTAGGCATTGCATGGCACCCCAGGATTAAACCTTATGGCCAATGTTTATCCTTAACCCCCATAACTTAACCAACTTCCTAATGCATAATTACATCAAAAACAAGAAAAAGAAATCTAACTACACCTGTAAAATAGGTGTTAGCTAAACACACCATACAACCCAAGCAATTATATATATAATTTGGACTTAACACCTGCACATGGGTATCCAAGTCCACCTGTCCTAATATAGATCATGCTTAGGGATAAAGCAACCTACAAAAGAGAGCATTTATATTTATTTTAAGTGCCACTTAAGCATAATCTACTGCAAAAAGTATGATTAGGTTAATCACAACCTATCATCTAGTCTACGAAGTATACACCCTAACATCCAGTCTATAATAATACATCACAAAATAAACATATATAAAATCATACACCGCTCTAACATAAAGCTAGAAGTGGTGACTTAATTCTATTGTGTGTGTTAAGGCTTGTGCGGTATGTCCTAACTATGCTTTAGAGTTAAGATTTTCTAAGTACAAAGAGATTTAATTATGAAGGGTTGGTTTCTCTTTAAGTGATTTAGTTGATTTTGGGAATTTTACTTAATGTTTTCTTTTGTTTCACTTGGCTTAGACCTAACAACTAAGTGTTATAAAGAGAAGAAAAGAGAGGATCACTCTCTTTCATCCCTACCATAAGCCACATCTAAAGCAAATTAATTAATCAATTCCCTTTAGTGAATGGCTTATTACATATTTTAATTAATCCTAGATTTATGTTTACTTTAAAAAAAACTCATTCAATAAGAAAGACATCTTAAGATTAATTGGAATGAATTACTATCACATAACACATGTTTGTTTATTTTTTTCCATCATATATATGGCATGCATATGTTTAAGCCCTAAACATACCTATACATGCAATTTATATCTTAGCACATTTAAATGATGAATGTAAGCACATATACTTGGAATTGATGTTTCATTTGGTTGAATTATTTTTTCATATTAGTTTAAAGCTCTATCTAAATTCTTATACAAAAGCATAAGAAAAGAACTCTAAATCATATGACTAATAAACCCAACCACTTGAACAAAAATATGAATGCATATCTTTTTAATAGAAAATTGGAGTTTTCATTCATTAGTTAAATACACATTCAAATGTATAAAAATTTTAAGCAAGTATGTTGCCATTATTCTGCACCTGAGGAGTGAAGTAGGAACCTCCTTAGGGTTAGTTAAAGACGAGGGTCCCTAGAATGTCGAGGCTAATAAATCTGCTACTCTTAAATACATATGGATGTATGAACAACTATAAGAATGAAAATAATTCAAAAGTAGAATTTAATTGAATTGATTTATTTGTGTAACTGAATTAAAGATATATTTAAATTCCAATGTTAAGATGCATAAGAATGAAATCAAATGAGTATGTCACCATTATTTTGCACCAGGGGAGTAAGGTAGAAACCTCCTTAGGGCTACTTAAAACCGTGTGTCCCCGGTATGTCCAGACTAATATACCCATTAACATTCAAGCTTATTCAAATCAACACATGAATGTAAGAAAGAGACTTCACTTCATGCTCTAAGCTTATATTCACATGCATCTCTTATGTATGTGTAACTAATAGTCACAATATACATATTATTCTTCTTTAATAAGCTTTTTAGAATATATTTGAGATTTATTAGTGATAATAGCCACACATATTTCTAATTAAGTCAACACATGCAAATTGACATAAAGGAAATCATTTTCATTTGATTAATTTGAAAGAAATGAATGCTTGAATCCAAGTGGCATACAACATTTTAACATGATTGGAAAGAAATAAAGAAACACAAGCATGTAATTTCATTCAATCCAACTAAGTCATAAGGACAATCATATTAAACAAACTCGTGAAAATAAACCAAAGTTTCTTAAATCCATTTTTGATCTCTATGTTTGATTTGATTTAAGAAATGTGAAAGAGGTTCACTAATTCTAATACCATTCCCCATATATGTGAGTAAATTTGATTTAATGAAAAGTAATTAGGTTGATTTTATGGCTTATTTAGGTTTAGGTATGAATTAAATCAATTAATTGAATCCTTACCTACATCACCTTAAGCTAATTAACTAAATAATGATGAGTCAGCATGAGATGCAACCACATGAAAAGTAAATTAGCAATGCTCCTAAGAAATGAAAGGGGTCTAATGCAATTGGCTCATAATTAATAGTTAATTAAGCTTAAGGGACTCACTTAAATACTTTTATAGTTTTCTTGCACATGGAGTTAACCATAATTTCATTAGCTCTCTGTTTAGATTATTAAACACCCAAAGAGCTACCCAAAAGTTAATTAAAGAAGGTAAGTTTAATCAAGTTAATTAAGTTCATTAATTGTCTAATTAAATCCTAATTATCTTTAATCAACAATATAAAATGGACTTAGGGGAAGAGATAAAGAAAGAAGCCTAAGTCTCACTCCCTAAATCTTTTCAATTAGTTAATAAAAGTTAACATATAATTTGGGTTTTGATTTAATTGATTAATTAATTAATTTTAAAGAGGGAGAGAAGTAGACTTAAAGAAAAGATTGGAAGAGGGGTCTCAACCCATTTCCCTAAGCTTCTCTACTATTAACAAATGCTGATGAACTAAATTGATTGATCAATTCACTATTCATTTGATTAATAATCATAAATTAAGTTAAGAGAGTAATTAAGTCTTAATCAATCAATCTCCCTAATTAACTATCCAATAAATTCTATGAAAAATAGGGGAGGCATAGGTCACCCCCCTAAACATCTCTACAACAACAACAACAACAATAACAAGCCTTAATCCCACTAGGTGGGGTCAGCTACATGAATCCTTCGTCTCCATTGTGTCCTATTATGTGTCAAATTCTCATTTAATTCAAGTATACTAAGATCATTTTTTATACATCTTAACCAAGTCTTTTTTAGGTCTACCTCTACCTTTCTTAACATAAGGCAAATCTAATGCATCTCCTCTCTAATTCATCATGACGCTTTATGTGGCAAAACCATCTAAGGCGACTCTCCTAATCTTATCTACCAGGAGCTACTCCAACTTTTTCTAACATACTCATCTTACATTCTATCTCTAAGAGTAAAGCCACTCATCCACCTGAGCATCCTCATCTCTGTAACACTTAACTTAATCTTATGCTTCTCTTTTATTGGCCAACATTCTGCACCATAAGTCATTGCAGGTCTTACCACTATCTTATAAAATTTTCCCTTAAGAATCTCTAGAAAGTTTAAAATTAATTAAATAATTAATCAGAGAGTAATTAGGCTAATTAAATTTTTAATTAAACTTTAATTAAGTAGAAATTATTGTTCAAAATTAATTAATAATAATTTTCTTGGATTCCTCTCTAAAATACTTTTAAAATGAACCCTGATTTATATTTTTATATTTTTAGGATTAATTTTGATTTTAGGAAGTTTCAGCCTTAAAAATTAATTAAAATATCCCTAATCAACCCTTAATTCCATCAACGCCATGTGGCTACTGATGCGGCGCATGCTTTCCACATGGCATGACGGGATAGGGTATTTAAGTTGTTAAATTGGGAAGCTAACTCAGATTATGGCATACATGCTTTCCCGTGGACCGTACGATCTAAGATCGGATGACCACGATCATATCCCATGGTTAAGGAGGAAATAGGGGTGGATCTAATGTGATCATATCAAGACCGTCCATTCTAATCATGTGAAATGGACGGGCTGCTCATGCAGAACAGATGGATCGTGATCTGTCTCCTTCATGAATGGTGAAAGATGATACCATCCATCTTTCTCAATTCGATCCAAGCTCACCAGAGCTCAAATTGGGATCAAATTGATCCCACACCATTAGTAGAAGAATGTAAGCACATCCAACGGTCAAAAGCGCAAAGCACACAAATTTCTTTAAAAAGGACCAACCACTTTTTCATAAATTGATGGCTTTGAGGAATTACCTCACCAGAACTGATGTCCGGCGGTGGGATCGACCGAGGTAGGTTTGCCTAGTTGAGGCAAAGCTCTGCTGAGAAGTTTGGACCTCAATTTGAAGTGAGCCACTAAGACAATCAATCCATGCACGTAGGAGCTTCGGCTTCGATTGAACTTGGACCTCAGGTGGCTTGAAAGCTTTGAAAATGACTTGATGTTGCTCCATGAGGTGTGGTAATGGTGTGTGCAAGGTTGATTGAGATTTGGTTGAGTGGAGAGGAAATGAAACTTCAAATTGGCCTCCCCTATTTTGGCTGCGCATGGGAGAAGGAAATTTGAGCTTGGGAGGCTTTGGAATGCTCTAAAAAACTCTCTTGGATTTCAAAATCACTCAAGGGGCTCTCATAATGCAAAATGTTACAATTGTCACTTGTTGACCTCACATGTGGAGAGAGTTCTCAACTTCCTCACCATAGATCTAGGACTCTTATAGACATTAAGAGTTCCTTAGTCTTAAGATACTTCTAATGATTAGGTGAATACTTAACCTAAGCCTAGAGACTTATAAGGGTTAGCCATATGAATAGGTTATTCTTTAGAGACTTAGAAAAATTGGCTTACCCTATGGCCTAAACCCAATCCATGCTTTCCTTATCGAACCCAACTTCAAATGATTTAATCCAAATCATAAATTAAATTCCCAGCCAAATGATTAAAGCCCTTCGATTTCATCTTATGGACTTAGCCTTAACCAAATTCAAATCAACCCTAATTCAATTGATTTTATCAAACATCAATTCAATCTCAAATTAAATTCCAAATCATAAATTAATTTCAAACCAAATAAATCAATCTCAAATCAAATCCAAGACAAAATTTCCCTCCTAAGTCTTATGAACCACTCTCATAAATTTAGCCAAATATCAATTCAAATTATCTCAAACTCAATGAATTTCTTTATAAATCAATTGTTCCTTTATTTATATTCAAAAATATAAATGAAATCCACCCTCTAATGACCAAAATCAAATCAAACTAAACAGGTTTCCCTTCTTAGCACTTTTGACCTACATCCATAAGCTTGGTCAAATTTGCTTCCAAATCTCTCCAAACTGAAGTGATTTTCTCATGAACCATTTATATCTTCATTTATATTTCCAAATATAAATAAAACATAAATTAAAATAGCCAAAAATAAATCTAAAATTAAACCAAAATCTAATTTAAGCTCTTTAAGACAATTTCTTGAACTTGACAAAATCCTATCCAAACCAACTCAAAATCCATGGGTTTCTTCATGAATCAATCATTCCTTCAATCACTCATCCAAATATAACATAAACTACATTTATAAAGCCAAATCAAGTCAACCCAAATCAAACGCAAGTTTGCCTTTTGACTTAAAAATTTCAAATGAGCCAAAATCAATTGAACTCCAAATTGATTGAAGTTGGATTTATAAAATCCTAGGCTCATATATGAATTGAACTAAACTTGAATCAAGCAAAAATCAAACAAATTGACCCATTTAGGTCCACTTGACCCAAAGTGACATAAAAGAACTTTTTTAGCTAAGTTCTAATCCAGCCCAAATTGGATTGAATTAAGCTCATCCAAACCTCATATCATGATCAACAATCATCCTAGGTTAAATAATTATCTTGAATTGGGTCAAACCAAGTCAACCTGTAACCCAAATGAAACCTAAACTAGCCAAATTTCACCATAAACCAAATTTATTGTAACCAATGGCCCAAGTTCATTCTAAATTGATTATTGAGCTTGACCAAAACTATAATTGAGCCCAATTTGACCAATTGGTCAACCTAACCCAACTTAGCCCAAAGTGACCTAAAGGATCCAATTAGCCAAAATCCAAATTGATTCAAACTAAATCTTACAATCATTTTCAATTAACCAATTGAATTTGAACAAATACCCAACCCATGTCAATTTGGCTAATTTGGTCAAATTGGTCAACTTGACCCATTTGATTTATATGAATTCAAAAAGAACCAAAATCAAATCCAAACCAATAACACCAATACACTCCAAATAATCATGTGAACTTGACCCAGCTCTTGGTTTGACCCAATTTGACCTAAATAGGTCAAATTAAGCCAAATTAACCCAAATGAACTCCAAATCACTTGAAACTTGGGTTAACCCACTTTTGACTCATTTAAAATCTTCCCAAATCAAATTCATAGCCAAATGACTACTTTTCTTTTGGGTCCAGGGAATCTCATGAGAAAAGACACTTGCACTTTTAGTCATTTCCTTCCCTTGGCCACTTGACACCCATTCATTGGTCCACTTAGGCACCAAGGACTCTGGCTAACCTGACTCAAGGGTGGTTGGGTTGGCCATGACTCATGGAGAGGTGAAATCACCTCCCCCATTCTCATTGGAGCACTTGGAATCTAGGACACCCACTTCCTTTGCCATGACAGCCACCTCCCACCCTTCCTCCACTCTTGAGAGGCCAAATTTAGTGATTCTCTGCCAGCCCCGACCTCCCCATCACAACCACTGATCCAAAAAGCCAAAATATCCATTACCATCTGATCCAAAGAATGAGGGGGTATACCCCCCTCATTCTCACTCAAACCAATTGACGCACTCTCGATTCAACCCTAGTACACTCTCCTCTCCTTCCTATAGCCATTTCCACTATTTCCCAAGCTCCCCACTGTTCCCTCTCTCAATTTTATGTGAAATAAAAATAGGAGAGGATACCAGTGATCACCATTTCCTCATTTCATAACCAAAGTGTAATTAACTTTGCACACACCATCCTTGTACCTAGATGAGCTGAAATGAATCGCCTCTCATCAGCTCTGACCACTGGAAGTGAGACTTCAACCAAGGCCAATCACTTACATGTCATAGGTTGGTCCTCTGAGTGATCTACACCAAATCAAAGCTGGTGTGGCTCAATAGGGCTTTATTTCTACCAAACAAAGCTTCCTCAATCATTGGAACCGCTGTTCATAAGCTCCAGTGAGGTATGCCATTGAAATCGAGCTTAAGATTAAAATAGGTTGGTCCTTTGTAAAGAAAACTTCTATGTCATGCGATTTCCATTGTTGGATGTGTTTGTTGTGCTTCCCTGAAGGTGTGGGATTGATTTGATCTCCATTCGAGCTTGGGTAAGCTAAGTTCAAGTGATGATCGATGGATGATCTCTATCTCTCACCGCTCAAGAGGAGACAAATCATGAACTATCCATTACACATGATTAAAATGAACATTCCTGATCTGATCTTACTTAGATCCATCGATTTAACCCTTTAATCCACATGTTTAATCATGGTCGTTCGATCTTAGATTGGATGGCCCATGCAAAAATGTATTCTGCCGTTGTCCACATCAGTATTTGATGTGATAAATTAAATAACCAATCCCATCACACCACATGGAAAGTGCTTTGCATCGGCTGTCATGTGGCACCGACGAGATTAGGGGGTTAATTAAGTTAGTTAATTCATTTTTAATACAAAAACTTCCGAAATTCATAACTAATTATAAAACAATCCAAAAAAATATAAATGAGGGCTCATATTAAAGGTATTTTAAAGGGGAATACATTAAAATTTTTATTAATTAATTTTGAACAATAATTTATGCTTAATCAAGGTTTAATTAAAAATTTAATTAGCATAATTACTCTCTAATTAATTATCTAATTAATTTAAAACTTTTTAGAGATGTTTAGGGGGATGACTTTAGCCTCTCATATTTTTCTTGGGATTTATTGGATAATTAATTGGGGATATCAGTGGATTAAACCTTAATTGCTCTCCTATCATAATTATTGATAATTAAGTAATTGAATAGTGGATTGATTACTTAATTAAGCTTAATGACCTTTGTTAATAGTGGAGACACTCAAGGAAATGGATTGGGACTCCTCTTTCAATCCTTTCCTTAAATCATCTTCATTCCTTCCTTAAAAATTAATTAATTAAAAATCATTAATTAATTAATTAATAAAATTAATCAAAATCCAATTCATATATGAAATTTAATTAACTAATTGAAAGGATTTAGGGATTGAGACTTAGGCTTCCTTCTTTATCTCTTTCCCTAAGTCCATTTCATATTATTGATTAAGGATAATTAAGAAATAATTTGATAATTAATGAACTTTATCAATTTGATTGAATCCATTTTCCTTGATTAACTCTTGGCTAGCTCTTTGGGTGTTCAATAACCTAAAGAGAGAGCTAATAAAATTATGGTTAGATCACATATGCGAGAAAACAATAAGAGTAATTAAGTGTTCTCCTTAAGCTTAATTAACTAATAATTATGAGCTAATTGCATTATCCCCCTTTCATTTCATAGGAGCATTTTTATTTACTTTTATATGTGGTTGCATATCATATTAACTCATAATTATATAATTAAGTACCTTAAGGTGACATAGGTAAAGGTTAATTAATTAATTTATTCCATGCTTAATTTAACCAATTTATAAAATCAACTTAATTGATTTTCATTAAATCAAATTAAAATGGGATTAGGACCAACAAACCCCTTTGACATTTTATAAATCAAATCAAACATGAAATCAAAAAATGGCTTTAAGAAACTTTGATTTATTTTAAATAAGCTTGTTTAATGCGATTGCCTTAGGAATTAGTTAGATTGAATGAAATGAAATGCTTGTGTCTCTTTATTTCATTCCAATCATATTAAGATATTACATGCCACTTGATTCATGCATTCATTTCTTTCAAAAAAATATCAATTAAAAATAAATGATTTACTTTATGTGAAGTTGCATGTGTTGGCTTAATTAAAAATATGTGTGGTTATTATCACTATTAAATCTTAAATGTATTTTTAAAAGCTTATTAATGAATAATGTATACATATTGTGACTTTAGTTATATATATACATAGGAGGTCCATGTAAATATAGGATTAGTGTATGAAGTGAAGTTTCTTTCTTACATTCATATGTTGATTTGCATAAGTAAGAATGTTAGTGGGTATATTAGTCTGGACATCCCAGGGATGCACGACTTTAAGTAGCCCTAAGGAGGTTCTTACCTCACTCCCTTGGTGCTAAATAACGGTGACGTATCTGCTTATTTTCATTCTTATGCATTTTGACATTATAATTTAAATAGAGCTATAATTCATTCACATAAATAAATAAATTAAATTAAACTCTACAATTACATAATTTTCTATTCTTATAGTTATTTATACATCCATATGTATTTAAGAATAGTGGGTATATTAGTCTGGACATTCCGGAGATGCACGACTTTAAGTAGCCCCAAGGAGTTCCTACCTCGTTCCCCTAGTGCAGAACAATAGTGACGCACTTGCTAAAAACTTTTATACATTTAAATGAGCATTTAGATGATGAATGAAAACCCCCATTTTTATTAAAAAGACATGCATTCATATTTTGTTTAAGTGATTGGATTGATTAGTCATATGATTTAGAGCTCTTTTCTTATGCTTTTGTATAAGAATTTAGAAATTGCTTTAAACTAATATGACAAAATAATTCAAACAAGTGAAACATCAATCCTAAATACATTTGCTTACATTCATCATTTAAGTGTGCTAAGATATAAATTGCATGTACAGTTATGTTTAGGACTTAATCACATGCACGATACATATGATGAAAAGAAATGAATAAACATGTATTGTGTGATAGTAATTAATTCCAATTAATCTTAAGAGGCCTTTCTTATTGAATGAGATTATTTAAAGTGTGCCTAAACTTAGGATTATTTAAAATATGTAATAAGCCATTCATTAAAGATAATTCATTTAATTAATTTTCTTTAGATGTGGCTTAAGGTGGGGATAAAAGAGAGTGATCTTCTCTTTTTATCTCTTTATAACACTTAGTTGTTAAGTGTAAACCAAGTGAAACAAAAGAAAATATTAAGTAAAACTTATAAATCAATTAAGCGACTTAAAGTGAAATCATCCTTTATAATTAAATCCTTTCTTACTTAGAAAATTATAACAAGGCCTATTTAGGACATACCACACAAAGACTTAATACACACACCTTAGATTAAACCACGACTTTCAACCTTATGTTAGGGCGGTGCATAGTTTGATGTATGTTTAGTTTTATGATGTATTATTTTAAACTAGATATTAGTGTGTATGCTTCGTAAAATGGATGTTAGGCCATGATTAGCCTATTCATTTTTTCTACAGGGGATTATGCTTAAAGGGGCCGCCAAAAAAAAATATAAATGCTCTCTTTGCAGGTTGCTTAAGCCCCTAAGCATAATCCAAGTTAGGACAGGTGGGCTTGGTTACCCATGTGAAGGGTGCTAAGTCCAAATTATAAATATAATTGCTTGGGTGGAATGAATGTTTAGCTAACCTCTATTTTACAGGTGTAGTTAGATTTACTCTTTCCATTTACATGTAATTTTGCAGTTAGGAATTACGAGTAGTGTTATGAGAGATTTGGATGAGCAGTGGCCAGAAAGCTTTATCCTGGGAGGCCCTGTGATGCCTTTGAAGCAAGCAAACCCAAATGAAGAAATGGAGGAAATATGGAGAAAGAAAATGAAGACCCCTGTAGCATGTCTTCATCCTTAATTATAATTATTCTTTTGTAATCTGAGTAGTATAAAGGTAGAGCTTGACTACCCATCTTTTTTTTGGGTTGTACGATAGTACCTGATTGCACTGGAATTTTATTCTTTTGCACTAGTTTTATAAAGTTGATTGATATTTTATTTAAATTGTGCAATGGAAATGACATGCCTCTTCTTAGTTTCTTTATGTTTGGTGATTTAATGTATGGCCTGGATGCGATTAGGCTCTTAGGAAAAATAAATCTTTTTCCTAACTGTAACTTATAATTAAACTTCTAAATAACTCATAACCTCACATAAAGCCTAAGTGTAAAATTAAGTTAATTAAATGATTTAGTAACCCCTTAGCTGAATGTTGTATGTATAACACCATACATATCATCTTGAATCACTCTTGTAAAATGAGGGCCTCTGTTCTTGCACGTATGGGAACCGCTTAACCTATGAGAGCTACTCCTACTGATGAAACTTCACCCTCTTCTCTCTTGATTTAGCCCATAACTCATTTCAACATACATTTAGGCATACAAAAATCCCAAATCCATTGTCAAAATGAAGTGTTAAAAAATAAATAAAATTTGAAAAGATTTGCATTAGACTAAGTCATTACTCATACCACTATTATTTTAGTCTCTTTAGGGAGTGGGTTTAAGGACTTTAGTCTCTTTCTAAATAATAACAACCTAATCATCTTGCACAACATATGACTTAACCACATAGTTTTAAAGCGTAGGAGGGGTTAGCTGGCTACCACTCCAGGTGGTTATAAGTCGGGTGATTTATCCTCTCTTATGGAGAGAAATCATACACCCATTTTTGCCTTAGATTTAGGATGTACTTTGGCCCTCGCTAAAGAACCATAGATTTAAGATCTAAGGTTATTGTTTTCCCCAGGGCTATAAACATAAATCCTCACCTCTTAGGCATTTTCATAATCTTGTATTGTGGAATTATAAGTCTCAATTTTCTAATAAAATTTCAACTCAAATACATAATTATCCTCAACTTCAAATATATAAATCCTAACCATATGATAGATTGAAATGCTCACTAGGTCTTCTAGTACCACGAGCATCCCTTACTCATCTCCTTTGGCTTCGATAATAAGTCTCTCTTTTTGATTCTTCCTGATTTATTTTCAAATATAATTAATTTATTGATAATCCTATATTTGAAATCTTTGGAGATGATAATTGCCCACTATAATCGAGAGTATTCCTAAGGAACTCACCTTCCTTAGGATGTAATTAACTATTGGGGCTTGCCCCCTAGGGAACTTTAGAACTTAATTTAAATAAATCTTATTTTATTCAGCCATATAAAGTAGGGAAAAAATCTCTAGTATATTTGAAGATCCATCATGCCTTAGGAGTCCTTATTAGGTGATTAGGCCCATCGTAGAGTGGTGATTTTTATCTTTCAAGATACTACACCATTCTTTGATATCATACCCGATCACCTCAATAAGTATACCCTCAGATCTGCGTGATGTCCCTCATATACATAATTAAAAACAAACACCACATCGCTCGAATTGAGGGACTATACCCCAAAATTGAGTGTGATGGATGGATGGGATTCGTCCCTGAATTTTTATCGATTAGCCACCATCGAGGCATCAGAGGGATCACCGTTAGCTCCACGTGGCTCGCTAAGGGTGCAAGAAGTGGTGGAAGGGAGCTTAAGGTAAGATATAGGGAGATTGGGTTATCTTGTTCCTTTGGGTACTCGGGTATGAAGGGAGGTGACTTGGTTCACCTCCCTTTAGTTTATGGCCAATCCTAGTGATTCTAGGGTGGGCTAGGGAGGCTAGGCATACCTCATTTGGCAATGGGATGCTATCATGGTGATGGGAGAGTGGACCTTGCCTCTTATGGAAAGAATCCAATGCAAATGAGCTTGTCCAATGGTTAATTCCCTTAGGTTGGGTCCCACTTGGATTTGGGCTGGTTTGGGAATTGGGGGTTTGGTTTGACTCGGGTCCCACATTTGGGTCCCATTTGGCTTCATATGGTCAAATCAATTAAAATGGCTTAAGTTGGGTTGGGTTAACCAATTGATCAAATTGGGTCAAACCAAGGCTTGGGTTAGGTTCAAATGATGTTTTGAAGAGTTTTGGTTCAAGTGATTTTGATTAAATTGGCATAGGTTTGATTTTGGCTCATTTGGATTCAAATAGGTCAAATGGGCTAAGTTGACCAATTTTACCAATTTGATAAAATTGGGTTGGGTTAGGTGTTGGTTAATATTCAATTAGTTAATTAAAAATGATTGTAGGCTTTGGTTTGATTTAATTTGGGTTTAATTTGGATTTTACTAATTTGGGCTAGGTTGGGTCAAGTTGACCAATTGGTCAAATTGGGCTCAATCATGGCTTTGGTCAATTTCAATAAATTATTTGGAATGAACTTGAGCCAATGATTGCAATCAATTTGAATCAAATCATGATTTGACCCTTTTTTGGCTTTTTAGGAGAATTTGGGTCAAGTTAGGTCAAATGGTCAATTGGACTTGGTTTGGCTCCATCGAAGGTTTGGTCATGTTCAATCATTGATTATGAATTATTTTGAATCAATAGTTTCAATCAATTTGGTATATGGTGGGTTTTGGCTAGTTTGGATTTCATTTGGGCTAAAGGTTGACTTGGTCAAAGCACCAAGCTGACTTGGTTTGACCCAATTTAAGGTAGTTGATCACCCTATGATGATCATTGATCATGATATGGAGTTTGGATGGGCTTAGTTTAATCCAATTTGGATTGGAACTTTGCTCAAAAAGGGTCTTTCGGTCACTTTGAGTGAAGTGGACCTAAATGGGTCAATTTATTTGGTTTTAGCTTGATTCAAGTTTAGTTGAACTCACATATGAGTCTAGGATTGAAATATGAATCTAATTGCAATTGGTTTGGAATCAAAAGGATTTTGGTTCATAAGACAATTTCAAGTTAAAATGGGTCGACATGGGCTTGACTTGAGTTGACTTAAATTTGGTTTGATAATTATAGTTTATGTTTATATTTGGAACAATGATTGAAGAAATGATTGAATCATGAAGAAATCCATGGGTTTTGAGTTGATTTGGATATCATTTAGCTAAGTTCAAGAAATTGGCTAAAAAGGCTAAAATTAGAAATTTGATTTGATTTGAATTTATATTTAATTTATATTTGTGAAATGAAGATATAAATGATTCATGAGAAAATCACTTGAGTTTGGAGTTATTTGAAAGCCAATTTGACCAAACTTAAGGATGTAGGTCAAAAGGGCTTAAGTAGGGAATTAATTTAGTTTGATTTATTTTTGGTCATTGAGGGTGGGTCTCATTTATATTTGTGAATATAAATAAAGGAATAATTTATTTATAAAAAAATCAATTGAGTTTCGATTAATTTGGGTTTAGATTTGATTAAGCTTATGGTGGTAGGTCCATATGGCTTAAGAAAGGTCTTGATTTGGTTTGATTTAGTTTGATTTGGTTTTGGCTATTTGAATTTAGATTTCATTTATATTTATGAATATAAATGAAAGAATAATTGATTTATAAAGAAATCAATGAATTTTGATTTGGTTTAAAGGGAGTTTTGGCTAAGCATATGAAGGTGGTTCATATGGCTTAAGAAAACATTTTGAAATTTGAATTTGATTTTGAGTTTTAATCATTTGATTTAGAATTTGGGTTAGGATTTGAAATTTGATTTAAGATTGAATGGATATTTAAAAAAATAAATTCAATTAGGGTTGATTTGAATTTGGTTAAGGTTAAGTCCATAAGATAAAATCGAAGGGCTTAAGAAGGGTTTTGGAATTTGAATTTGATCATGGGTTTCAATCATTTGATTTGGAAGTTGATTTGAAATTTGATTTGGAAGTTTGGTTTGAAGAAGGAAGTATGGATTGGGTTTAAGACTATAGGGTAGGCAAATTTTTCTAAATCCCTAAGGCAATACCTATTTCTATGGCTAACTCTTCTAAGTCTCTAGGCTTAGGTTAAGTGTTCACCTAATCACTAGAAGTGTCTTAAGACTAAGGACCTCTTAGTGACTATAAGAGTCCTAGATTTATGATGAAGAAGTTGAGAGCTCACTTTAAAAGTGTGGTCAACAGTATGTGATATCAAATTGTAAAAGTAATACTATCCATCTTGCCAAGCGACCTTTCAACACTTGTCCTATCATCAAGTACTTCAGCGGATCGATCCTTGAGATAAGGGTAATCTTGTGAGATAACATATAATGTCAAAGCTTTTGGACTGCAAAGATCAATGCCAAACAATACTTCTCAATTGGAGAGTATCTCATTTATGTTCCTATCAACCTTCGACTGATATAATAAAGAGCATTTTCTTTGCCTTCTTCATTGTGTTATGCCAATAGTGCTCGAAGAGAGTCTTCTAATGCAGCTATGTATATAATAATAGGCTTGAGTAGAGTAAGCGCTGCAAGGATCGGTGGATTTAATAGATATGTTTTAATGCTATTGAAGGCTTCTTAACACTCCTTATCCCATTTGAATGGAGCATTCTTTTTCATCAACTTTACAAATAGTTGACAGCATCCTGATAGGTTCGATATAAATTGTCGGATGAATGCAAGCTATCCTTGTAAAGAATGAAGCTGATGCAAACTCTTCGATAGAGGCATCTCTACAATTTCCTTGATTTTAGAAGGATTAATCTCAATTACTCTATAGCGTACAATGTACCCAAGAAATTTCCAGAAGACACCCCGAATACGGATTTTAGATGAGATCATATTTTCTGATTCCCACCAATATAATTCTCAAGTATTCAAAGTGATTTTCACGATTTAAGCTCTTCACCACCAGATCATCAACATAACATTTCACATTCTTGTGAATCAATTAGTCAAAAATACAAATCATGGCTCTTTGGTATGTAGCTCCAGTATTTTTCAAACCAAAAGGCATGACTGTGTAGCAATAGATGTCAATAGGTGTTCTGAATGATATATGTCTTTCATCTTCAGGTGTCATCTTGATCTAATTATATTTCGGTGATCCATCCATAAAAGAAAACATATCATAGTTGGATGTATCATCAACCAACAATTCTGATATAAAAAGTGGGAAGTCGTCATTTGGGCAAGGATTATTAAGATCCCGGAAGTCGATATAGATTTAAATCTAACCATTTTTCTTCTTCACAGGCGCTATATTAGCTATCAAATCAGGATACTTTTCTTCACATATGAATCCTGCTTCAATTAGCTTTTTAATTTCAATGATTACCTATTCTTCAATGTTTAATCTCATTTGCCTCGAAGCTTGTTTAACAGGTGTTATCTCTGGCTTGATTTCCAATTTAAGAACTGCCATATCAAGGGACAAGCCTGGCATTTCAGCATATGTCCAAGCAAAGCAATCCTTGAATTCATAAAGTAGCACTTTTAGCTCTCCAACTTTCTCATCAGGTAGAAGGGCACTAACGAAAGTTAGACGAGATCATCCTCAGCTCCTTGGTTGATTTCATTGAGTTCATCCATAGTAGTTGTTTGTCCATGATGTTTGAGTTCTTCGGGTGTAGGCTTGGCTTCTACTTCTTTATTATTTGTAAGAAGACTTTCATAGAGATCATCTTCTTCATCACTATTAGTTTCGATCTCAGCTTTTATTATATTATAACAAACTTTATTTTGATGAGATTTATGGATGAACCCAAGACCTTTAGTGATAAACTTATCACTTCTTCGTGATTCTTGAGGATTTCTTTAGCTCCACATCTTATTAAAGATTTGAGTTCTATGTTTACTAGTTCCAATATAAATTCCATGCTTATGCATCATTATTCGTAATTTTTGTGGATAGTATATTGGTATTCTTATTGGCACCATCTCATCAGAATCTTCACATTGAGTAGGCTGATCAAAATTGTGAGGTTGAGACTCTTCAGATTTATAAAATAAGATTCATATTCTGCCAATCTCACTCAACAGTAACACATAAAATGTTATCAATTCTTCAATGTTATGAACATCCAGTAGAGTGATTTCTTTAAAGTACTACTAAGGGATGGGTATGATTTTGAAGGAGTCATTTGACATTGCCAAGTGAGCTATCCTTCTTGATGTGACCCTCTGAACCATATTTTCATAAGTAGATTTAAAGTCATAGTCTAAATCAGAATCACTTATTTTATGCTTTGCCTTTTTTTGAAAGTTTATAAATTCTCTAGGTTTGATAGAAATATTTTGTTCTTATTGTGTGTCACTTCCCAAATGAGGAACTTATCTTCTTAATTTAGGTGTAGAGTCAAGTGCTTTAGGGAGAGTCGGCATTACCTTCTTTCTTCCTTTTTGCTTATGCTCTTTCACCTTATGAGGCTATTTTTAGTTCCTGAAGAGGATGCTACCACCTCAAGAGGCTTTGTTGCCTTAGGCTCTTTAGGGATGAAATGTTTTTCATCTTCATAAATCTTTGCTTCATGAATGGAGAATGATTGTAGGTTGCCAAGAATTCTGAACTCTTCTCCATCTTTTAGGTACTTCATACACTAATGCATAGTTGATGAGACTGTGCCATACTCATGCAGCCATTGCTAACCCAAGGGAGCTTAAAATGATGTATCAGCATCGATTATATGAAACTTGTCTTCTATAAACAAATCCCGAAACTTGAATGGGAGAATAAAAGAACCCATAGTTTTCTGCCCTTTCTCATTGAAACCATGAACCATCAACTTATCCCTTCCAAGATATTAGATATCTAGTGATAATCCTCTTAATGCTTTTACACTTATAAGATTGATAGAAGAACCTAGATCAATCAGCATTCATTTGGTCAAGATGCCATCACTCTCTACAACAATATATAGAAGCCGATTGTGATCCACTATTCCCAAATATAAGATCTTCTTCAAAAAATATGATTACTGGGAGATCTTGAGATTGCAATGATTCAGTCATACATTTCTTTAGCAAAGTAAGCATCATAACTCTCCGAATCTTTGAGAGCCTATATCAAACTTTTTCAAAGATCTTTTGATATTAAGAGAGCCTCATACACACTTAATTATGCAGGGATCTTTCTCAGATATTATAGAATATTATAATACATCTTTTTGCTTGATTTAGACTTTATTTTAGGATTTTTGGGAATGATATCTTCATTGACTTCAATTTGTTTGCTTTTGTCTTTATTTGAGCCCATTCTTTGATGATGGTGGTAAGACTTTACCACTTTTCAATTGAATTTAAATCACCTTGTCTTGCTCAGATTCTTCTGAAGAAGTAGTTTCTTCAAATTCACTTTTTATTCTGGAGGATTGACCAAAAGAGTTAAACTCACTTTCCGACTTCATACATTCCATATGTGATGTTGTTGATGAGTCTGACTCTTCTCCATCTGCAAAACATAAATCTTCATCTAAACTTTTGTCCTTTGTTGAGTCATTAGACAAATTTCGGATGTTAACTCCTCAGGCTCTTCTTTCTTTTTTGAGAAGAATTTTGATGGGTTGGTCGGGTCTGTCTAACTGCCATTGTCATTTTGGAGTAACTGATGCTACAGAATATCTGACATCACATAAATGAATTGACATGTCTCTATTGGGCAAGATTCATGAATATCTTCTTTATCCAATTCAACAATATGGAGTTTAGGCATATAATTTGCAAGCCTAAATGATTGCCTTGTCGACTGGTGATACTCCTCTAAGTTATTAATAATCTTTTTAAGTAATAGTTCTCTTCTTGATATTCTTTTTCTTAGCTGACTTCTTTGACTTATGAGGCCTACATTTAGCAGAATGCTCCTCCTGTTGTGATAAAGTAGTCTTATCAAAATACTGCTGAGAAGCTAAAGTGCTTGGTTTAGGCATTTCTTTTAAGTCCAATATTGGTTCAAGTGGTGATTTTTACTTAACACTAGGGACATCTTTTAGCTGCTTCAACATTTTCACAGTCTTCTCAAAGGCTACTATTTCTTATTCTTCAATCTGAATTGATTCTTTTTTCTTTTTACCTTTAATGGATGATACGAAAGAGGATGTAATCATCCTTGTAGACTCACTTTTTGGGTTGACTAGAACACTATAGGATAATGTAATTTCACCTCGTTGATACTTTCTTTCTAGCCAATCTTTGAAGACATAACAATCTTCAATAAGATGGCTGATCACCCAATGATAGGGAAAGAAATTTGGATTATTGACTTGATCAACTTCTTTAGGCCTTTTACTTCCTGGTAATTGTAGACCATCTTTAATAGCTTGTCAAAATAATTTAACCATGCTGTCCCTCATAAAGGAATATTCTTTATTTGTCTTTTTCTTAAGAGATGGTTGCACTCACTTATCATCTCTTGTTGCTTACTTTGGACACTCTCCACCACCTAAAAAAGTCTGAGGTTTATCATTGCCTCCCAATACCAATTTTGGCCATGGATTAGAATGAACAAGCTTCTTTCCCTTATCATCATTATATATTGGTTGTTTTCCTTTATCTACATTATAGTGTTCTCATTTTTCACCACTTGAACTATAGGAAGCGGAATGAGTTTTATTTCTTCTTGAGTTGGAAAGCTTATTTTTCTTTGATTTATTTGTATAGATTTCAGACATAGGGTGATTTAACTTTTCAAATTTTTCCACCCTATCCAGCAAGTCCTGGAATGCTATAATTGATGCCATTCATAAAAAAGGTGCCATTTTATCACCCATATTGCCCATTAACAATTGGATCGGATGTTCTTCCTTCAATTATTATTCACATTTCATGCTTAAGTTACACCAACGAGTTATGAATTTTGTCACTAACTCATCTTTTCTCTATTTTAGCAAGGCAAGGTTAGCGATTGTTATTTTCTCAGTTGTACTAGCGAACCTTTTCATGGACATTGTCTTTAGCTCAGCAAAAGTTTTATGCTGAATCATTTGGCAATTCTACATATCACTTAAAAGTAGTTGAGGTCAGACTGCTGATGAATTGGCAGAAAAGTAGTGCATCATTTTCTCCTATGTTATCACAAGTAGCCTTGAATTGGGCTAGATGTTGCTTTGGATTACAATGTCTACTACAAATAATAAACTTTGGTATTGAGTAACCTTTCAGGTATGACACTTGATCAAATTAAGATGGGTAAGGGTGACCTTTACTCATCAGCTTTTTAGCCTGCTCTGAAGCTATAATTACCTTTATATTTATATTAATTATTATTATTAGTTGAGTAGTTATTACTATTCCCAGTGTATTGGCCACAGTCTGAATCTTTAGTTGAAAATCTAAATGTTAACCTCACTTCTCTCTTAAGGTGTAGCATGTACTACAGGAGCTTGAGGTATCAGAGTGACAGGTGGTATAGAGGTTGTATTATTAACTACCTGTTGATTAATAGATGAAATATGTGCTACATTTAATGTGATATTCTTCTCCAAAATACCCATCATGATATTCATTTTTCCATCATGTCATTCATCTTGGCACCAAGCTATGAAATTTGCTTATCTTTGGCTTCCATTTGATGTTGCATTTGCCTTTTCTCTCTAGCCAGTGCCACTACGTCAATCAAAATGGGCTCTTCTTCTTCCTCTATTTCTTTTGTTGTTCCCCTCTCTGCTCATCTTTAGGGGAAGAACTTAACTATCCTTCTTCTTGTTCATTTACAGGGATAATTATTGCTAGGGCTGAACGACGACACTGATTGTAAAAGCATGTACCAGGTTGAATTTTTCCTAGTTCAACCATATAAATAGCTTCAACTCCCATGACTTCCTTTTCATTTTGATCTTCTTCTTCTTCCTGTTCAGCAGAGATTGAAGATCCATCTTCTACTCTCTTTTGTGATGAATCTCCTTCATAAGCATTGAATTCAGGTTTACGCTAACTGGATTCTTGTTGTTGATGATGCTGAACATAAAGTTCATCTATATGTCTCATCAAATAAACAACTTCTACTTTCGTAGTGTTCGGTTCACCGTCTTCTTCTTGCACATGAATTTTTGATTGATGTTTCCAATGGATCTTTGGTTCTTTATATGGAACAAACATTTCTTCCATTGGGGCCCTACGATCATAGTCAACTTTCTCCCACGATGGTGAATCTGGTTAATGATAGGATCCCTTAGAGGATTCCCAGGGTGTCGATCATCATATCTTTTATCAGTAATATCCCTTCTTTTAGGTATCCACTTATGATGAATTATTTTTGAGGTGGATTTCTAAATATGTACATTAGATGTCACACCTCTTTCTTTCTTTAGAATTTGATCACAGAGCCTTGTCCTCCATCTCTACTTATGCTTTTGCTGGAACCTTTTGGCAGTTGATTCTTAAACATGCGGTCCAAGTGTCATGCTTCGATGCTCACTGCGTGAAGCATACTTGGCTTCATGACTAGTTACCATAAGTGATTACAACCTTCTTGGTGGAATCTCAATATCTTCAATCATCATAGGCCTCTAAAATTTTCTTTTCATAAGTCTCTGTCCTTGGCTACTTTATGGATGTTATGTATTCTAGTAGATAGTGTTTCAGGTTATCTTCTCTATGGTGGTAGAGCTTGAAATTGTTGAGTCCAAAAAGAATACTTCACCTCACCAATAGAGCTATTCCTTTTTACCCATTTTAGATTATCAAAATTGTTATGGATAGGAATACTCGCTTTTGGGTAAATATTGCTTATTCAGTGGGTTGTTTAAATGGGATCTGCTAAGCCCTCAGCTCAACATTTCTTCTTCTTCTTTGCCTTCTAATTAATTTTCTTCCTGATGAGGAAGCCTCAAAATCATGTCTTCCAAGTACAAAGGTTTCAATTGATGAGGAAATTTTACCATGAGATATTAGAGATACAGTATGCCCAATGACAGTTCTCTTCATCATAGGGGCTTTAGATTGACCCAATCTTTCAAAAACTGAAGTTCTCTATTGGAAGAACTTCTTAACACCAGTTGGTTGCTGAATTGGTTGGCGAGCATGAGTAGAAGCTTCAATAAACTAAGGCCTTCTAGCATGACCTCGGATGAGTGCACCACAGGTGGGTACTTTAGGAGTTACAGCTATAATAGCTGGGAAATCCATGCTACCAAATTGAATGGTAGCTCCAACATCTTCTATGTTGATGATGACATTAGCTAAGCAGATGTTTGCACCACACCCTAGCTGAACAGTGAAAGGAGTGCTCTGTAGATCCATTCTACAAAAGTGAAAGATGGGGATTAGTAATTAGTAATTATTATTTCACCCCATACTTTTAAAATGCAGAGGTACTATAGAACAAGATAATAGTGTAATAATAATATACTCTACATGATAATTCATTCGACATATAGTCTCATACACTAGTAATTTGAATTTATTACACATTTAAATCACTATTTTTTGTTTTGAATTTTCAAAAAACTTTTGGCTACTATAGCATATATATGATTAGCCAAAGCTGGAAAGAGAAACCTTTCCCTAGCGGAGTCACCAGAAATATGTGGGCTCCAAAAATTTTCCATCAACCTCTCGATGAAAAGGGTTTAGAATGATTTATGTCAGTGAAATTTTTAGAAGGAAGATAGAATAGTAGATAAGACACCACCCAGAGATTTTGTCCTCATTTTTGTGAGGTCTTTAGATCTGCTTCGAGGTTTCTTATAGGCATAAGAACCTATAATTAATTACCCCTCCCATTACTAAGAGAGAACTTTCGATTGAGGTTAGTCATTAGATTGCTAAATGTGTAGCATATAGTAGCAGCCTGTGGATTTTAAAATTTGGGATTTAGAATTTATGAAATTCACCATTATTTAACTTAAAGTATATGATTGGTGGAATAATGATGTGCCCAATCTAAATCCCATAGTTCTGTCATCCTGGGCTATAGTGGTCCCTAGTCTACTTAGTCAGAGGAGGTAGTCGACCTAACCTGACCGAAGGATCCCTATCAGCAGCCATGGGTTACGTCCTCCAAGTAGTCCTTGTAGACCTGAGGTGGTGTTTATCTACGGAACATATGGGCTACAGTCATGACTATAATATAATAGTGTTATTTGGCA